>JAOPSE010000073.1:600000-1087500 GCA_029449295.1 Zea luxurians
CAGCCTTGGGATCCTCTTTGATTAGAACAACTTTGGATACTTTTATGTTGATGATTAACTATGATGTTATAAAATCTGATCTTTGGTATTTCCTCTTTTGAGGAGGTACTTTTGGGTAATAATTGGGTTTATTACTAAAACTTGGCTCTACTAATAATAATAAATACTTGACTAACCTAAAAGCAACTGCTTGACCCCAACTCCACATACAGCTACTCCATTTTAGCCAAACGGGACATTTGCTGAGTACGTTGATGTGTACTCACCCTTGCTTTACACACCACCCCCACCCCAGGTTGTCCCCACTGTTCTAAGTGCTCAGGAGGTGAAGCTGGCAACATGGATGACTTCGAGGAGTTTCAGGATTACGACGAGTTCTAGTTCTTTCTTAGTGGCAAACCCCCAGTCAGCTACCTGTGTAGGCTTAGCATCTACGCTTCGTAATTCCGCACTTCGATTATTATGTTGAACGATGGTTATGTATTAGACTCTGTGGATGTCTTGGACATCTTGATGTAATAAAGTATCTTTCCGCTATTTATTTTAAGCATTGTGTGATGATTTCCAATTATGTAATCGCTGTGTACGTGAGTTTCTGATCCTAGCACGTACATGGTTCGCATTCGGTTGGCCTTCCAAAACCGAGTGTGACATGGTGTAAGTCTGGCTAGACTTAGCCAAACTTCTCCAATCCAATCTCATTTGCTTTGATACGGTTCCTAGCACTTAGAGGAATATGTTAGTACCAAAAGTAATTCACTAAGGCTAGAGTCATACCTTGATTCTTGATTTGCATCTATTTAACACTTAGTACACATCACCTTAAACATAATATGTGTTGGGCATCTAATCACCAAAACACTTATAGAAATTGCCCAAGGGCACATTTCCCTTTCAGCTCGAAGCTCAGCGAGGGGGCTGGAAGCTTGGCGCAGCCATGATGGGGATGCAGCAGCCTCAATTCGACGATGGAAGCCGCATACTGGTGGGAATCCGACACCATGGCTGGAACACCATCCCTGATGGCCACCATCAGGGGATTGCCGGACCACGACGGCTTGGGCCTCGATGAGTAGCTTCGAATGGTCGCTTGACCATGTGGATGGCACATGTGTTCTAGAATCGAGAATTTGTGGATTGGAGCGCTTGCAAATCGTCACCGGAGCTGGCGCTCGGCCGCATACCCGACCTAAACCATGGCCAGCCTCGACTACCGCACAAGCCGTAGGTAAGACCTGCTGTAAACTTTTGCCCTGTCCTATATATCGGGTAGCACTATCCCAATCCATGGATTGGTCATCGGGGAGGGAGACGCCTATCACCGACGAGCGCGCCTCCGCGAATGGCCTTGGCACCACGCTGCTCGGCCTTGGTTGGATGGAGGAAGAAAGCCCTTTAGCCGTTGGATTCACAAGCAATGGGTAGGATTGGATTGTGACCTCATTCAATCTGGGCCATCAAACTAATGTGTATGGTTAGGATTAGCTTATAGCACAACCTTTCATTCGGATTGATCTCGGCCACCGGTTGGGTATCGAACGGCTAGAACCTGATCTGTGTAGTTCACCGCGTTGAATCGTGCATGTTGATCTCTGGATCGACGGATAGCAAGGCGTAGTTGAATTTGGACCATTAGATTTTAATCGGATAACCACGGGCACACACCGCTTCAGATGGGATCCGATTTAATCAAGGGCACACGATCCTGATCCTATGGCTCTTGTGCGCGTATACCCCTTCGGGCCGTCTATTTTGCTAAAGGGCCCCTAAAATATTCACAAATCAACCTGCCGTCCATGCTAAGTATAGAAACATTACAAATGGGTCCGAGTTTTACTGATTTAACCCCTAGATTCCTTAAAAGCTCAACCCGTGTTCCCTGGACATTAGTAATTTATATAATAATTATAGAAAATGATTTCAATAGAAGAATAAATCCATAAATTTTGTATAATTCATATCTTGTTCGTTTTAACTCCGATTTAACTCGTTCAAGTTGTGTTAGCTTCGTATAAATATTTGTTACGCAGTAACAACATTAATTATACCACATCGCATACTTTTATAGTTAGGTATTTATTTAACATATGTCTACTAGAGTAACTCTTCTAATCAGAGCTAACATGTCCATAATTATAATTTGGTTAACATATGATCTCTAATCAAATTATAATGAAGATTAAAGTAAATTAATTATTTCTTTGGAGTATCTTTATCTCATGGTTTATAAAATCAACACAAAACCTAGTTTTAATTACTTAATCACGTAGGTTTTCTAAAAACCATATCTTACTAACTGTAACTCCGATTTTAGCCGTTCTCGAACCCACGCTCTTGTAGTACCGCGTAGACCATTATTACGTAGTTTGTTCTTATGTTTTGTGTGATGTTAATTATGCCTATACCATGTTTGTTTGTATTGCTATGACTAGCTGTGAGGTCACGAGAATCTGAAGATCATCCTGGTACCTGGAATCTTGAGTCCCGGGCAAGTTGTGCCCTTGACCACATTTATTTACCCAATAATGTTCTTTGTAACCATTTTATCATGCGTAGGCTTAATTTTGATGGGACCCAATAGGCCACCCTAGTCTGGTTATCTTTACACCTTGTTTACCCCTGAACTTTCGGGTAGTCTTTGTTATTGCTATATATGGTTTTGGGTGTTGAGATAACTACTATACATGATCATTCTTTATTACTTTTCTATTTTTGTTCATGATAAGACAATTATGTTAATTGGAACATTGAGCTTAACTTGAGAAACACGTGTCACCATAAGGGTGGAATGGGACGCCCTTGGCTGACTAACTAGGAAAGCTAGTGGAGGACTACCTTACCCAAAAGGGGCAAGGGCAGTAGAGGAGTAGGTGTGTAGGGAGGTTCTCGGGTTGATTTTGCTGCGATGGCGGTCAAACGGGGGATTCCTGCATTGCTCTTCCTAGAAACTATTGCGGGTTTTCTGAAGCTAGTGAAACTTTGTAAAGGCCTCGTAGTGGATCCCTAGTCATTCACCTCGGCAGTGTCTAAGGGCCTTACAAACACAGGCTAGACGGGATACACGACTTGTGGGTACAGGGTACAACCTCTGCAGAGTGTAAAACTGGTATACTAGCCGTGCTCGCGGTCATGAGCAGCTCAAGATTCTTGCAAGATTAATTTATGAAATAAAATTCAATTTGTCATATGCATTGCATTGTGGGTGTTGTTATCAATTTTGATATATTACTTATTTAGGTTGGTATCTACTTACATTTAGTAATTGCTAATAAAAATTTTGACCAACATTAAAAGTGATGCTCTGCTTTAACAATCCTCTTTGGTAAGCCTTACACTTCACATGAGCTCCCACCTTTGGCGAGTTCGTGCACATTATTCCACACAACTTGTTGAGCGATGAACGTATGTGAGCTCACCCTTGCTGTCTCACACCCCCACAGGTCAAGAACAGGTACCGCAGGATGAGGCGCATGGAGGATGCTGTGATGAGTTTGTGAGAGGTTTAGGCCGTCGTCTCACAGTCAACTTTGGGTTGCTGGATCGTTGTCTCTATATGATGTAATTATTTAATTATTTTGTATAGAGATCCTATTATATAGTAAAAGATGTGACATTCGTTTCTGTACCATGATTCAACATATGTGTAAAACTTGGTCCTAGCACACCTGGTGATTATTTCACGCCCGGGTTTTGGATTCGAGTGTGACAATATGTTAAAGTATGTTGACCCCAATGATCCTACCAAGATCTTCCTTCACATTGTGTAGACGAGTTTCCCTCCACACGTTATTTCTTGCCTTATTTATCTCCGTGTGAGTGCCTTATTTACCTCCGTGCTATAATTAGTTTTTGGCTGAGGTGGATCCCTCCTTGAATGTGTGGATCTCTTTCCTTCCCAAATTTCTCCATTGATGAAAGGTGGAAATCGGCAGTGCCCTCACCGGCTATAAATGGAGCCACACCCCCTAGTTTCTATCTACTCTCTCTCTTTTCACGCCTCCATAATTTGTCACATATCACAATAGCTTCTCAGGTAATTGTGTTGAATTTGTGATCTATTTGATGTTTCTTGTGATTTTTATTCCCTTGACTATGCGAGGCACCATTTTTATTCCCTTGACTATTTGTTGGATGATAGGCGACACAATGACTTTAATTTGTTCGTGCACGTACAACTCACGCAACAAGAAAAAGTAGGTTCCGACGACGTACATGCACGTACGCGTACATAGCACTATACTACCTACCTCGGATCTCTCAATGCACCCGTCGTCGTGCATCATGTGTCGTTTTTTTATTTATCCACTCTGTTAGTTCAGATATGGCTCTGTGATTTATTTATTAATTTATTATACATCTAACAATTTGTTATGCATGTTGGCTTACTCTTTTAAATCATCATTTATTTTTTCCACTAACATGGCGAAGCACGGACACTGACCTATCTTACCTTATGAATGTAGGTTTTTGTCCCGCGAGAATGGAATCACTATTTGTAGGCTTGTGTCATAACAAGCCAAAAAAATTGGTGGCAACCACAATAGTTCCAGAAGGTATTATAATTTTCGTAGTGCTGTATGGATCTATTTGTATTTTTTATGATAACTAATTTTAGTTTTATCTCACGACTGTTTGCTCCTAGACTATATTTGCACGTAGGGTGATCTTGCCCTCATCGATTTTATTAAGGAAATTCCTTGTGAACCAAGGGTAGAAGTCGTGCTTTTTGATGATGCCTTAGTTGAAAGGAAGTCGATGGAATGTTTATTTCAGTCGAATGCATATCTAGGTGACGAGGTAATCCATGCTTAGTTTTTAAATTTGGCGACCTTGTTATGTATAAGTTTTTTTACTCACCCTGGTATTTTTAACCACAACTTACACACTTGCAGGTTATAGACTGTTACAAAATTTAATAAAAGCTCAAAAGCATCTAAAGTGCCGATTTGGAGGTCGTGTCCACATAGAAAATGCTTTCCAGTTCAATTTTCTGAAGCGTGATGGTGATGTTGAAATTAAAACAGAGGAGCTATATCCAATTAAAGACATGGCACAAATATGTAGCGCTGAACGAAGTGTTTTACTTTACGTTGACCATGACATGGTACATATGAGTTTGCAATCTAAACAAAATAGTTAGTGTTTACATGTATTTTATTCTTATGCAGTATTTATAATTGTTTTGTAGGTGTTTATTTCGATAAACATCCGAGAGACGCACTGGTATCTTGCCGTGATCAATGCAAGAAATATGGAGATACAAGTGTTTGATTCACTTGGTACTTCACAAGACCGCAAAGACCTCACTGACTCTATGAGTATGCACAATCTAATTACTAATTCACTATTAACTTATCCCAATCGCTAATTTTGTTTTACAATATATAAAGATTAAAGGACTCCAAAGACAAATTGATATGATATCTCAACGTAAGGAGTTAAAAGACCACAAGTGACCAGACCTCCAAGTTGCTTCTTGGCCGCTCAGAGAAATAGAAATGGCATATGCAAAGCAGACATATAGGTACACCCTTAAATCTTCTTTACTAATTTCTTCAATCATACTAATCTTGATGTTTTTATTAATGTATATTGTAGCTCTTCATGTGGCCTGTTTCTTTTGAACTATATCGAATACTGGACAGGGTATGAATTGTCTGACAATTTTACTCAGGTATATTATTACTACTATGACATATATGCACATCTACAGTCAAGGTTACATATATAATGCTAAATTAATTGTATCTTATTATTTGTAGGATGACATGTCACACTTTAGGAAAAATGGCTGCTATATTACTATCTTCAGACCTGAACAAGAGAAGGGGTGTCCGTTATACAATTATGAAAAAGAAGTTGACACTGGAAACCCCTCTGATGTTGAGATATTAGATAGCCCAACAAATCCTAAGAAGAGAAAACTACTCCACGTGCTTGATGACAGCGAAGTAGTGTTTGAAGATGAGGAAGGCCCTATTACTCAAGCAGACTTACAAAGGTGGTTTGTTGATGATTGGGATAAAAGAACTCCTGTTGAAGTCTCGACCGATGGGTGCACCAATGACTTTTTAATGGGTGGTCTTTCCACAAAGGACATGCTAGTGACCAAAGCCGATCTAATAAACGTTCTATGTGATTATATCATGGCAATCCAAGACAATACGACACTAGAGTAAGTGCTCATTGATTTATCTATTTTATGTATACCAACTACTTAGATTATTGATATAGACTTTTGTCATGCTACATTATAGGACATGGGTGCAAAGTTTCAACCCTTTTAAGATAGAAATATCTGTCAAAGACTTGCAAAACATATTAATGATAAATCAAGATATGACTCTAAGATGTTTTGACATGGCCGTTCAGCTGCTTGCCAATAAAGAGTCACATAGGCTGAAAGGAGAAATCATAAAGAATATAAAACATTATATGGACATGTGTTTCTAGGTAAGTTTGTTTCCAATCAATAATATATTAATATATAGTATCTACATCTAATCCGCATGTGAAAATGTATATATACTTATCCAGAGAATGGTTGGTTTTGGTAAACTTCCAAAGTACCATCAGGACCCTACAGCAGAAGAGTTAGCCAAAACACTCGATTGTTGGCCATTAATGAATTATTATATCATGGGATGTGGATATGTAAGTATGTGTTCATTTTGAATATATTTATAAAGGGCACTTCTTTGCATTCCTAATAACTGATATTTCACAAGTTCTTATGCCATGGAAATTCAACAGATGTTACACCCTTTTCGTAATAGATCATGTTAAAAAGCACGTGACTTTTATCGACTTTACACCGACTCAAGATTGGTATAAGCACATGTCATACAAGAGGTTCGCGGAAGCGATTATCATGGCCTCAAAGAAATATAAGATTGCCTATAGCAAGAAACGTTCTGGATGGGCAGAGGATATTTTTAAGTGGGAACATACAATTTGGACTGGTGTTCCAATTGACTTAAGAGGGTATTTTTTCGTACCACCTTCTCAGCAGTTTAAATTTTTTCTATGATAATCATTGTATATAACATAGTTGGCCAAACATTGTTCTATAGGCTTAATACCAGCTACTTCGTTCTACAAGCTATGACCATGTGGGGGAATGACAGACGAATGGAATTTATTAGGGTGAGTGTAGTACGTTCGTTTCATGTTCGAACATACATTTCGGTTACATAATACAAATTTGACGTTTTGTTCTCTGCTGTCTTTGTGTGTAGGATGCAAAGATTCTTCGAAAGAACTTTGTGATTGATCTGTTAAGTTATAAGGACAATTTGTGCTGATATGTCATCCCTGCAAACATACAATAGCGACTTATCGATATCGCTAAAAAGGATTAGATTAGTGTATGGTTATCGACACATTTGTCTGTCATTACAAAATTATAAATTGACTCTTTAGAAATAATTTGTGTGATATTGATAATGTTTACCACATGGATTTTACATATCATAGTGATATTTGTCGTTCCATTTATATGTTTCATATAAATTTTTTACTCCCGTCACAACACAGGGGCACTCATCTAGTCCATATCTCTACTATACTTAAAGCACCAGTTTCAACGGTCGACCTGTGTCATCCTTTTACAAAAGTCCCTACATTTCTTCCAAATCAACTCAGCGTAAAATGTTAAAAAGCAGTGCAGGAGGTGAGGTTTGAACCCACACCCTGATGGAAGAAGGGTGGGAGACACTGAGTGAAGCTATCTAACCAGTAAAACATCATGCTCAGATGTTTATAATATTAAATATAAATTGTTCATATGTATATATGATTTTTTTGTAAAATAAAAAATAGTCATGTTGGGCCGGGCCAGCACTACGGGCCGAGGCTATGACCCAAGCACTGCACGATGCTCGTGTCGGGTTGGTCCAGGCACTATTAAATGGATCGTGCCTCGGGCCGGCTCACCAGACACGGCCCATTTGGCCATCTATACCTCCACATAATAATGATGGTCCTCGCCTCAGTTGTCACCACCTCGTTCGTCATTCTATTTCTTTTCTCTCTCCCCTCATGCCTCCACCTCCGCGCCACCCCATTCTCGGTAGAGGGCATAGGAGCATGCGCCTCCTCCACGTATTCATCCGACACCAGCTCCGACGCTGACTCACGCAGTGGTTGTTGCATGTCTATGAGGACGTTTCACATCATGCATGCACCATCATTTTCGCCATCGTCGGACATCCCGTTCGCCTTCCCAGCCTTCGCCCTATTCTTCCTCCCCAACCTGCTGCCCCCGCCCACAGTCGCAGTCGTGAGCCGACCGACGCTCGTCGACGTGGGTACGAGGCGAGCAAGGGCGGACCCAGCGGGTGGTCCATATGGGTCACGGCACACCCTAAGATTACATAAGAGTAGTTAGCATAGTGGTGTAAGTGATATATCTTGAACTTGATAGTCAAGGTTCGAGTCTTGTTGATCCTTGTTTTTTGTTTATTTTTTTATATTTTTCCTGGCACACCCTAAGCATAGCAGTTGAGTCCGCCACTGGGTGTGAGTCGGTCATGCTCCTGGCCTTTCTCCGTGCGTGCTATCGAGGAGGACATGGTGGCGTTTGCCACGATTAGGTTATCTTGGCGATGAGGAGTCCAGGTCTGAGATATTGGACAACCAAGGCCCGTAGCGTGGCAGCAGTCGGCATATGCTACGGAGTTGGTGGTGGTGTTGTGTCGCTTCGGTGGGTCCAGGGCTGGTAAGACACTCGCATTCTCTCGCCCTTCTCGGATTGATGCCTGGGGCGGGTGCCTCTCGGTTTGGAGTTGCTCCGGCTGGGCTTCTTTCTCCGCTTGCGTGCTTTCTCCCTATATATCTAGCGGTATACTACCTATGTCGCCTCCAAATGCCCAGGTATTCGTCGTGTCCTTCTCCGGCAACGAACAAGTATGTCCGCCTCTTCCCTTCCCCTCCTGCTCTACGAAACCTTAGAAGTGAGGAAGGCGATGGATGGGGTCTCTGATTTGCTGCCTATGATACTCTTGTGTTCATAAAAAATTATGCGAAGAGCGGAGATAATTAATAAAAAATCTTAAGATCTTTTTAATGGATAATTTACGTGATTATTGTTGTGAGCCGTCGCAACGTACGGGTAACCGACTAGTATATATATATATATATATATATATATATATATATATATATATATATATATATATATATATATATATATATGTTGGTCCTTATCACTAGGTCGAATGATACATAGTCAAGTTACTTTTTTTGATGCAACAGAATGACAGCAAATAAAACTATATGTCTTTAAAATAGCCATTCTTGAGGAACTCTGACTAGTACAAAAGTAGCAGATTATGATTTCCTCTTCAACTCACATTTTTTAACTTATTGAGAATGACTGTCAGACAAGCAGCGTTGTCTCTCTTATTTGTTTTATGCACGTGGATGTGGTGGTTAATTTCTCAGATTTATTTATTAAATTCACATATTTTCTAGTAATTATTGAAATTACATTAAAAACTATCTTGTTTTTTAAACACACGACACTACTCTCAGATGATTTGAGGACTCAGTTTTCTTCAACTCTTTGGATAATGCAGTCAAGAGCTGTACAAGTCAAGAGTTTTGGAGCTCAATGCTAGTGATGATCGTGGAATTAATGTGACGAGGACAAAAATCAAGGACTTGGCTGCTGTTGGTACTGCATGGAAAGTGTAAGCTCATCAAAACTGGCAAGCTTTGTGCAATGTGGAATTAATATATTTGTTATATTATATAATATGGTGTAAAATAAAAATAAACAACATTTATAATGCTGGTCAAATTAACTTTCTATAGGTTTATTGAGCCTCGGCTAACTTCCTAGAAACTACACTAAGCCGTAGAAACTTATCGGGCTGATGACGCTATGTGCCTTAACGGCGTGACCCTACTAACTTCAGAGAGGAGCCGTTGGCTCTAAAAAGTTAGCTAACTTACTAGAGAGCCATAGAAAGTTAAGCTAACTTCCCATAAAAAAATTTCAAGAGCCTAACTTCCGACGGGATAGTTTTATTTTCGAGGATTTATATGACTTTATAGAGTATAAGGTTAACTTTCTAGAGTTTAGGTTTTAGAAAGTTAACTGGTTTGGTGTTGTGCTCACCAGTCATACGTACGATAGCCCTGCCATTGCCAATGGTCGTCATGCGTGCACTCCGTCATCCAGTTTGGTTTGGATCCATGCTGTGCTGACGACGCTGATCGGCCTCTCTTGTTTCAAAGTCCAAAAGACCTCTAGAGTACGATCCAGTGTATCACGAGTACCAGAGAAACTTTTTCTAGTCTTAAATAAAAACAATGACGAATGGAAGCTTTTGGACCTAACTAGAACCGTGTCAGCATAGCTGCCGAAGCACCTTCAGAGGAACAGAGGTCCATCCTAGAGTTTGGATTAAGGTAGCTACGATGCATTTTTCTGGCGCCGCGTCTCGGTGGCTTCAATCTGTTGAACATAAGCTACCCCACATATCATGGTCCGAGTTTGGGTTTTTGCTCCGAGAGCGTTTTGGGAAAGACCAGCATGCCATCTTGATCCGACAGCTGTTTCACATCAAACAACTCGGATCGGTGGCTGAGTATATAGACCAGTTTGCTCAGTTAGTAGACCAGCTAAACAGTTACCAGCCAATGTCGGACCAATTATATTATACTATGTGTTTCTTAGATGGTCTACGCCAAGATATTAAGTCCATTGTTATGATTCAACGTCCCAAAGATCTGGATACTGCCTATGTTCTTGCCCAATTGCAGGATGAAATTGGGGCGACACACAAGCCAAGGGAATTCAGCAAATTCGACCCCAGATCATATTCCAAGACGTCTCAGAGGGTTCCCACATGCCATTGCCTCCTCCACCAACAGGGGGCCCAACCACTCATCCTGACGTTAAGACTCCAGCAACTGCTCAACCCGACCGTTTGTCTTCAATATATGCTTACCGGAAGGCTAAGGGTCTTTGTTACAAATGTGGCTTGGCATATTCTCGAGGTCACACATGTCCGGACACAGTGCAGTTACACATGGTGGAAGAACTGTGGCAACAATTTCAGCTACCGCCGGAAGACAACATGTCTGAAGCTGATCGGTCAGAAACTCTGAATTGCTTGCACTTATGTCAGTCCTTGTCCAGGGATGACCGTCAGTCCAAGTCTATGAGGTTTGTGGGAGAGATTGGGGGACTATCTGTTCTTATCTTATTGGATTCAGGCAGCTCCATTTCCTTCATCAGTTCGTCCATAGTACCTCATGTACCAATGTTGCCGGTCAGTTGTCAGCCGTTATTGGTCCAAGTTGCTAATGGGTCTAAGCTGTCCTGTTGTGCTGAACTGATCAACGCCGAATGGTCCATTCAAGGCCACTGATTTACTTCCACCCTCAAGATTCTTGACCTTCAACCATTTGACATGATCATTGGCATGGATTGGTTATCCGAACATAGCCCGATGTGGGTCCATTGGGCAGATAAATGGTTGTCTCTAACAGTGGGGTCTTCTCTAGCCAAGTTATATGGCGTACAAGCTTCAGATGGACAGAGTGTTTTGGTTCAATTGTGCAGCCTTTCACAACTTCTAGACACCAACCAACGTATTATCCAATCACTTCCACCAGAATTACAGTCATTGTTGGATCGCTATTCATCAGTGTTTGCGGTGCCGCAAGGTCTTCCTCCTATCAGGGATTGTGATCACCGGATTCCGTTGATACCTGGAGCTAGGCCGGTGCAAATGAGACCATACCGTTATGCTCCTGCTCTTAAAACAGAAATTGAGAAGCAGATTGATGACATGCTCGACTCAGGTCTTATTCAACACAGCAAAAGCCCCTTTTCCTCTTCTGTTATTTTGGTCAAGAAGAAGGACAATTCCTATCATTTCTGTGTGGACTATTGCCATCTGAACGCACTCACAGCTAAGGCTAAATTCCCAGTACCCATTATGGATGAATTCTTGGATGAACTCTTTGGAGCAGCTTGGTTTTCAACCTTGGATCTTCGAGTTGGATTTCACCAAATCCGGATGGATCCACGAGATCAGCACAAAACCGCATTCCAGACACATCATGGCCACTTCGAGTTTTGTGTGATGGCATTTGGCCTTACTGGTGCGCCTGCTACCTTTCAGGGTGCAATGAACACCACCCTGAAACCCCTTCTCAGGAAATGTGCGTTGGTGTTCTTCGACGATATTTTGGTGTACAGTGATACATGGGACAACCACCTTCTGCACCTAGATTGGGTACTGCAGCTATTACGCCAGGACCATTGGCAAGTTAAACTGTCTAAGTGCTCCTTTGCAAAACAGAAAATCGCATACTTGGGTCACGTGATCAGCAAGGATGGCGTTTCTACGGACCCAACCAAAGTGGAGGCAGTATCTTCTTGGCCAACACCTCAGAATGCAAAGGAGTTATGGGGGTTCCTCGGTTTGGCAGGATACTACCGTAAGTTTGTCAAGAACTTCAGTGTCATCGCCAAACCCCTAACCAATCTATTGAAGAAACATACTATCTTTGTATGGACTGACGAACACACCTTGGCGTTTTCTCTACTGAAAACGGCCCTTTCCTTGGCACTAGTTTTAGCACTACCAAATTTTACTCGGCCATTCGCCATCGAGACAGATGCATCTGGGTCGGGTGTTGGAGTCGTCCTGTTGCAAGATGGACACCCTCTGGCTTACGTCAGCAAACCATTGGGCATCAAGAACATGGGCCTATCAGCATATGAGAAGGAGTACCTTGCAATCTTACTAGCAGTCGACCACTGGAGATCTTATCTGCAACATGGCATATTTCAGATTTTTACAGACCAAAAAAGTCTGATACATCTCAATGAACAACATCTGAAGACACCCTGGCAATAGAAGGTATTTACCAAACTGTTGGGCCTTCAATACCAAATTGTTTACAAGCAAGGATCGACCAACAGAGCGGCCGACGCTCTGTCTCGTCGTTCTCACACTCCCCTGGACTGCAATGCTATTTCAGTTAGCACACCATAGTGGTTATCTGACATTATTTCCAGTTACAATCAGGATCCTAAAGCCATCCAATTGCTTACCGAGTTATCTGCTGGTTCATCTGATACCGGTCATTATACTCTTTCAAACAGCATCATCAGATATAAGGACCGTATTTGGTTGGGTCACAGTCCATCCCTTCAGTCCAAAGTTATTGCTGCTTTGCACAACAGCGCCATGGGGGGGGCATTCAGGGTTTCTAGTTACATATCGTCAAGTGAAATAGTTGTTTGCTTGGCAGGCTATGAAATCCACAATTCGCAATTTCGTTCGCTCCTGTGATATCTGCGCACGTGCCAAACCTGATCGGTCCAAGTATCCAGGACTGTTGCAACCCCTTCAGGTCCCTTCTCACGCATGGCAGGTGATTTCGATGGACTTTAACGAGGGACTGCCTAAATCGGGAAGATATGGCTGCATCCTGGTAGTCGTCGACAAGTTTTCTAAGTTCGCACATTTCCTTGCATTGGCGCATCCATTTACTGCTCTGAACATTGCCCAACTGTTCATGGATTCTGTATACCGCTTACATGGTCTACCAGAAGCCATCATCTCTGACCGTGACAGAATTTTTACCAGTACATTCTGGAAGGAGCTATTCCGGCTGTCTGGCACAATGCTGCGCATGAGTTCATCCTATCACCCACAGTCGGATGGCCAGACCGAACGGGTTAATCAATGTTTGGAAACATTCCTTCGCTGTTTTGCGAGTGCTCACCCACATCAGTGGCGTAAGTGGCTGCCGCTGGCGGAATATTGGTACAACCGTACAACACTTCATTACATTCTTCCCTGGGCACTTCACCGTTTGAAGTCTTATATGGGTGTTCCCCCCGCAGTCTGGGAGTGTTCGCCTCGGACGCCATTCCTCATGCTGGTCTTCAGGAATGGTTATCACACCGCCAGCTTATGACACAAACTGTTCGCCAACACTTGCTTCGCGCCCAGCAACGCATGAAATACCAAGCTGACAAGAGCCGGACTGATCGTGTTTACTCGGTCGGTAACATGGTTTATCTTAAGCTCCAACCATATGTCCAGAGCTCAGTTGCAGCACGTGCCAACCACAAGTTGTCCTTCAAGTGTTTTGGCCCATACAAAATACTGCAGCGGATTGGAAGTGTGGCCTACAAACTGGAATTGCCTTCATCTTCGTCGATTCACCCCATTTTCTATGTCTCACAGCTCAAACCCAGTGTGAAATCTGCTGATCTCGTCAGTCAGTCTTTACCTCATATTCACATTGATGTACAGGTTCCTGTGCTGGTGCTTGCGCGGCGCTCAGTCTCACGTGGCGGCCATCATGTTGCTCAAGTAAAGGTGTGCTGGTCCAACTGTGATGAAGCCCTTGATACATGGGAGGACGAGGTGGCCTTGCGTCAACGTTTTCCTACTGCGGCGGCTTGGGGACAACCGCCATCTCTTGGAGAGGGGAATGTCAGCATAGCTGCCGAAGCACCTTCAGAGGAACAGAGGACCAAGTCTGAAGCCGGAGGAGAAGAAAGGGGCCGCCGCGCACGCAGGCCGAATCCCAGGGCCGTGGGCCATGACTGGATCAATTGATGGACCGAAGGCCATGTAATAACATACTTAAACAGCTTGTCCGCTGAAAGGGAGGAGGTCGAGAATTGTGAACCCTAATACTACTGTTCTTCTTCTCCTCCACTTTCCCTTCTCTGGTTCGCGGCGGCTGCTCCGCTGTCTTGGTTTTTAACAAACCGCCCCCGCTCAACTAGGAGAAGTAGACGTTCATGTCCGCAATATACAAAGTCAGAGCTGCAGCCTCCAGCCCGTGAGAGAAACCGGCAGGAACGTCTAGTAGAAATTAATTAATGGGGAACGGAGGAGCGCTGGTCGTCAGCAGCTTCGCTGATAGTCTCATCTCTTCGTGGAGAAATTAATGAGTTTTCTGATGGTACTCCATAGTAGTAGCCAAGCTGAGGAGCGAACGCCAAAAAAAAAAAAAAAAAGCCCACTTTCTACTGAACGGACGAGTACACTGCTTCCGTGTGCTTGCGTTACTGAACGGCGGACCTGGACACACTGCTACAGTTTGACCGTTGCAAAGTCTGCGGTCTGTACAACGCCTCTTGCTGTTCCCAACACAAAAATAGAAAAAGAACA
Source organism: Zea luxurians (assembly GCA_029449295.1). Classification (NCBI taxonomy): domain Eukaryota; kingdom Viridiplantae; phylum Streptophyta; class Magnoliopsida; order Poales; family Poaceae; genus Zea; species Zea luxurians. The sequence goes on from JAOPSE010000073.1 coordinate 615,162, forward strand.
GAGAATGGCTGTATTGATAATGATACAAAATACTAGAAAAGAATAGAGAATGGCTATATATATATATATATATATATATATATATATATATATTTCATTCATTCAGAAACAGTACGCAACTTAGGTCTGCTCTGATCTGGTCTTAGGCTAGTTCCATAAGGGCCTCTATATGTATTCTCTATATCCGTCATTTACAGTATCCTCTAAAAGATTTCATCATTTATATCTCCTTTCTCTCTAACAACGTTCTCTAAATCATGTCCTCTATACTCAAATAGCTATATTAGAGACATTTTTATTTTTATTTTTTGTACATACATATTTGTCATAATCTCAAATGTATTATTTTATATTTTAGTTTTGCTAAACCAGTTATTTAAAGTATTTAAATGGATAGATGGCGGTTTAGAGAAACTCTATATATAGAGAATTCAACAGCGTCCTCTAAATTTAGAGAATCGTATAGAGGACGCTGCTGGAGAGCGTAGAGGATCGTTTGATCCTCTATATTTAGGTAGAGGACCCTTTAGAGACCCTTGCTGGAGCTAGCCTTAGACTGTGTTCAGCGGTTCCCCCTAAATTTCTCCCCCTATATCCTACTCACGTGCTACGTCAGCGTTCTCTTTCCCCCTATATCTCCACGCTCTACAGCGGTTCCCCCTATATCAAACCTCTATACCCCATCAAACCAATATTTTATACTTTCATCATCAACTAACTCAACTACCATCCAATTTTTGTTTTATTTTATTTGCTCTATGAACAGTACACGACCATAACTTAGTGCACAATTAATTAGCAAACTTCGTAATTAGTATAAATACGTTAGTCAAAAATCGTTGGAATTATATGTTTTTAAATAATTAGAAATTCACAATCTTCTAGTACACGACACGAGTGGCTTGCACCACACGACTGGCTTCCACGACACGCCACGACCTCCTGGCTTCCTTGACACGCCGAAGCCATCTATAAATAAGGTACCGTGCGGGCATGCTGTACTCATCTCCACACTTCTCTCTTCTGTACCACCAGCCATTCCATCAATTGTACGTAGTACGTACTGTTCATTCAGCTCATCATGGACTCATTCAAAAGCCTAGTGTTGTCTTCGTCATCCGATGATTCTGACGAAGAGATCGATAACTTGTTGCTTTGTCAACATGTTGACGACCTTGGTCTAGGAGCCTCAAGCACACGGCGTAGGCGCTCTTCATTGCCTCGCCGAGTTATCCATAGGGACCACGCTGCTGGAGAAAATCTCATCAAGCACCACTACTTCGGACCTAATCCAGTGTATCCACCACATGTTTTTCGTCGAAGGTACATTTGCTAAGTAATGCTTTGACTTTCATTTCGAGGTTTGTTTTCTTATTTTTTGCTTTGCTTAGGTTTTCAGGTTTCGGATGCATCGTCCTTTGTTCCTCCGTATCCTTCATGCCGTTCAGCGGAGAAGACGATTTTTTCACTATTCGATGTGATGCAACAGGTTTAGCAAGGCTCGGTCCATTGCAAAAAGTATGTGCTGCTTTGTGTATCCTTGCTTATGGGTTACCAACCGATGCGGTCGATGAGTACATACAGATTGGGCAGACTACGGCTAGGTGAAAGGGAAATGTGCCTTTGGGCCATTTCTAAGTATTTTGGTGATTGAGTGCCAACACAAGTGCTTAAGTGTTAAAGTATCCCAAGTGATGGACAAAGTGCAAATCAAAAGTAAAGGTATGTTTCTAGACTTAGTACATTGTTTTATGGACTAATGTATTGTGTCTAAGTGTTGGAAACAGGAGAAATCGAATTGGAAAAGAGATGGCTTTGTTCAGCCAAAGCTTGTGCAGTCTGGGTGCACCAGACAGTGTCCGGTGGTGCACCGGACAGTGTCTGGTGCGCCAGACTGGCTCTGGCGAACTTGCTACTCTCGGGAGTTCGACGGCGGTGTACGGCTATAAATCACCGGACTGTCCGGTGCACACCGGACTGTCCGGTGCACACCGGACTGTCCGGTGAGCCGTTCACAAGCGAACTCGTCGCTCTCGGGAGATGATTAACGGCGTACGACTATAATTCACCGGATTGTCCGGTGGTGCACCGGACTGTCCGGTGAGCCAATGGTCAGCCGGGGCAACGGTCGGCCGAGGATTCCGCGCATGACGCGTAGCCGAGCCAACGGTCACATTGGGACACCGGACTGTCCGGTGCGCCAACGGCTCTCAATCAGCAACGGTCGGCTTCGCCAAATAAGGAAACAAATCCGCACCGGACTGTCCAGTGCGCCAGGCGACAGAAAGCAAGATCTGCCTTCCTGGAATGCTCTCAACGGCTCCTAGCTGCCTTGGGGCTATAAAAGGGACCCCTAGGCGCATGGAGGAGGATATATCCAAGCATTCTTTGAGCATAGTTGATCACTCACACTTTGTTCTTGCGCACTTGTTCGACATTCTTAGTGATTTGAGCTCCGTTCTAGTGAGAAACTCGTGATAGTCTCTTGAGCTCAAGTCTGGGTCTTGTGTGTGCGTATTTGCTGTGATTTTTGTGCCTTGTGTGAGTTGCTCATCCCTCCCTTACTCCGTGCTTCTTTGTGATCATCAAAGTGTAAGGGCGAGAGACTCCAAGTTGTGGAGATTCCTCGCAAACGGGATATAGAAAAGCAAAGCAAAACACCGTGGTATTCAAGTGGGTCTTTAGACCGCTTGAGAGGGGTTGATTGCAACCCTCGTCCGTTGGGACGCCACAACGTGGAGTAGGCAAGCGTTGGTCTTGGCCGAACCACGGGATAAACCACTATGCCATCTCTGTGTTGATCTCTTGTGGTTATTGTGTTTTGTTAAGACTCCTCTCTAGCCACTTGGCATTACTGTGCTAACTCCTAATCAAGTTTTTGTGGCTATAAGTTTTTAAGTTTCACAGGATCACCTATTCACCCCCCCTCTAGGTGCTCTCACTAGGGACTGTCTGATCCGTTTCTGTCACGCAATCATATCATGCTTTAGCGAACGATACCTCCATATCCCTAACCACGACGACATTTCTCGCATACTTAGTGTAAACGCCGACAGGGGGTTTTCGCGTATGCTAGGCTCCATCGATTGTATGCATTGGGAATGGCGCAACTGTCCTACTGCATGGCGCGGATAATTTTGTGGGCGCAATTCGAGGCCAACAATGATACTAGAGGCAGTCGCTGGGTATGACCTATGGATTTGGCATGCCTTTTTCGGAATGCCTGGTACTAACAATGATCTGAACGTGCTGCATCGTTCACTAGTGTTTGATCCGTTACGTAATGGGAGGATGCCACCAGTGCACTTCACTATTAATGGTACGACGTATAATTTCGGATACTACTTAGCGGATGGCATATATCCAAATTGGCCAACCTTTGTTAAAGCAATTCGTCACGCATTTGAGGAAAAAAGGTTCACTTCACAACCAAACAGGAGAGTTGTCGAAAGGATATAGAGCGAGCATTTGGTGTTTTGCAGGCGAGGTGGGCAGTTCTTCGTGGCCCAGCTTATGGTTGGGATCGTAATCACCTCGCAGAGATGATGACTGCTTGCATTATTATGCACAACATGATTGTCGAGGACGAAGGAGATGGTGTAGGAAATGTGGATTTCATTGGGCCCACTGGCCCCCCCTGAAGTTTGTAATAATATTCCTGAGGTCCACAACGAGTGGCTAAACAATCATATCCGATCTGAATTACCGAACGATCCCGAGCAGGACATCACTTGTCAGGCCACATACTTGTCTTTGCAACACAACCTGATAGAACACCTTTGGGCACGTCGAGGGTCAATGGGTTGAAGGCCTTCCTCCAACTTATGTGGTAAATTCATGTGTGTTCTATTTCTTTAAGTAAATTATTTGCTTAGTACCAGGAATGAAAGTGTTGTCATCTATGAAGGTTAACATTGATGTAGTCATGGTTAGTTCTTCATGTAATGAATCTGGTTCAAATAAAGTGCACATGTTGTGAAACGTGTTGTCATGTATGAAACAACCTTATTCTGAAAATCAATATTCTAAAAATAAACAATGTTCAAAAAGCAAGCTAATGTTCTCAAACAATGAAGGAAATGTTCAAAAAAAATTCGAAATGACTGATGTCCGAACACACCGGACCACGTTACGTCGACACTAGGTTCGCAAGAAATTCTGAAATACAATAGTACTCTTCAGACAGGATTGTTGATGAAAAACTCAATTAAACCTTTTCTCCTCACGATGTATACATGTCTCACATCCTCTGGTAAAGCATCCATATCCATAGCTAGGAGTTCCTTCAGCTCTGCGTCCTTTCGGATCCTTTCTTCAATCATCATTTTTGTTTGCTGCATTTCTATTTCCATGGATTGGACCTCCAACTTTTTCAGTTCAATTTCCTTCAAGAACTCAATATTCTGCTGTTTCTTATCTGATTTTTCTTCACTTTGCTTCAATCTTGCTATTTGAATGTCATGAATTCTTGAAAGGTAGTCAGTAGACTGGGAGGAACTGGACATTGCCTTCTTCCTTGATGCTTTCGTGGAGTCCCGTCCTAATGGCCTTTTACCTTTTGAACCTGCTTCCTCAATTTCCAGATCATTATCAGAACCTGAAGGTGTACCACTACCAACAGGCTCCATCCCCGCATTGCCTCTCCAGGGGCTTCCATGAACCATGGAATCCCATTTCGGTTCATTTTTGAGCCGTGTTCAGCAATGCATGAAATGAAAAGGCTTTTTCTGTGCGATAGCATATAGTGTTGCAGCTTTCGAAGTCTACAAAACATTTATAATACTTGTCAGATCACGAATAAAAGTAAGTACACATGAAACCATATCCGTACTTAAGTATTACAAAGGAATGTTATTTTACCTTGTCGTTGTCTGTTAGGCCACTCTGATTTTCCCTTAGGACTCTTGCGTAGAATCTAGCATATTTGCCTGTTTCAGCCCTTATTTTGTCCCATCTGCTGGTCAAAGCCCTATTAAGTCTCATTGGAAACTCACCTCTAAGTTCATTGTACCTTTTCTCAATTCTAGCCCATAAACCCTCCTTCCTCTGCCCTGTGCTAATTACTGCACTATAGGAAACACCTAAATTTTCGTGGGCCAAAAACCCACGAAAATAAGCGTAAACCGACGAAAATAGGCTATTTTCGTCGACACGAAAATAGCCGCCGAAAATAAGTTCAACGAAAATAGGCAACTATTTCCGTCGGTACCGACGAAAATGACCTATTTTCGTCGGCTTCCCCAAGGCCGACGAAAATAGGTGGTCGGCTGGGTATTTGCGTCGGCCTCGATGGCCGACGAAAATAGGAGCTTTATTTTCGTCGGCCCCGGTGGCCCACGAAAATAGCTGGCAGCCTGCATGTATTTTCGTCAGCCTCCGAATAGGCCGACAAAAATTCATGATACCCCCCCCCCCCAAAACAGATTTTTCTGTACCTTTTAATTCACAGCAAAATACACATAATCTACAATATCACATATACAGATTCACAAGCAATACAGATTTCACAAAACACATTCACAAGCAATACCATATACATAGTCCATAGTCCATACATAGTCAATAGTCCATACATAGTTTCAATACCATAATCACATCCATAATAAAGTCTATACATAGTCTATACATAGTCCATACATAGTCCATAAACAAACTCACTACTCACTCCTGCGGGTTGTGGGAGTTTTGGCCACTCCCTCCTCCACCACCAGGAAGGTGGCCACTCCCTCTAGAACCATGGACGAGGAAGTCTTGGACGTTGACAGCACCCTCCGATCCCTGAGCATGTGACACTAAACCCTGCAATTCATCAATCATTCAAATAAGGTTGTGTTTTGCTATCCCTAGACCTATACATTGTTATGTTTGGTCACTATTTGCATAAAACTAAACATGGAACGTCACCTGTGATCCATGGTGTTGAGGAGGCTGTGCATGCATCCACGGGTACTGTTGTGCTGGCCACCCCTGAGGTGGTGGCACCCACCCCGTCGGTGGCGGTGCCATCCACACTTGAAATGGCTGAGAGCCCGCCGGTGGCTGGGAGACCGGTGGCACCCATCCCGGAACTGGCTGCGATCCTTGGGGTGGTAGAGCCGTCCAAGTGCCTGGAGGTGCCCGCGTCCACCCAACACCGGTCCACAGTGGCTGCGACGCTGGAGCTTGTCCTGGCCACTGTCCCCATCCTTGTGCCTGCGAGCCATTTTTGATAATAAAAAAAAAGTTGCTATGGAATTGAAGTGTTCAGATAGTGTTACCTGGGGAGGGCGAAAAGCGGGCAAGTTCATATCAGGGCCGAGTCGAGTAGTCATTTCCTGCAAATGGATGAAACGTTAGAATTGCAACATTATACTTTGAATTCAATGACACGTGATGAGATAGACGAATTACCTGAAAATAAGAAGCCATATACTGCGTCAGGTGTCCGACCTGCTCCTGCGCTGCTCGAGCCTGCTCCTGTGCTGCTCGAGCCTGCTCCTGTGCTGCCCGAGTTTTCTCCTCCAGCTGAGTCTCTCGAGCAGACCTGGAGGAGCGAGAACTCCCTGCCGAAGACGATGCCTTCCCTTGACCTATTGTCCTGTTATACTCCACAACGCCGGTGCCAAAGGCAACCTGCATGATACACATAGTTGAGCCATTAAGTGGACACATTCTTGTTAATAAAATTGTCGAATCAAACACAAACACCTCACCTGCCATGCTTTCTACCCCCACCACTGTGGTACAATGCCGAGGCATCTAAGTCTGAATGCATCCAGTCGAAGTCAGGCCCATGGCGTTGAGTCATTTCCTCCCCATATGCATTCTGCAAAGAAAGATAGAGTTGGAGTTAGACACAAAACATGCAATTTAATTTGTAAATACAAACTTGTTTACCATTTTCTCCCTTGCCACCTCGCTGCATAGCACATCAGGGTTCGCCGGATCAAGGCCACGGTGACCACGGACATAAACCTCCGTAAAACTTAGAGCAACTCCACTTTCAGCTTCCTGCATGAAAAAGAAGAGTTAAACCATAGAATTTTCATAAATGTAACATACAAGTTTGATTTATATACTTACCATGCAGCGTGCGGTACCAAGGTGTCCATCGGCGCCGTACCTGTTTCCCGTGTCCTTCAGTGCCACGGTTGGCACGGTGCTTCTGGGACTCTGCAATCCACTCAGGCGACGCCCATCTCTTAGCCAACCACCTCCAGGCTTCCATATCCTTCACAAGCCAATCCACAACGCTCTCCAGGTACTGCTCCTCTGTGAGGTAGATCTCATTGGCCCCTAATGATTCGCTCATGTTCTGCCCCTTTATCTTCTTGTAGTAGTAGTTGACGGCCGCGATGCGAGCATTGTACATGGCATCCTTGATGACCTTATCAGCGCACTTCCGAAAGTGCCTCTTCACATGTGCCCACTGAGCCTGATCCTCCTCGATCTCATTCGGCAATTGGAACCTCTCCTACATATCAATGGAGATGTTAAGTTAAAGTAAGATTAGGAGAAGCAATAATTCAGTGAATTGCTTATATATGAAAGTAAACTCACCCAGAACTCGTCCCACACATCCACCTGACAAGTCCTTCGCCTTTGTTCCGAACTTCCCCCTCCGCTACTGCTTTCCCCTGGCTGGACATAGTCCTTCAGACCCCAGTCGGCCCACTGCATAGTCGTGAACCTCTCGCCATTGAGCTCCACCATGCCAGGGTAGTAGAAGCGACAGAGGCTACCCAACACCTCGTTCACCTTGGGACGTCTGCCTGTACCGTCCCAAGTCAAGTCTTCCCATGACCTACAAACATTAATAACACAAGTAAATTAACCAGTGCAATCACGTTCACATTAAAAAATTAACACAATAGAAATAAGCCCCACCATTCTCCATGCGGCCGGATGAGCCTCCTCTCGGCAGGTCTCGGACCAAGCGCATTGCTCTTCTTATACCTAAGTATATACAAGTAAATTCAATATGATGAAATGATTAAAAACTAATATGCATAAGTAAGTTGAATCAACATTAATTAATAATACCTGAAGGACGTAGAACCATCCGACGCGTCGCCCACGCCGCCTGCCCCCATAGGGTCAACCTCGTCCTCATCCTGTACATGAGCCTCCTGCTCACCCTCCTCACCCTGCACATGAGCATCCTCCGCAGGAGCCTCCTGCTCACCCTCCTCCCCCTGCACTTCGTCTAGACAGTCGAGAAGCTGCTGCTGCCTCTGTCGGCTCTGTGAGGTGCCTTGAAAAAGCCCATTGCCTGAGCTATCCTCGCTGGCCGCGCTGCCCCCGCTCCTCCTCGATCTCCTATGCTTGAACATGTTCAACTGTAGATAAATATGAAAATTAATGTCAAACCACAGTATATGAAACAAATAATATGAAAATTAATAATGTGGAAATTGCAATACATAGCTTAATTGATTAACTAAAAGAAACATACTAATCAAAAGTCATCCGCATCCGATGATGCTTCTTCGGCTCGTTGTTTATTCATACGCTCTTGATTTCGTTGGATCCATACTGATCTTCTAACGACGACAGGTCATTTGTGCTTTGAGCTAGGTTCTTCAATTAAGTCGCTTGAATTGCTATAGAGATTTTCAAGGCCTTCTCCATTGGTCACATGGAATCGGTGAGCTATGTCTTGATTCGACGCCGCTTCTAGTTGAAAAACAGCATCATCGTTGTCCTTGCTCGTACTCACGTAGTCAGCACTCTCTGGAGCGACGACTTGTGGGTTGACTTTGATTACAACCCACCAAGGCCTAAGGCTTGGGTGAGGATATGGCAGGTAGTACACCTGTTTTGCCTGATTTGCAAGGACAACATCGCTCATACTGCTCGGAATCCTAGAGCTATGCTTCACCTCGACATTACCATACTTGTCGACCCGAGTCCCACTATGAGCATCAAACCAGTCGCACTCGAAAAACACGACTTTAAGTTCCTTGGGGCCATCGAAAATCAACTCTACAATGTTTTTAAGAACACCGTAATAGTCCACTACTTTGTCATCGTCAACATATGAACTTGCCAACACACCACTATTGGTGGTGGCTGCCAATGGTCGACTCTTCTCCAATTTCGCGGTTCGGAAGCGATATCCATTTACATCATAGCAAGTATAGTTCCTGACTGAAACAGAGGTATGTGCCATTTGCTGCAAGTCCGGGTGCACAGAGTTTTTGGAAACCTATACAAGGAATTAGTATATATATGTATTATATCTTCCAAGTCCAAAATTCAAAGATTAAGTATGGACAATGAGAGAACGACAATTACTAACATAATTACGAAACCACTGCACGAAGTTTGGGCCACCTTTCAACCCATCACGTCGAAGATTTTCTAATTGGATAGCCGTAGGTTTACTAGTAGATTTCCAACATTCTTCATCAAACATGCTAGACATATTAGAAACATGGAGATTACACACTATAGAAATTATGAGATGAGAAAATGGACGTAACTATGAGGAAAACTTACTTGAACGCCTCCTGTGTGCTGTCAATATTGCTATACATATATAGCATTAGCGTGTTCAAATCTGATGCTTCAATGTGACGTACACTCTCTTTTCCAACTGCTTTACCCGGATTCGCAAAAATTTGAAGGGTGCTTTGGGGTGATTCATTTTCGACATGAAGTCGCACTGAAGGCGCAAACACATTGTTGGCTCGAGCGAAATACCTGGTTGAGAATTGAGATATCTCCTTAAGGGCAAAAGCCTCCGCAATATACCCTTCGACTCTAGCCTTGTTGCGAACAGACGCCCTGAGCTTTTTCAACGCCCTTTCTATAGGATACATCCACCTGAATTGTACTGGTCCGCCTACCAAAGCTTCCCAAGCCAAATGCATAATTAGATGTTGCATCACATTGAAGAATCCTGGCGGGAAAACCTTTTCAAATTTACAAATCAGAATTGGAATTTCTTTCTCAAATTTCTCAAATTTATTGTCGTGGGCCAGCCGACGAAAATACTCCCCGACCCACAAAAATACTCCAGATATTCGTCGGTCCCAAAGCCGACGAAAATAACTGCATTATTTTCGTGGGCTGGCCGACGAAAATATCCCGGCCCACGAAAATTTATGCGTTTACTGTAGTGCTGGGTCACTACTAATCTCTAGCCAAGTTTTGCAAAGCAAAAGGTCTTCATCAGGTTTGAAGTTCTGTTCCTTTGTCCTCCTACCTGTCGCTGGTGTGTCCCAAGGTTTGGTAGGGCTGTTTACTTCCTGGACACTATGCTCTGCTTCTGATTCCAAATTGATAGGGTCAGTCTGGTTGGTCACATGGGTATAAACCTGGGGAAATGGAGTAGGTGGTACCATCTGGGCTTTACCCAATGATGTTTGTGGTGGAGGACCACCTGGATTCATCATACTAAAATATGGGTTCCATGGATTGCGAAAGGGAAATAAAGATGTGTCATTAGGTCCCTGGGACCAAGGTAGGATTGCTCATCTAGGTTGTACTACCAGTAATTGTAGCAGGATGGGTTGGGTCTAATCCTTGGTCCTGCCAGAACTAAGGATCCCACATGGGTGGGGGGGGGGGGAATCTGGTTACCTGTACTAGGGCCGGCACCAGGAGGTCGAATAGGTGTGTTTCTGTTGTTGTCAGCCATTCTGGGAATGAAATACACGAATCAATTAATTTGGAGAACAGATAACACACTTGTACTAAAATGTAGCAAGTTTCATGCATTCCACATAAGGTTCATACAAAAGCAACATTAACAAACATCCGACATGTCCTACATCGGTTACCCATGCATCACAGACATCACACAAAAGTTTGTATTTATTTCGATGAATTACTAGCACTAAGACCTTGGTCTAGGTACCACATTTACAGGTTCCAAATGCTATACCTAGTGGACCTGTCGAAGTCGTAAGAGTCATTGTCACTGGCCTCGTACAATTCTGGTGAGGAAGGGGGGGGGGGGTGAAAGGAAATTGTCTACCCACTGGGTTCACATGCTCCACAACTTTAATTTCTTCCTCCATCCTCTCCTTCTCTGGGTCTGACCTTGCTTTGCTCTCTAGTGCATCCTGCTCCATCAGGTCTATCTCCTTTCGAATTGCAAGTAGTGCATTCAGAAGGTAATGCTCGTCACCCAAATGCATGAAAGCCTCTTCTAGAAAGCTTCTAATATTCAATGCACCCGTTTCGACTGAGTCTGCAAGATTGAGGACCAAGTTTTGCAGCACTTTGGCATCATGGCTGCTCATCTTGAATCCTATCCTCAAGCAGTTTCTCCTTGGCTAGACAAGGTGCATACAAGAAAAAATTAGGCCCACTGTTGTTACTAATTAGTGAAATTAAAGTGGTCATGACAGCTACCAAAAACAGGAAGTGTAGGGCCAAAAATGTTATTGTGCAAGAAGAATGCTAAACAATTTATACACATTTTATAAACACTTGACCCGTGGGTAGGTAAATCTATTGGTTGCATTTAATAAACTAAAATTACACAAAAAATGAAACACAGACATCATCCATGGAAACTAGACTTATGAAAATTATTAAAAACAATGAACTATAGCGAAAAAGGATTTAGAACCTCAATTACTTGAAGTGGACGCCAAATAATCAACTAATATTTTGAAGCTGCATAATAAGTAAAGGTGTTCGTTAGTTGCATGCAATGGTTACTCATGTAAGGAAACACTTCTGGAAATTCTAGGTTCACTGAGTGGAATTCATAGAGTTACACTACGGGCGTACAAGGTTAGTAAAGTATGGATCCTTACAGTTATCCAAAAAAAAGCTAAGCTAATTTTTGGATGAAATCAACCTACACAATGGCCGAATCGGAGATCCGAGATAACCTAAACCCTAACTGTGAAAGAAGTCGAAGAACACATAAACCCTACCTGTCAAACCAGTTCAAGAAAAGCTAAACCCTAGTGTAAATCGAAGCTACGTTTATTTGGGCAACGGATTGAATCATAGCTGCAGAAATTTGCGAAGTCACGAATCGTACCTTGGACCTTGAAGATCGAATGAAGCAGATCGGGTCAACGTAGATCTATCGCGGAATCGATGACCTCCCTTTGTCCGAGACCTCGCAGGCGACGTGCCGGCGGACAGAGAGCAACGGCGGCGGCGTCTTCGCACGGATCTACCGGGTCGACGGTCCGCGAAGCTGGAAGGCGGATCCGCGTCGAGGTCCCCCACCGGTGGTCGCCGTCCGGAGCAAGAAAACCGAATCGCGGGAGAGGGCGGCTCGACGGGTACCTTCTCCGGCGGCGGAACCGTCGCACTTGGTTCGCCTCCAACACCGTCCTCGGAGTATTCCGAATCCGCGGGCGTGTGGGCGAAGGAAGCGGTTGCGGGGGAGGAATGAGGCGTAGCGTGCCCCTCCATTTAGCGTGAGAGAGAAAGAATCGGGAAGGGAGAGGAGGAGGAGGACACCGGTGAAGCGAAAGGAGGGGGACGCTCGCGACAACCGTTGAAGACAGTCTTAAACCAAGCGCAATGGTCGGTCCGGTTATGGGAGAATGCTATTTTATTGGGCCCCTTTTCCTCCTCCTTCTCCTCCTCCTCCTTTTCCTTTTTTTTTTAAAAAAAGGCATTTCTAAACTTAAGTAGCAGTACATGCTAGTACTGTACTGAAACCGAGCAGAAATGAAGGGGGAAACAAAATCTCTGACCCGGATCCATGCCTATTCGGTCGTCGCAGACAACCGAATGCATGGCTCGGAGCCAGAACGGTGCTGCAGCTGTAGCGCAGAGAGATCTGCTGTCAACTGTGACCGCGCACACACACGATCCCAACAGTGACCCCTGTTGTTTAGCGGAGATCTCCCCTACTGGTCTGCTTTCTAAAACACTATCATATTCTCTCTTCAGTCTCTCTGTGCCGATCGACTGCTAGTGGCCTGTTGCAGTCATTGTCAGGCGTCGTTGACTCTGTGGAGCTTGGAAGGCCAATTGATCTGCGCTCCGTTTGAAGCGGTGAGTTTGCGTTTATACTGGCCTTTGCCTGCCTTTTTTTTTTGGGAAGCCGACGTTGCTAGATTGCTGGTTGACGGTCGTGTACCTCCACAGGTTAGCGAAAATTACGCCATGTTCGTGCTAAATTGCTCTACAGTTCAGCTGTTGATGGTTGCTGTACACCAGCTGTTCGACGAGCTAACGCAATCCTTCGTTGGGGAGAACGAGTAGTAGTAAAGCAGTGCTGGGATTGCGGCCGTCCTAGCTTTCACGTTGGATGAGCTTCCTTTTATTAACAGTCACAGCCACAGTCACAGTCATACGCAGCAACAAGATCCATAAAAAAGATACGTTTCTGAGGCTGTTATAGGGTTGATATGACCATCAAGAACGTCGTCGTCCGTCGTTGGGTCTCGCGGAGTAATATACAACAGACTACGTACAAGAGATCAGAAAAGTAATTAAGCCACAAAAGACTAATAATACATAAAAAAAAGCTGATTGGATGCTGGATTTCTCAAGCGACCATGATTCTCTTGTTTATATAGAAGAGAGTTTTACTCTAGCAGAAAGTACAGTCCTGTAATACAATATCTAAGTTTCCCACGTCAAAAATAGATTCAAAGGAAATAAATCAGTTCGGAAGAAGAAGAAAAAAAAACACACACACAAAAACTGTCGGGCTCGTATTTTGGCTGTTGTAGAGAGATAAATGGGCCTCGACCAAACTAAATGGGCTTTAGGATGCTGTAGGCCCACGAAGACGAATCGTTGGTCCTCTTTCTCATCGCTACGAGCCTGCCGCGGCACTTGGTATGTTTTTGAAACACTCACTGTACTCGGTCGTATGTCTCTATATTTTCTCCATAAAATTGAATGGATTTTTTTTACGAAATTCCTGTGTTCCAAATAACCCAGTTGACTTCCCGTCATAGTCGACTGGTCGTCCACAACATTCGCTGGTGGTAGCTTGCAGTTCACAGGCATGTCAGCTCTAATCGATCATCGGCTATTCCCAATTTTATTATTGTTGAGTGAGGCAAAACAGGTCCTCTTATTCCTACCCCTTTGTGTGCTTAGGTGATGCCTAATACCTAAAAAGGAGAAGAAGAAGAAAAAAAAAAGGGCCAGCTGATTAGCTCAAGTTATAACTTCATCACTATAGCAGATGCTATAGATCGGTGTATACAAGGTTGTTGCTACAAATTAATTAAAGCGGTCCCAGCTGTTTCTAATCATCAAGCTAGCTTTGCATGCAGATTTCACCGGCCGGCTGCTTCTAACAATGATTTTGACAGCGACACAAACAATCATGGTTCCTTTCTTTTCAATCCTCTCGGCCCCGTAGTTTATCGACAGCTATAGTTTTTTTTTTGCAATAATGAAAATGTCAACGTTTTACACTTATTACCAACTCGCCTTTTACAATGAAGACGACAAGGCCGCCTCTCCATCCGTATATACACATCCTATCTAGCAGTAGGTAGCTCCATGTCACTGTCCCAGAGGCAAACATCGATCAGTCACCTGCTGGGTTTGACAGCCAAATTAAAGCCACGTTTGGTTACAGACACTAATCTTTAGTCTCTGATTTTTAGTCTTGTTTAGTCCCCTTTTTGCCAAACGGAAGAACTAAAGCATGGACTGATTGACTTTAGTCTCTAGTCCTTGACATGGGTGCTAAAAGAGACTAAAGAGCAGTATTTACTTCAATTGCCCTTGCCTAGAGAACCGGTGTCATACATGAGTATTTCCGTCTTTGTGTACTTCATTAATGTGTTTAGATTTTGCTTAGTCTGTAGAACCAAACAGGATAGGGACTAAAGTTTATAGTCCCGGAACTAAATTTGAGCCCTAAGACTAATGGAACCAAACGGTCCTTAAACCAACTCTCGTGCAGCGTACATGCTCTAGTAAATAGTTAGTGTTGACGCTTTTTCGGAGCGCCAAACACTCAACAAGAACCGTGGCGGTGCCCTCTGCACAGGGGCGGACGGTCCGCGCGCAGGGGCCGGACGGTCCGCGGCCTGATGCGAGGCGCGGTGGTGCTCTCTGCGCAAGGGCGGACTGTCCGCGGCCTGGGGCCGGACGGTCCGCGGCCTGGTGCGCGGCTAGGGCTCCTGCCTGACGGCCGGACGGTCCGCGCCCTGGGGCCGGACGGTCCGCGCGTACGCAGGGACGGCGGAAGATCGCCGACGGCGCTTGGATCTCGCTCCCGGGAGGGACCCCGTCGGGGAGTAGAGATCCTAGGTGGTGTCTAGGCTCGGGCAGGCCGACCTAGACTCCTCTAATCGACGTAGAGTCAGGAGAGGCGGAGAATTTGGGGATTGGAAGGCTAAACCTAAACTAGACTAGAACTACTCCTAGGATAAAATGCGAAATAGAAGTTGTATTGATTCGATCGATGATTACAAATCGATCGTATACCTCTCTATTTATAGAGGAGGGGGGCTGGACCCTTTACAAACTAATTTCCGAGCTTATCCCATGATTTTAGCTAACAACCGTAGCACAAAACTCGGAACCCTAATCTGTTCTGCGCACGCGCGGACCGTCCGGCCCACAGGCGCGAACCGTCCGGACCGCGGACCGTCCGGCCTCAGGGCCGGACAGTCCGCTGGCTCATTTTTGGTTCGAACATATGCCCCCCTGCCTTTTGGTGGAGCTGGGCGAACCAAAAGCAACTAACTCGATGTGATCACATCGGTTTTCTTAGGCATCTTGCCACATACTAGGATGGTACTGTTTGAGGAAACGCCCATTCAAAGCCTTAGGTAAATCCTTGCCTTGTAATGTTTGTAGTAAATAAGCGTTACCAGACATCACCTGCTTCACTTTATAAGGACCCTCCCAGCTTGGCGACCATTTCCCGAACTTTCGATCTTTATTCCTTAGAGGTAGAATGGTCTTCCACACCAAGTCTCCTACTTGGAATGATTTTGCTTTGACCTTCTTGTTGTAGGCCCTGGCTACCATGATCTTGTCCTTTTCTATTGCTCCCAAAGCTATCATCCTCTTGTCGGTCACCTCATCAATATTATCCATCATTGAATTATAATAATCAGTAGCAGTTAGGTCATTTTGTCTGGCAAACCTGACAGCATTCAAACTTATTTCCACAGGTAACACTGCTTCCTGCCCATAGACAAGCTCAAAAGGAGATACTTTAGTAGCACCATGTTTAGATATTCTATGAGCCCATAAAGCTTCAGACAAAATCTTATGCCAATGTTTAGGATTATCAGATACCTTCTTCTTTATCAAATTAATCAACGTCCTATTACTAGACTCGGGCTGTCCATTGGCCTGAGCATAATATGGAGACGAATTAAGCAGCTTAATTCTGTATAATTCAGCAAATTCACGTACCTCCTTTGACATAAAAGAAGTACCTTGATCTGTAGTCAAGGTCTGGGGAATGCCGAATCTATGAATAATATGCTCAGTTATGAACTCAATTACCTCCTTGTGCGTCATGTTCTTTAGAGCAACGGCTTCAGTCCATTTGGTGAAATAGTCAGTGGCAACTAACACAAACCGATGCCCTTTTGATGATGAAGGATGAATTTCTCCAATAAAGTCTAACCCCCATCCTCTGAATGGCCAAGGCTTGATGATAGGATGTAATTCGGCTGCAGGGACCAACTGTAGGTCGCCGAATTTTTGACACACTTGGCACCCCTTGTAGTACTTGAAACAATCAGCTGTCATACTAGGCCAATAAAAACCAGACCTTCGCAACAACCACTTCATCTTTGGAGCTGATTGATGGGTACCACAAATTCCTTCATGTACTTCGGCCATAGCTAATATAGCATCATTTGGGCCCAAGCACTTAAGCAAGACATCATTAACCGTTCGGCGGTAAAGTTCATCACTCATCAAAACATACTTGAAAGCTGTTCGCCGAATGTTCTTATCTGTCCTGATATTGGAATTTTGCAAATAATTAAGTATAGGTGTCCTCCAATCACTTGCATCGGCTTCATTGTCAGCCGAATCGATTAAGAGAACATTTCTGATAACCTCGGACGGTCCGGCGTCATCACGCGGACGGTCCGCGACCTGGGAATTTGGCTCTGCACTGGTTATCAGATTTTCAGTTTTGTGAAATTTCCCTCTCTTTATCCGATAACCTGATGCATCTTGTGCCAAATCGTTAGCTCTATGATTCTCAACTCTAGAGATATGCCGAATACTGAATTCGTCAAAAGCATGGATAATGCTCCAACATTTCTCAAGATAACTATTTAGAGTACCATCAAGACATTGATATTCTTCTAACACTTGCTGGACAACCAGCTGAGAATCACCAAATACCTTCACATGTTTTACTCCCATACTACTTAAAAGTTCTAAACCGAATAGGAGGGCCTCATATTCAGCTTGGTTATTAGTGCAATAAGTTTTCAATCGGCTAGAGAAGTCAAAGGAGACATTACTTGGTGAAACAAGCACAATGCCAATTCCTTGCCCTTCATTGCAAACCGATCCATCAAAATATAAAGTCCAAGGAGTAATAGTGAGGTATGACATGTCTAGTTCATAAATATCATTAACCCGATGTTCTACAATAAAATCCGCTACGACTTGGCCTTTCATAGATTTCAATGGTTCATAGGCCAAGTCATATTCTATGAGTGCATAAGCCCACTTACCAATTCTACCACTCATAATTGGGTTATGCAACATGTATTTGATTACATCGGCTTGCCCAGAAACAGTGTAATGACTAGACAGTAAATAACATCTACATTTGGTGCATGCATAAAACAAGCATAAGCATAACTTTTCAATAAAAGTGTACCTTGTTTTAGCATCCACCAACCTTCGGCTTAGATATGTCACCACATGCTCCTTCCCCTCAGTTTCTTGTGTCAGAACAGCCCCAATAACCTTGTCTTCAGCTGCAATGTATAATCTGAATGGTGCTCCTACTTGTGGTGCTTTTAACACGGGAGCCGAAGACAAGTATTTTTTAATGAGATCAAATGCTTCCTGCTGCTCTGCCCCCCAAGTGAATTCAGCATCATTCTTAAGCCGAAGGATAGGGGTGAAGGCATCAATCTTCCCGGCTAGGTTAGAAATAAACCTTCGTAAATAATTCACCTTGCCGAGAAACCTCTGCACTTCGACCTTACAAGTCGGAGGCCCCACATTCCGAATAGACTTGATTCGGTCAGGGTCTATTTCTATACCATGTTCATGGATGACAAATCCTAAAAACTTACCAGCCGACACTCCAAAAGCACATTTACGTGGGTTCATTTTTAAACCATACCGACGCATTTTATCAAAGGCTTTGCGCAAATCGGCTATATGAGAACTAAACTTAGCCGATTTGACTACAATATCATCAATGTAGACTTCCACAGTGTTTCCTTACAACTCATGGAAGATCAGATTCATAGCCCTCTGATAAGTAGCACCAGCATTTTTAAGACCGAATGTCATGACAACCCATTCAAATAAACCAATGAAGCCGGGACATATAAAGGCCGTTTTAGACGCATCTTCTTCGGCCATGAAAATCTGATTATATCCGGCATTACCATCAAGGAAGCTAATAATTCTATTTCCTGATGCATTATTGATTAATGTGTCGGCTATGGGCATGGGATATTCATCTTTAGGAGTTGCTTTATTTAAATTACGAAAATCAATGCATACTCTAAGTTTACCTGACTCCTTCTTCTCCACCGGCACAATATTGGAGACCCACTCTGCATATCTGCAAGGTCTAATAAAATTAGCTTCTAGCAGCCGGTGGATTTCGTCCTTGATTCGTGGGAGAAGATCTGGACGAAATGTTCTAGCTTTCTGCTTGAAAGGTCTGAAACCAGACTTAATGGGCAGCCGATGTTCGACAATCTCTTGGCTTAGTCCAGGCATTTCAGTGTAATCCCAAGCAAAACAATCTGAATATTCCTTCAATAGACTGATCATCTCATTTCTAGAATCGGTCTCCAGGGTCTTGTTTACAAAAGTCGGCCTTGGAGTTTTACCATTTCCTATGTCAATCTCCTCCAAAGGATCAGCCGATGTAAACCCCTGTCCTAGTTTATCAAGATCTCTGAATTCCTCTATCATGTCCCCCACAGAGGAATCAGATGATCTTTGTGTGATGGCGGACTTTCCGGTCTCGGAGACCGGATCATCCGTAATACTATCTTTTCGCTGTGGTAGATGTTCGGTCCTAAAGTCCGAACTGTTCTGTGAAAGACCAGACCATCCGGCTTTGAGGGTCGAATTGTCCGTGATCAAAGACTCATGAACTTTGTGTGTATTCATCATTTAAACTTTATTTAGGATTTAGCCGATTCTCCATCGGCTCTAGCATTACAGGAATGAAACCTTTCTTATCTATACTTATGAATTGATAATCAGAAAAATCTACCCCTGTGAGACATGTAGCAGTCTCATAAGTCCAGAGTACAGGGGCATCAGCCACAGCGATGCAGGCCGATACATCAGCATGTACTTGTTCTACTTCATCGCCTACCCATTGTATTAGCATTTGATGTAATGTAGAAGGTATACATTGATTGGCATGAATCCAATCTCTGCCTAGAATTAAACTGTAATTCCCTTCTACATCAGCGACGAAGAATGCAGCAGCAAGGGTCTTAGTCCCGATGGTTAATTCAACGGACGTGACTCCCCTGGCTTTAATCGAACTATCCCCAACACCGCTGAGGGTCATGTTGGTTTTGACAAGTTCGTCATCTTGTTTACCTAATTTTCTGTATAATGAATAAGGCATTAGATTTACAGTCGCCCCTCCATCTACCAACATCTTAGCAATCGGTATTCCATCAATGTGACCGCGCACGAAGAGCGGCTTTAGATGATTTACCGATTCCTTTGGTTTAGTAAAGGCGGCTTCTTTAGGACCAAAATCAAACTGGGCAGCAACAGGTTCATCGTCGCCAATGATAGTGCAATCGGAAGAAAATGTAATAATATTTACATCCATACCTGGGCGTTCTAGAGAAGCCTCGTAGTCGACCAGGTCTTCTCCTAGCAGGTCGTCCTCTTCCATGGATGTTGTCGTGTTGTTGGAGGCTTCCTGATGAACGGCGGACGGTCCGCACGCGGGGGCCGGACGGTCCGCGCCTGGTGTAGGTTGTCCAGAGCCTTCCTGGTGAACGACGGACGGTCCGCACGCGGGGGCCGGACGGTCCGCGCCTGGTGCAGGTTGACTTTCTATTTCTATGGCCGTTTGTTTTTTCTCAACGGCCTTCGGTCTCCATTTCTTTTGTGGTGGCGGGTATAGTGGATGTGTGTCATTAAATGTCTTTTCTGCCTCCTTCTCCTGGCTCTCCTTTGCTCTTAGGCACTGTAATTTTCTCTTTTGGGATCGTGTCAATCCCGCTGGGCACCATCGAGGCATGGAGTATTTTGGATCGGTTGTTTTGATGTTAGCCGTATCCTTTTCGGTTGTGTTGGCCGATTCGCCGAAAATCATCGGCCCTTTATTGTCTCCCTGTATGACAACATCCGCAGTGCCTATTTTGATGATGTCCTTTTTTGTTCTTTGAGTTGCTACAGGCATATGCCACCCTGCCGGATTGGTCGGCCTAGGAGGCCGAGTAGTCCGGCAACCTTGTTGGGCCTGTGCCTGGTGACCGGATTTAGCAGTGCTCAATCGGTCTTGCACTGGCGGTGCCAACCTATCAAAAACGGATGTTTGGGGTGCCACCCAGGCGGGGTACTGTGGCATCCCAAATAGATATGGTGACATGCCCCACATTTGATTTGGGACATATGGTGGAGGTAAGTATGTGTATGGATATGGCATAGATGGATAAGGAGGTGGAGGGGTCCATGTCGGCATGTTAGGTCTCAATTGTACAATAGGACCTTTCATTTCTTCCGATTGGTGATGTGGTCCAATCGGCCTGACCTGACGTTGCTCATGAATGGGTGAGCGGGGTCGCTTCGGTGGCCGGTCACTGGGGCCAGCCTTCTTTTTCACATATTTAGACAACAATTGATCGAAAGTCGGGCCAGACTTGATCAGCCGACCAGCTGCTTTAAATGTATTTGTTTTCCACGTACCTATCTCTGGTCGTCGTGGTTTGAAGGTACGTGGTCGCTGCGAGTCCTGAGCATGGCCGGACCATCCGCCGGAGCTCTCTGGACTGTCCGGTGGGGTCCCGGACCGTCCGCTCCTACGTGCCGGACCGTCCGGGATACGCAGCACGGGTTCCTGTATCTGTCTCCCTGTCTGCGCTTGCCCCCCAGTACTGGAGGTTGTGATGGTCACCTTTAGGGTCTCCCCTCCATCGGGAGTCTTCTCGGCTACCACTTTCCTGCAAGAAACTTTATGATCCTCATCGGCCTTTTTAGAATTGCCGATGATTGCCTCTTTGCCTTTGCCTTTATCGGCCGTGTTTGGCCGAACCAGGACTTTCTTGCCCTCAAAGTCGATCACGTTCATTGGAAAGGGCTCTGTATCCACCTGCATTTCCTGAAATTTCAATCGTCCCTCATTAATGGCCGATTGAATCTGTCGTCGGAATACATTACAATCATTAGTGGCATGAGAAAATGAGTTATGCCACTTGCAGTATGCACGACGTTTTAGCTCGTCGGCGGATGGAACAGTGTGATTTATTTTAATATTGCCATTTTTGAGTAGTTCGTCAAATATTTTATCACATTTACCAACATTAAATGTAAACTTAACCTCCTCTTGCCGTTTCTTTTGAACCGGCTGCAAGGAGGAACAAGCCGAAGATTTGGCCTGTTTTGGCCAAACCATTTCAGCAGCATACACTTCTGCTGATTCATCATCTGAGCTACTTTGGTCGTATTCTACTATATGTACGTGTGACGCATTGTTTTAGCAGTTTCTTTGCTCCGGCTTTTACAAGCCAAAGCCCTCTGGTGTAACTGTGCTAGTGTAAAAAATTGGATGCCTTCTAATCTCTCTTTTAAATAATATCGTAGACCGTTAAAGGCTAATCCTACTAGCTGTTTTTCTGCTAAATGAATTTGAAAGCATCGGTTTCTTGTATCGCGGAATCTCCGGATGTAATCATTAACCGATTCGTCTTTTGTCTGTCGCAATGACACTAAATCTACCAAATCCAATTCATAATCACTAGAGAAAAAATGATAATGAAATTTTTGTTCTAGATCCCCCCATGATGAAATGGGATTAGGAGGTAAAGTGGCATACCATGCAAACGCGGTTCCTGTTAGCGATAATGAAAATAAACGCACGCGAAATGCCTCTGTGTCTGCCAATTCTCCCAATTGTGCTAAGAACTGGCCTATATGTTCGCGCGTGTTTTTCCCTTGATCACCCGAAAATTTCGCGAATTCGGGTATTCTAGTTCCCTGTGGGTACGGGTGGTAATCAAATCGGCTGTCATAAGGTTTCCGATATGATTGCCCCCCAGGGACCATGCTTACTCCGAGCTTATCTCGGAACGCCCCGGCTATTTCTTCCCTTACTATATCAATGGCAGCCGGTGCAAGACCACCGGCTCTCTGGTCAAACATAGGTGGAGTTGGTTGCATAGTAGTATGTTGTCGTTCCCCCCATCGGTTTGAGCTACGTGGTGCATTCCCATTTGCCTTATATGGCTCACAGGTTTGATTGTTTCTTTCCGGCCTTTTAGGTGGGGCCGGAAAGCTTTCCTGGGCTCTGGATCCTGAATTAATGGGATGGTGCATTGCATAATGTGATGGGAAGTGTTGCTGGGACGGGCGAGGATTCAGGTAATAAGCCTCCTCAAAAGACTCATGCGCGGACTGTCCGGAGATGTACCCGGACCGTCCGTGATCATATGCGGACCGTCCGTCATTGTATGCGGACCGTCCGACTGGGTAATTTGGGTTCTGTGTCATATGTGGTGGCTCGGGCGCATATCTAGGTAACTCATTAAAAATAGGCCCGACTGCTGTTGGCCCGGACGGTCCGCGCTCACGTGCGGACGGTCCGGGCATGTGCAGATCGGCTGGTTTGCTGCCGATTTGCGGTTGCTTAGGATATGTATCCATCGGCATCCCATAAAGGGGTTGTGACTGGTCGTGACAACCTGTAGCCGATGTGTTACACGCGTTATCTCCTAACTCAACCTCGTGCGAAGGAAAATTGCGGTACTAGATTTATCAAATGCACGTACTAGTCTCTTAAGATCGCTTTGCATACCCCCTATGATGTTCTGCATTTGTTCACGCTGATCTTCTACATAATTTCTAAGAGATTGCAGATCATTGGTATTACTTACATTGGGGATATCTGGCGTGGGTTGGAGCGAAGCCGGATCCGTCGCCCGATGTCGGACGACCTTGTTGTTCCTGTCCACTTTGAAGTTGGCCAAGAACTTTGCTTTCGCCTCCTGGATCATCCGCTCCTTGTGCTCCTCAAACTGGAGCTGCTCGTCAGCCGGCAAGGTTTCCCAAGTCGGCTCTATGATGTTGCTTAGAGAAATATCAGAGCTATCCTTTGAACCGGCCATTGAGGGCCGATCTGATGAGCTTAGATGTGTTCTCCCCAGCGGAGTCGCCAAAAAGTATGTTGACGCCTTTTCGGAGCGCCAAACACTCAACAAGAACCGTGGCGGTGCCCTCTGCACAGGGGCGGACGGTCCGCGCGCAGGGGCCGGACGGTCCGCGGCCTGATGCGAGGCGCGGTGGGGCTCTCTGCGCAAGGGCGGACTGTCCGCGGCCTGGGGCCGGACGGTCCGCGGCCTGGTGCGCGGCTAGGGCTCCTGCCTGACGGCCGGACGGTCCGCGCCCTGGGGCCGGACGGTCCGCGCGTACGCAGGGACGGCGGAAGATCGCCGACGGCGCCTGGATCTCGCTCCCGGGAGGGACCCCGTCGGGGAGTAGAGATCCTAGGTGGTGTCTAGGCTCGGGCAGACCGACCTAGACTCCTCTAATCGACGTAGAGTCGAGGAGAGGCGGAGAATTTGGGGATTGGAAGGCTAAACCTAAACTAGACTAGAACTACTCATAGGATAAAATGCGAAATAGAAGTTGTATTGATTCGATTGATGATTACAAATCGGCCGTATACCTCTCTATTTATAGAGGAGGGGGGCTGGACCCTTTACAAACTAATTTCCGAGCTTATCCCATGATTTTAGCTAACAACCGTAGCACAAAACTCGAAACCCTAATCTGTTCTGCGCACGCGCGGACCGTCCGGCCCACAGGCGCGGACCGTCCGGACCGCAGACCGTTCGGCCTCAGGGCCGGACAGTCCGCTGGCTCATTTTTGGTTCGAACAGTTAGGCATAACGCAAACACCTCGTGTCTAGTCCTAGAAAGAATATAGCAATTAGTTAAACTATAAGTACTAAATTTAACTAAGATGGAGAAGGTGGGACGGATTATTAGCTAAAAGTCAGACCTGAATTCCGGTTGGAAGAAGACACAAGTATACCTAGACGTATACACACACCCTGGCATGGCATGGCTAGATGATCAGACAAATCTTACACCAAACGTCCTAGCTTTCCGTTTGCCTTTTGCAGGCTCTTTTCCATGTGATGACCAATGGTAATAACCACACATGCATGCATGCAGCAGCAGCAGCAGCAGCGTATAGCAGGTAAAAGAAAATATATATACCTAGCTGGCTCGACCTGTGCAGCCGTTTATTACTACGTACTACTCCAGTAGTAGTATTTGAAAGTCTGTGTCTGTGCAAGCTGTACAAATACACTCGCGACGCAAGAAAAAGCTGGGGAGGTACACCAGAAAGAAGAAATCAGAACCCACGCATGAGCACGCACGCTGCTCGATCTCTGCCTGCAGGCGCATACTCCTGTCCCCTGATCTCTGCTGTGCACTCTCTCTCTTTCTCTCTCGATGACATGCGGGGGTCTGAGACCATGAAGATGATCAGATTTTGCTGACACTTATCTTTTGAAGCTTGAAATAGGTAATTGAATATGGGATTAGATAGGCAAGCTGCCGGAGACGGCCGTATTGCATGGTGGGACCGGAAATATAGATCTGTACTGTAAATATCTGCGGTTACGTACGCAGCCTTTCGCGCGCGCATTCTCTCTCGACACGGCTACCCTGGCAAAGTATAACTGGCAGTACTGTACGCTCTACGCGGTACTA
The DNA here is from genome assembly GCA_029449295.1 of Zea luxurians. Classification (NCBI taxonomy): domain Eukaryota; kingdom Viridiplantae; phylum Streptophyta; class Magnoliopsida; order Poales; family Poaceae; genus Zea; species Zea luxurians. Next base: position 640,194 of record JAOPSE010000073.1, read on the forward strand.
TGTATATGTATAATAGTTTGGTGGCGTAGATCCAGCACGTACAGGTACAGCCGTCGGCCACCATGATGGTGTGTACACTGAGCAGGTGGGTGGGTCGTGGGTGCAGCTGGTGGGGCCCGAGGAGGATTGGCCGGCCCGCAACGTCCCCTTCCCATTGGTGTGATTGGTCGGCCCCAGGCGCGACCAACCCAGGACTCCCGCCATCGCCAATGCCATGCAGATGGCTCATCAACAGTTATGCTGGTGGAATGGCGGCGGCCCGCGCCTGGCCAGGGGTGATTATTTGCCATTCGCCTCGGGTAAATCACTTCCTCAGCCTGCTTTTGGGGTTAGGTTAGGTTACCATGATGCTTAGCATCACTTACGACCACGAAAGTTACAGCCATCGTCGATGGGCCGGGGAGTAGATCGAGGCCGGAAAGGAAGCAAAAGTTACAGCTCGCTTCGATCTCCATGTGGGCCCTTCCATAATTTTTCATGCAAGTGGATAAGATGTTGTGTCTGCCGGGCCCCACGTCTCCAGGATGCATGGGAAAGGTGAAAGAAGAAGAAGAAGAAGCCAGGCGTTCAATCGATGGATCGGACGATAATGCGGTCTATTAGTCTATATATATATATATATATATATATATATATATATATATATATATATATATATATATATATATATATATATATATATATATATATATATATATATATATTGTAACACCCGGCTTTAAGGAACAAAGCCAGGTGCATCTCATACATGCGCCAAGAAGACAACATATATAATAACAGAGTGTATAGAGATAAATGTCATAAAACATCAGATATTTATTACATAGCGGAAGTCTTATTACAAAATAAAATAATAAAGATAAAACGAACTAAGGATCGTCGGCGCCAATGTCGACGGGGAAACGCCACCTAGATCAGATCGAACTCCTCAGTGTTAGGCGGCTCCTCCTGAACCACCTGATCATCTCCTGTGGGGGGGGTGTGAGACAGCAAGGGTGAGCTCACACATGATCATAGCTCAACAAGTTGTGGGGAACCAGTGGACATAAACTCACAAAGGTGTGAGTTCATGTGATGTGTAAGGCTTAATCAATGACAGGGGTTAAAGCTGAGCATTGCTTTTAAATAGTTGATCAAAATTTTATTAGCAGTTACTAAGTGTAAGTAAATACCAAACCATAAGTAAAGTAATAGAACAAAATTAATAACAAACCCATGCATATGTGAATGACAAAGTTGAATTTAAGTTCCATAATTTAAACATCAGAGAGTCCTGAGCCGCTCATGACCGTGAGCTCGGCTAGTATACCAGTTTTACACTCTGCAGAGGTTGTACCCTTTACCCACAAGTCATGTTACCCATCTGCCAAGGGGTCATGAATCCCATACACCTCTACTTAGGAAGCGCGGCAGGGCAACACTACGAGGCCTTTACAAAGTTCCACTAGCTTCCGAAAACCCGCTACAGTTTATAGAAAGTTCCAATGCAGGGTTCCTGGCTGACCGCCATCGCAGCAAAATCAACCAGGGACCTCCCTACACTGACCACTCCCCTACTGCCCTTGCCCCTTTCGGGTAAGGTAGTCTTCCACTAGCTTTCCTAATTAGTCAGCCAAGGGGTCCCATTCCTCCCTTGTGGTGGCACGTGTTACTCAAGTTAAGCTCTATGTTCCAATTAACATTAATGATCTCAACATGAACATAAATAGAATAACAAGAATAATTGGAACATAGATATAATAAATGATTATCCCAAAACCATGTAAAGCAATAGCAAGCTACCCAAGTGATTCAGGGGTAAACAAGGTAATGAGATAAACAAATCTAGGGTGACCTATTGGGTCCCATCAAAATTAACCTATGCATGGATAAGTGATATTAAAGAACATTATTGGGTAAAAAGTGGTCAAGGGCACAACTTGCCTTCAATGAGCTCCTGCTCAGCTACTTCAACCTGCTGCTCACCAGGGTCCTCAGCAACGGGCTCTTCTACTCGCCACAATACAAACAAGCACAGGATATAGGGAAAATTAACATTACACCAAGCATGTAAACAAAATACACAGAGATATTCTACATATTAAAATAAAAACCTAGGAACTGGAATCATAATTTTCTGAGTTATAGATTTCAAGTTATGCATTTTCAAAGGTTTCATGTGTTTTAAATAGGATTAAGTGTGGGATTAATTTTCTTACTGTTGTCATGACATAACAGAGGCTCTAGGTGATAGAGAATAAAATTATAGAATTTTAGAAATTGGAATGGATAAATTTGGACAAAAAATGGATTTTCTATGAATTTATCAAATTCTAGTGGTTATTTTCATATTAAAATTCTATTTTCAATTCATTTATTCAATTTTAAATCAACCCTGGACTAGGCCTCAATTCCAGGGAACGTCAGGGGCTGTCTAACAAATATTCCCGAGACACAGGCGCACTGTGCAGTGGACGGCGGGTTCTATTTCCAAAAAGTCCAGGGGCTCTTATGCTAAAAAGCCAGAGCGAAAGGGTATCGGGTGGCAATGGCCGTCCGATCAGAATTGGACGCGTAAGATTAGATCATATCTTATAACGAAACGGTACACACGGAGAGCCCTCGGATCGTGAATCAACGGTTCGGATTTAATGAGTCGCGGATCCACTCCGCGCCACTGGATCATGCATCTACGGTCTCTGTTAGATCGAGCGAAGGGGTATCCCACGTTTTAATCCTATCCGCCCGCGCCCGATCCGACGGTCGCGGAAACATCGTCACCTACCCAGCTCGGGCCACCCAAACTTGCCTCTGCGCACGGCGGAGGAGTCGCCGGAGTCCATGAATCTGGCCAACCCGAGCCCCATTTTCTAATTCCTTCGCTCCTCGCCCAATTGACGACGTTATAAACTCGCTTCCCCTATCAATTTATACCATCATCGAGCACAGGGCTCGGCCCACGGCGCGTCGCGCACAGAGCGGCGGAGGCACACCGACGAATGCGCCATACGGCGAACTCCGACCGATTCACGCACCCAACTCGGTTTTCACGATCGTTCGACCACTAGGAATCACATGGCGAAACCACGACCACGCAACGAAGTGCCCAGACCCCTGCCCACGGCGAAGCATTTACTCACGGCAGCGCTGACCTCGCCAGGGGCGATTCACCGCCGAGCCACGATTCCACGCGCAATTTCGACTATCCGAGGAGTAACTGAGGTCAATTCGAATGCGATGGAAAGTTTTCTCACCTAGTTTGGCGCCTGCAGCTAGGTTGCCCACGACAAACCACGAATCCGCAGCAGCAACGATACTCCTGCAACTCACGATGATGGCGCACGACACGGCATCCAGGGCTCCAACCGGAAGATTGCGGCAGCGCGGTCCGAGTGGGAACCAGTGGGTCGTCCACCGGTCACAAGGCTGGAGGGTGGAGGGTGAAGTTCGCGGCCGAGGCACGATGGGTAAAGGAGATGGCGTGGCCGTGACCGCGCAACAGCGGAGTACAGGCGACGGCGGAGCATCTAGGTCAGGCCCCGGATTTGTAGTCTGGCGCAGGACGAGCTCGACCGACTAAACCCACGGTTGAGGCGAGATTTCCGGCGATTTCGACGGCAGCGCGAGAAAGGGGAAAAACTCCCGTGCGACCCGCGCGGGTTGTTACTGTCGCGCCGAACGGGATGACATGGGGGCCCCGCGACTCAGTGATAGGCTGTGAGTGGGCACGAGTTGTGCAGCTGAGACAGGGGATGGCGCTGACCAGTGGGGACCATCGGCCAGAGCGCGCGCGTGTGACCGACCTACTGGCCCCGCTGGTCAGCGAGTGCCCGCGCGGAAAGGGGCCCTGGGCCGCGCGGGAGGGGAATTCCCAGTGGGCTGAAATGGGTAGCCACGGCCCAGGTAAGGTGTTATTCTTTTCCCTTTTTATTTTCTGTTTTCTTTTCTTTCCTAAGTTTATGTTTTTCAAATTTTGAATTCAAGTGCTGTTGTGAAGTTTATTCCTTAACCAAAAATATAAGTTTATGATATAGTATGCTCAAGTACAATTATTTGGTTAATCATATTTTATTTATATTTATCTAGTACTTTTCTCCTCTTTTCTCAAATTCTAAAATTCCTTTTAGCTCTTTAAATTCCAATTTGGGACTTTAATGTATTTATTGTCTCATTATTTCCTTGAGTGAATGCACAAACATATAAACACCAGCATGATGCACAATTTAATGGTATATCCTTTTATTAATTATTTATTTATTATTATTATTTTTGAATATGGTGTTCACAAGTGATGATACATAAAGATCAAACTCACATAAAGAGAAATTGTTTTCTCTATTGGTATTTTTTTTCTAGCTATTTACAAATGGGTGTTACAAATCCTACCCCCCTTAAAAATAATCTCGTCCTCGAGATTTAAGAAGATCTAGGGAAAAGGTGGGGAAAATCTATGCGAAGCTCTTCTTCTCTTTCCCAAGTTGCTTCATCTTCACCGTGGTGACTCCATTGCACTTTGCACATCTTTATCACCTTATTTCTTGTCACCCGAGTCAATGTATCCAAAATCTTGATCGGGTACTCCGTGTAAGTCAAATCACCTTGAACACTGAGCTCTTCCATTGGTAACTGTTCCTCAGGGACACGGAGACATTTCTTCAGTTGAGATACATGGAACACATTATGCACATCTGATAGACTAGCAGGTAACTCAAGTTGGTATGCCATCTCTCCAACTCGCCTAAAGATCAAGAATGGTCCAATGTAGCGAGGGGACAATTTGCCCTTAACTTTGAATCTCCTCATCCCACAAAGTGGTGACACCTTGAGGTACACATAATCTCCTTCTTCAAATTCCAGTGGCCTCCTTCTATTATCAGCATAGCTCTTTTGCCTGGTTTGAGCCACTCTCAAATTCTCTCGAATTATACGAACTTGTTCTTCTGCTTCTTGAATCAGTTCAGGCCCAAAGAACTGTCTCTCTCCAGTCTGATCCCAATATAGAGGAGTCCTGCACTTCCTCCCATATAAAGCTTCAAAAGGTGACATCTTCAGACTGGCCTGGTAACTATTATTATACGAGAACTCAGCATAAGGCAGACTCTTATCCCAACTTCCTCCATGCTGAAGGGCACATGCTCTCAACATATCCTCCAATACTTGATTAGTCCTTTCAGTCTGTCCATCAGTCTGAGGGTGATAAGCTGTACTAAAATTCAACTTTGTACTCATGTTCTCATGAAAGCTTCTCCAAAACCTTGAGGTAAACTGCGAACCTCGATCAGACACGATCTTCTTTGGTACTCCATGTAAACACACAATCCGGGCCATATATAACTCTGCTAACTGAGAACCTTTATAAGTAGTCTTGACAGGAATAAAGTGAGCCACTTTAGTCAATCTATCCACAATCACCCATATAGCATCATATCCTTTCTGGGTGCGAGGCAATCCAGTAATGAAATCCATACCAATCTCTTCCCATTTCCACTCGGGTATCTTCAGTGGATGCAGTAGTCCAGCTGGCCTCTGGTGTTCAGCCTTAACTCTTTGACACACATCGCACATAACCACATGTGCCCCACATCTCTCTTCAATCCATACCACTAGTATTTCTGCTTCAAATCCTGATACATCTTAGTACTTCCAGGATGAATAGAATAAATTGAGTCATGTGCTTCCTTCAATATGGTTTCCCGAAGACTATCGATATCGGGAACACAAATCCGATTCTTGAACCATATCGTGCCTTGCTGACCTCGTCCTTCAGTAATCAGATCCTTAATCTCTTATATTTTAGCATCACCAATTTGTCCTTTGCGGATTTATTGCTCCAAGGTAGGTTCCGCAGCAATAATAACTCCTTCAGTATGATCAACTATCCCCAGGTTAAGTCTCCTAAAATCCTCATCAATTTTATCGGGTAACTGGGCAACAACAGCTGAATGAACGTGCTCCTTTCGACTCAAGGCATCTACAACCAAATTTCGCCTTGCCCGGGTGATAGTGAATTTCCAAATCGTAATCCTTAATAATCTCCAACCAACGACGTTGCCTAAGGCTGAGATCCTTCTGAGTGAATATATACTTCAAACTCTTATGATCCATGTATACTTGGCTCTTAGTTCCCATAACGTAGTGTCTCCAAATCTTAAGTGCCTGCACAACGGCAGCCAATTCCCAGTCATGAGTGGGGTAGTTCAATTCATGCTTCCGCAACTGACGAGATGCATAGGCAATCACATATCCTTCTTGCATGAGCACACATCCAAGTCCTTGGCCACATGCATCATAGTAAATGTCAAATCCCTTCTGCAGATCTGGCATAATCAATACTGGTGGCGACATCAATCTCTCCTTCAATTGATCAAAGCTTTCTTGGCACTTCTCATCCCACTTGAATTCTCTCCCTTTCTCCAAAAGCGATGTCATAGGCTTGACAATCTTAGAGAATCCTTCAATAAATCTCCGATAATATCCTGCGAGTCCCAAGAAACTCCAAATCTCCGTAACTGTAGTGGGTATGCTCCACACCACTATCTTCTTGACTTTAGCAGGATCCACTGATATCCCTCCATTAGAAATGACATGTCCAAGGAATGGGACCTCGCCAATCCAAAACTCGCATTTACCGAACTTAGCATAGAGTTGATTATCTCGTAACTTCTGTAGCACCAACCTTAGATGTTGTTCATGGTCACTCTCATTCTTAGAATAGATAAGAATATCGTCGATGAACACCACGACGAATCTGTCCAAATACTCCAAAAACATCTTATTCATCAAATCCATAAAACAAGCTGGTGCATCAGTTAATCCAAACGACATAACGATGAACTCATATAATCCATATCGAGTCGAGGAAGCCGTCTTAGGAATATCTGATGGTATCCCGATCGGAGGTCAATCTTCAAGAGTACCCTGGCTCCTCTCATCCGATTAAATAAATCCTTAATGCGGGGTAACAGAAACTTGTTCTTCACAGTGACATCATTAAGGGACCTTTAATCCACGCACACCCCTTGCAATCCGTCTTTCTTCTTTACAAACAAAACTGGTGCTCTCCAAGGTGAAGACTCGGACGAATGTACCCAGCCTCTTGCAACTCCGTTAAGTGCTTCTTGAGTTCTTTTAACTCTTCTACAGACATCCTATATGGCCGTTTAGAGATAGGAGCAGTTCCACGTAAGAGATCTATGACAAACTCAACTTCCGTATCTGGTGGCATCCCTGGTAACTCTTCTAGAAAGACATTCCGAAAAATCCTTAACCACTCGGATGTTGTCACCAACAAACTTCTCATCAATTAAGAATATCGCTAGTCTGATGGTGGTAGTTACTGCAATTCCAACTTCAAATCTTTTTCCTTTGGAACTGGTGAGTTCTATGGTTCCTTTAGCGCAGTGTATAAACCACCATTGCCTTTCTTAGCCATGACATACCAAGGATCAGATCTATACTGCTTGACTCTAACTTTATAGCAGTAGCTCCAAATTCTCTATCCATAATGGTCAATGTCAATCTACGTGTCATTTGATTCGCCTCGACAGGCCCTTTAGGTGTAATTACTCTCATGAGCTTTCTCATATTGTCCAACACATTTGCACAAACCAAAATCTCAGCATGACGCATAAATTTTATTAGCAACACATGGGGTCAAATAGACCTTTTTATTCCTCCTAAAATGGTATCATACCGAATACTAACTAAAGGAACATGTAGATCTTACAAATAGTAGTAATTTATATATATGTTTATGTAGCTTGGTGAAGCTAGTGGTGGTGGAGGTGGTGGTTGTTGTTGTTGTTGTCTCTCCAACCGTGATTGCCTTATTTCTTGATGTATCTCCAGACGGGCCTGACGTATTTCCTCGCGTTCTTGTCTTATCTGGTTTTGCATTTCGGTCACCATGTCTGTCAGTTGCTGTATTACCAGCCTTTGGGTTGCGATCACTTGCTCGGTTTCAACAGGTGGGGGATTTGGAGGATTCATTTCTGTTTGCTGTTGCGTGATAATCTTTCCTTTCCTGGTATTGACCATCTGAGTTAGATACATATGGTAAGAGAGAGCAGTAGACAAGGCAGGTAATTACGAAGAATGTTACTGCGGGGGATTTATTAGCTAAGTAGATTAGTGTGTCACCCACTAAAGCTATTACATTACCTTATAGTGGTACATGCTAGGGTGCCCAACTATAATGTTTCAATCAATCAAAGAAGCAAATCAAGCATTCATCATCAGAACAATCAACCAACATTTTTTTAGTAGAGAAAATAGTTTTGGTTTGGTCTTAGGTTCCTTATCTCTTAAAAATGTCATAGGGGTAGGGATTCCAAGGTGTGAAATCCATCTTGTCTTAGAGTAGAAAAGATAAGAGTAATTAGAGTATGATAGCAAAAGGTGAGGTAGGATCAAGGTAAGATAAGTATAGAATGAATTAGAGTAAGGTAAGTAGGTAAGAGTCTGTCCATTTCTATCTAGGTTCCGTCCTACAGTCAACATTTCCTCTGATACCACTTCTGTAACACCCGGCTTTAAGGAACAAAGCCAGGTGCATCTCATACATGCGCCAAGAAGACAACGTATATAATAACAGAGTGTATAGAGATAAATGTCATAAAACATCAGAGTATTTATTACATAGCGGAAGTCTTATTACAAAATAAAATAATAAAGATAAAACGAACTAAGGATCGTCGGCGCCAATGTCGACTGGGAAACGCCACCTAGATCAGATCGAACTCCTCAGTGTTAGGCGGCTCCTCCTGAACCACCTGATCATCTCCTGTGGGGGGGGGGTGTGAGACAGCAAGGGTGAGCTCACACATGATCATAGCTCAACAAGTTGTGGGGAACCAGTGGACATAAACTCACAAAGGTGTGAGTTCATGTGATGTGTAAGGCTTAATCAATGACAGGGGTTAAAGCTGAGCATTGCTTTTAAGTAGTTGATCAAAATTTTATTAGCAGTTACTAAGTGTAAGTAAATACCAAACCATAAGTAAAGTAATAGAACAAAATTAATAACAAACCCATGCATATGCGAATGACAAAGTTGAATTTAAGTTCCATAATTTAAACATCAGAGAGTCCTGAGCCGCTCATGACCGTGAGCTCGGCTAGTATACCAGTTTTACACTCTGCAGAGGTTGTACCCTTTACCCACAAGTCATGTTACCCATCTGCCAAGGGGTCATGAATCCCATACACCTCTACCTAGGAAGCGCGGCAGGGCAACACTACGAGGCCTTTACAAAGTTCCACTAGCTTCCGAAAACCCGCTACAGTTTATAGAAAGTTCCAATGCAGGGTTCCTGGCTGACCGCCATCGCAGCAAAATCAACCAGGGACCTCCCTACACTGACCACTCCCCTACTGCCCTTGCCCCTTTCGGGTAAGGTAGTCTTCCACTAGCTTTCCTAATTAGTCAGCCAAGGGGTCCCATTCCTCCCTTGTGGTGGCACGTGTTACTCAAGTTAAGCTCTATGTTCCAATTAACATTAATGATCTCAACATGAACATAAATAGAATAACAAGAATAATTGGAACATAGATATAATAAATGATTATCCCAAAACCATGTAAAGCAATAGCAAGCTACCCAAGTGATTCAGGGGTAAACAAGGTAATGAGATAAACAAATCTAGGGTGACCTATTGGGTCCCATCAAAATTAACCTATGCATGGATAAGTGATATTAAAGAACATTATTGGGTAAAAAGTGGTCAAGGGCACAACTTGCCTTCAATGAGCTCCTGCTCAGCTACTTCAACCTGCTGCTCACCAGGGTCCTCAGCAACGGGCTCTTCTACTCGCCACAATACAAACAAGCACAGGATATAGGGAAAATTAACATTACACCAAGCATGTAAACAAAATACACAGAGATATTCTACATATTAAAATAAAAACCTAGGAACTGGAATCATAATTTTCTGAGTTATAGATTTCAAGTTATGCATTTTCAAAGGTTTTATGTGTTTTAAATAGGATTAAGTGTGGGATTAATTTTCTTACTGTTGTCATGACATAACAGAGGCTCTAGGTGATAGAGAATAAAATTATAGAATTTTAGAAATTGGAATGGATAAATTTGGACAAAAAATGGATTTTCTATGAATTTATCAAATTCTAGTGGTTATTTTCATATTAAAATTCTATTTTCAATTCATTTATTCAATTTTAAATCAACCCTGGACTAGGCCTCAATTCCAGGGAACGTCAGGGGCTGTCTAACAAATATTCCCGAGACACAGGCGCACTGTGCAGTGGACGGCGGGTTCTATTTCCAAAAAGTCCAGGGGCTCTTATGCTAAAAAGCCAGAGCGAAAGGGTATCGGGTGGCAATGGCCGTCCGATCAGAATTGGACGCGTAAGATTAGATCATATCTTATAACGAAACGGTACACACGGAGAGCCCTCGGATCGTGAATCAACGGTTCGGATTTAATGAGTCGCGGATCCACTCCGCGCCACTGGATCATGCATCTACGGTCTCTGTTAGATCGAGCGAAGGGGTATCCCACGCTTTAATCCTATCCGCCCGCGCCCGATCCGACGGTCGCGGAAACATCGTCACCTACCCAACTCGGGCCACCCAAACTTGCCTCTGCGCACGGCGGAGGAGTCACCGGAGTCCATGAATCCGGCCAACCCGAGCCCCATTTTCTAATTCCTTCGCTCCTCGCCCAATTGACGACGTTATAAACTCGCTTCCCCTATCAATTTATACCATCATCGAGCACAGGGCTCGGCCCACGGCGCGTCGCGCACAGAGCGGCGGAGGCACACCGACGAATGCGCCATACGGCGAACTCCGACCGATTCACGCACCCAACTCGGTTTTCACGATCGTTCGACCACTAGGAATCACATGGCGAAACCACGACCACGCAACGAAGTGCCCAGACCCCTGCCCACGGTGAAGCATTTACTCACGGTGGCGCTGACCTCGCCAGGGGCGATTCACCGCCGAGCCACGATTCCACGCGCAATTTCGACTATCCGAGGAGTAACTGAGGTCAATTCGAATGCGATGGAAAGTTTTCTCACCTAGTTTGGCGCCTGCAGCTAGGTTGCCCACGACAAACCACGAATCCGCAGCAGCAACGATACTCCTGCAACTCACGATGATGGCGCACGGCACGGCATCCAGGGCTCCAACCGAAAGATTGCGGCAGCGCGGCCCGAGTGGGAACCAGTGGGTCGTCCACCGGTCACAAGGCTAGAGGGTGGAGGGTGAAGTTCGCGGCCGAGGCACGATGGGTAAAGGAGATGGCGTGGCCGTGACCGCGCAACAGCGGAGTACAGGCGACGACGGAGCATCTAGGTCAGGCCCCGGATTTGTAGTCTGGCGCAGGACGAGCTCGACCGACTAAACCCACGGTTGAGGCGAGATTTCCGGCGATTTCGACGGCAGCGCGAGAAAGGGGAAAAACTCCCGTGCGACCCGCGCGGGTTGTTACTGTCGCGCCGAACGGGATGAAATGGGGGCCCCGCGACTCAGTGATAGGCTGTGAGTGGGCATGAGTTGTGCAGCTGAGACAGGGGATGGCGCTGACCAGTGGGGACCATCGGCCAGAGCGCGCGCGTGTGACCGACCTACTGGCCCCGCTGGTCAGCGAGTGCCCGCGCGGAAAGGGGCCCTGGGCCGCGCGGGAGGGGAATTCCCAGTGGGCTGAAATGGGTAGCCACGGCCCAGGTAAGGTGTTATTCTTTTCCCTTTTTATTTTCTGTTTTCTTTTCTTTCCTAAGTTTATGTTTTTCAAATTTTGAATTCAAGTGCTATTGTGAAGTTTATTCCTTAACCAAAAATATAAGTTTATGATATAGTATGCTCAAGTACAATTATTTGATTAATCATATTTTATTTATATTTATCTAGTACTTTTCTCCTCTTTTCTCAAATTCTAAAATTCCTTTTAGCTCTTTAAATTCCAATTTGGGACTTTAATGTATTTATTGTCTCATTATTTCCTTGAGTGAATGCACAAACATATAAACACCAGCATGATGCACAATTTAATGGTATATCCTTTTATTAATTATTTATTTATTATTTTTTTTTGAATATGGTGTTCACAAGTGATGATACATAAAGATCAAACTCACATAAAGAGAAATTGTTTTCTCTATTGGTATTTTTTTTCTAGCTATTTACAAATGGGTGTTACATATATATATATATATATATATATATATGACATTCAATAGGATACATGAAGCCCCAGCCACCCACCATTGTACTAGCCTGCCCGCTAGCCCACTTCCCGCATGCGTATCATTCCTTGCATGCGTCGTTCGCCCATCGCATTATTGCAAATTCCAAAAATGCAATTTTCCATATTCCTAGTTACGTCACAATTTATTTCTATTTGTATGCACGAGAAATTAGAAATCGTATCCGTTAACTGCTGCATTCATGGAAACAAAAAAATTCTGATATGAATGCTTTATTCAGTCCATAAATATAGGATCTCTATAATAACCAAGCAACTAGGCTCATTAAAACATTTTATGATATATACTAATACTAATTATGCTACATGGTGTAGGTATTTATGCAATACGGTACGTTGTTGTGATATCCTGGCCCTGTGATGGTGATATCCTGACCCAATGCTTAATAGAATTAATAGGGTATCCATACCAACAAGGTCCATCTTCTTTTTCGGAATCGAAGCCTATCTCAAAAAAAGAACCTTCAAGTTAAGTGTGCTTGGCTAGGAGCAATTTAGGATGGGTGACCGGCCGCGAAGTATTCTCGGGTGCACATGAGTGATGATAAAGTGCACATTAAAGACTCGTGTTGGTGTGTGGGAGACAATATATGATCCTAGAGAGCTGCTAGGAGTAAGTACCGCCGATCCAGGGATTGGACGGGGTGTTACAAATGATATCAGAGCCGACCCTCGCGGTTTCACGGGCGTGTGTGGGTTAGGGGTTCGGGTATATGGCGCATGGTGCATGTGGGCCTAGAGTGGTCACATGGCATGGCATATGACAACACTAGACACACAGACCTGGCTAAGAGGGGAGGTTCTTGGATTAGGGTTGAGCGATGAGGACATCGGTCTTCTAAGAGAGTGGATTATGATATCCTGGCCCCTGGGATGGTGATATCCTATCCCAAGGCTTAATAGAATTAATAGAATATCCATACCAACAAGGTGCATCTTTTTTTCGGAAGCCTATCTCAAAAAAAACCTCCAAGTTAAGCGTGCTTGGCTTGGAGCAATTTAGGATAGGTGACCGACCGGGAAGTTTTTTCGGGTACGCATGAGTGAGGACAAAGTGCGTACAGAAGACTCGTGTTGGTCTGTGGGGACAATATATGATCCTAGAGAGCTGCTAAGAGTAAGTACCGCCGATCTAGGGATTGGACGGGGTGTTACAGCTGCTTAGAAAATCAGTTTCCTGCTGCATGTGCACAAATTTAGGATGACAAGAATGTGTGTTGAGAGGAAATGGATTGACATGTTTGGAAACAAAAAAAATCTGATTTAAATACTTTATTTCCTCCATAAATACAGGATCTCTCCAACAGCAATGCAGCTAGGCTCGTTGGAACCAGTTTATGACATATACTAATACTAATTATGCTACATGGTATAGATAGTTATGCATTGTAGTACATCGCGTAAAAAATCTGTTTCCTACTGCATGTGCACAAATTTAGGATGACAAGAATGTGCGTTAAAAAATAGATTGCCATGCATGGAAACAACAAATCTGATTTAAATGCTTTATTTCGTCCATAAATGTAGGATCTCTACAACAGTCATGTAACTAGGATCGTTGGAACCAGTTTATAACATATACTGATATTAATTATACTACATGGTATAGATATTTATGCAGTGTGGCACACCGCGTAAAAATCTATTTCCTGCTGCATGCGCACAAATTTTTAGATGACAAAAATGTGCGTTGAAAGGAAATGGATTGACATGCATGGAAACAAAAATCTGATTTTCAATGCTTTATTTCGTCCATAAATATAGGATCTCTCCAACAGCCATGCAGTTAGGCTCGTTAGAACTAGTTTATGATATATACTGTTATTAATTATACTACATGTGGAAGTTATTTATGCATTGTGGTACACTATGTAAAAATCAACAAACATTTACATAAAATGTGAATAGAAATATCATAAACATACAAAATATGTAAGGAGAGCCATGAACTGACAATGTATCATAAAAACCTATTGACGTTGGCATAAATATATATAAAGTCACATAAAAACAGGACCGTCGATCCACCACCGCTCACGCCTGGGGAATTCTATCATCGCCGCTCGCGCCTAGGGAAGGCTGGCGACGTCGCCGAAGGTGGGACGCCAACGGGCGCCACTTCGAGGCGTGTGCCTCTGAGGAGCCGATGTCACGCACGTACCTCTGTGATCCACCGCCTTGTGTGTGTCTCCTAGATCCGCCGCGGCCGCGCTCCCTCAGGGCCACCACCGCCGCTGCCGAAGCCTACCGTGCCTCGCGGAACTGTCGTTGCCACCGGGCCTATGGTGCGTTGCCATCGCTCAATCCTAGGGGAGCGTCGCCGCCAGTCGCCCTCCTCGGGATGCCACCGCCGGTAGCCCCCGAGATCGTCGCCGCTCGCACGCCCGAGGAAACTGCCGCTGCCGCCACTTGCTCGCCCGAGGTGATAGGAACGGGGTGCCCGATCTTCCGTCAGGTGTAGGTAACTATCGATTTGGTGGAGATGTCACACAGATGATCCGGCTTCCAATCAACACGACTAGAACCCCGTAATCGCAGCACCACTTCTCCTCTGGTTATCAACCGTGCGCTGCGCGATTGACCTCGCCACGAGGGCTAATCCTTGCCTGCGAATTGAAGACACAAGCAAGAACAAGAAAGAACACAATTTGGAATATTGTGGATGAATGATTAAGCTCACAAGTTGGGGTCTTACAAACCGATCTACAACGGCTGTTCTCGACAGATCTAACTTAAGCAAAACCCGCCTCTAACAAGGATGTGGCGGCTATTAATAAAGACTCTAGGGTTATGCAAACCCTGGACGCGCCCCTAATGGGCTCAACGAAGATACATGTCCCAAAAAGCCCAAAAGACGGCGTCACAGCGCCGGAACAGATTCTGAACGTCAACTTGGGCCTCCATCTTGATCCCGACGTCCTAGCTAGTCCTCCTCTTCATTCCTAAGTACACTTAAATCATTAGGTAGCATAATACTCTCAAATGCACAAGAATAATTACTTAGGAATGAGATCACATATAAATTCAATTGTCTAGCGCGTGCGCGAGTAATTGGGTAGTCAACTTGAGGAGTGTTGTTTGTATCCATGGGAGTGATGTCCTCATCATCCTCCCCCTCTTGAAGTGGAGTCGCCTTCGACTCAAGCTCATCTTCTTCTTCCAAATATGGCTTTAAATCTAAAATATTAAAGGTGGGACTAATCCCAAACTCGGGGGGGGGGGGGCAACTCAAGTTTATATGCATTGTCATTGATCTTCTCCAAAATTTTAAATGGTCCAGCAGCATGGTTGGGCAAGCTCGCTCCAGGAATCAAATCAATCTGGTGCTCAATCCCACGGATGGGAGGAAGTCCTGGAGGTAACTCAGAGGGAAAAACATCTCGGAACTGCTGCAAAAGGTTAGTCACAGATGCAGGCAAAGTGCTAGCAATATCATCAATAGAAAAGAAAGCATCTTTGCAAACCAAGGCATAGCAACAAGCATCAGTAGCATGAGTTTCAAGAAGATCAGATTTAGTAGCAAGCATGACAGGAGCTTTCAATTTAATTTGTTGCTGAATTTCTGTCTCATTAGTTGGTTCCGTATGGGTACTTGTAGCTCTATCGTTATCAGCTTGTACAATTTCAGCAAGAGTCAAAGGTAGCAAAGTAATGTTTTTATCTTTATGCCTAAAAGTGTATGTATTACTCCTACCATGGTGACGTGCATCAATATCATATTCCCAAGTTCTACCCAACAAAAGAGAACAAGCTTCCATAGGTATAACATCGCAATCCGCATAATCAGAACTCACCAAATTGATCCACTGAATGTGGTATGGATGTGGCCGTGGACGTGTGGTCAGGTCAAGCTTCTTCTTGACCAAATCTGAACTCACCAAATTATTGCAGCTTCCACCATCAATAATAACACATGCACGCCGATTCTCGATGGAGAAGAAAGTCTGGAACAAATTATGGCGTTGCTGCTTGTCTGATGATTTAGGCTGAGAACTAAGAACACACTACACCATGATGCTTCGAAGGTTCATCATAGCATCAGCACCAAGCATGGTATCATCATTAGCAGCAACATCACTAGAGTCATCATCGTCACCCTCACCGTCGGAAGCACTAATGTAGCCATCATCCGTAGCAATGTATGTTCACTGACTCGGGCAATCCTTCTTCACGTGACCAATCCCATGACAGCAGTGGAAAACAATACCCGAAGAACGACCACTGGAAGGTGCTGTAGGCGCTGGTGAATTCTGTTTCTTGGCGGGTACCTGCAAAGGAAGGTTACCAACATGTGCAGCAGGTGTCAAGGGAGTATGACTCGTGGCAGGTGTGTGCATCCGTGATGCAGAGGAGGCACCAAAAGTAGCCCTCGGTCGATATTGGCGTCCCTACAATTCCTTCTCTGCAAGCATAGCAAACTGGAACAACTTGTTGACAGTGTTAAATTCTTTGTAATCCACAATATCCTGAATGTCACGCTGCAAACCTGAATAAAAACGACAAAGAGCGTCCTCATGTCCCTCTACTATCCCACAACGCTGTAATCCCTTCTGAAGCTCAGCATAATAATCTTGAACAGATTTATCCCCTTGCTCTAAACGCATCAATTTCTTATGCAATTCTCCATGATAAGATGGGGGAACAAATCTATAGCTACCTTAAGATCTTCCCAAGTCGTAGGTGCTCTACCATCCCCAACTAGACCAGTCCACCAAACAATAGCAAAATCTTTAAATTCACTAGTGGCTTGTCTAACTTGATGTCATTCAGGTACAAGGTGGGCAGCAAATTTCTATTCCATCGTCATCTCCCAATCAAGATATCCCTCAGCATCATAATGACCCAAAAAAGATGGTATAGAAAATTTAATCTTAGCATAAGGGTCGTCAGGAGCACGATTGTTATTATCTTGCTGGCGGTGTGGCATACCTTCTGTGTTTTGATGAAGACGACGACGGAGGCACAAATCTCTGGTGGCCGCTTCATCATAATTACCTTCTTCATCAAACACCGCATCATCGGGAAGACGTGGACGAGGAGGTGGTGGTGGCAGTGCTTGTTGTCGCGTCTCCAACACAGCAAGTCTATCGACGATCTGGGACAATCGTCGATCTAGCCTCTCATAAGTCTTGCCAAGGTTCATGTTAATGAAGGCATCATGCACTGACTTGTGGACCGTCTTCTCCATTTGCTCCTTAAGGAGCTTGTTGTTTGCCTCAAGATCTTGGCGGCTAACACATTCATCAAAGTCTGTAGGGATCCTTGCTTCTTCATCATCGCGTGCCATCGAAACACAAAAACAGGAAACAAACGATGACGGTTATCCCTAATAATTTCACTACACTCTCCTCTCAGGTGGAACATAGGAACACGCTCTAATGTATCTTACCAAGCTCTTACAAGTGTCTGACGAAATACAAGCAAAGGATGGTACAATCGAAGGCTGGTTCGTGATACTTACCAAGAGGTAGTGAAACCGCGATTGCAAGTTCAAATCTGTATTGACCAGAAGATATAGTATGTGGAGCTGTAGGACAGGCACAATATGTATGTCAATGTGGAACAAAATCAAGTGCAGATGAGCGAAGTTCAATAAATATCCAAAGCACAAGTCACAATTGCTGGCTAAGAGATGTATCCGAGGCGTAGCGCAACAAGTTGGAACAAAGAACAATGGAACTAGCAGAATGGCAGTACCGTAAATATTGTACTAGCGAGGCCAAAAAGGCACTAGTAGGAATCACATGTGATTTTGTTTTTCTTTTTTGTATGATTTTTTTTGATATTTTTCTCAGCACAAGAAGCAATAAAATAGGAGCTACACCAAGTTTCACCTAAAACAGAGATCAGATGTGGTCTACAGAAAATCAACAAGTTCTCTAAAAAGCGTGCAAGAGCTTTGACAATTTTTTTCTTTATTTTCCTGAATTTTTTTTGACAATTTTATCGAAACCAAATAGGCCGAAGGCGAGTTTGGCTGGCCTCAGAATCGCGTCACCAAGCTCCTATAAAAATTTCAGATTTTTTTGGACACCCGAGCAGAAAGTTATGCCCGATTTAAGGAAGGTACCTCAAGTTATGTTTTTGGGAGGCACGACTAGAAGGCGGCGGTTAGGACAAAAATTCCCTATCTGCAATCACAACGATTAATGGGGTGGATCGACTTGTGATCTAGGTAATGGTGGATGGAATAGCGGTGTATCTGCAATCTATCTAGGGCTGGCGCGACGACGGCTAGCGAGGGCAAGTCGATTAATGGATGGATCGACTTGTGATCTGAGTAATGGTGGATGGGATAGCGACTAGCGAGGGCAGTTGATCTACGACGAAGATACACCCTAAACTAGCAACACGACTAGACCACGGACACAAACTGAACAAAGCCAAACTGAAAACGAAATTGCAAAGGCTAAACAAGGGTTCTAGGACAGCGGAATTTTTTTTGTATGGCAATTATCTGGAGTTATATGATGAAAAACCTAAACTAAACTAGGGTAAGCCTGACGGTAATACCTGAGTCTTTGAATACCACTTGATAGGAACGGGGTGCCCGATCTTCCGTTAGGTGTAGGTAACTATCGATTTTGTGGAGATGTCACACAGACGATCCGACTTCCAATCAACACGACTAGAACCCCGCAATCGTAGCACCACTTCTCCTCTGGTTATCAACCGTGCGCTAGGATATTGCAGATGAATGATTAAGCTATCGAATCAATCGTAGCACCACTTCTCCTTAGGTAACTATCGAATTGAAGACACAAGCAAGAACAAGAAAGAACACAATCTGGAATATTGCGGATGAATGATTAAGCTCACAAGTTGGGGTCTTACAAACCGATCTACAGCGGCTGTTCTCGACAGATCTAACTTAAGCAAAACCCGCCTCTAACAAGGATGTGGCAGCTATTAATAAAGACTCTAGGGTTATGCAAACTCTGGACGCGCCCCTAATGGGCTCAACGAAGATACACAGCCCAAAAAGCCCAAAAGACGGTGTCATAGCGCCGGAACAGATTCTGAACGTCAACTTGGGCCTCCATCTTGATCCCGACGTCCTAGCTGGTCCTCCCCTTCATTCCTAAGTACAATTAAATCATTAGGTAGCATAATACTCTCAAATACACAAGAATAATTACTTAGGAACGAGATCACCTGTAAATTCAATTATCGAGCACGTGCGTGAGTAATTGGGTAGTCAACTTGAGGAGTGTTGTTTGTATCCATGGGATTTATGTCCTCATCATGAGGGAACCGTTGCCCCCACTAAAACCTAATCCCTGGCGTCCCGGGGGTGTTTTTATAGCCACCCGAACCTAGTGCGGCTGAACCAGATGTCACGTTAAGCCAGGGCTTCCTCTAGTTATTAAAAATCCATGGCTCGAAATATACAAACTATATATATACACACTGTAGTGGTTTATATATATGTCGTGCCGTTTTGATCGGTCGATGGATCAGTCCATCGCCATCTGAGATTGACCATCCTTAGCTTCAAGGCGTGTGTTGGTCACTTGTTCTCAAATGCTGTGAATCAAGAACAAGGCAACACAATTGTTAAGTATTAAGGACCTTCGTCCTCTGAAACATTATCTACCCAAGGATTTAATGATCATCAGAAGAAGGTCATAAAAAATATGTCTTCATCATCTTATAGATAAACAAGTATACAAGGAAATGAAGATAGTGAATGTAACTCATTAACTCATTCATATTTTCATTCCATAGAACATAAGTATTAACAGAATCTGTATTACAATGATACCTTCGGCTTGCTCGAAGGTATTGACATGAGAGCGATTACAATCCAACATGAATAGTATGGTGCTACTGTTCATCTATTTATAGGCACACGACGTGGCCAGGTAAAATTACATTGTGACCTTCAACATTTGCTTATAATCGTGACATAAATCGCTAAGGACTAAATAGTATTTCAACCTTTGTTTGGTTGTAACACCCGGGCTTTATGGAACAAAGCTAGATGCATCTCATACATGCGCCAAAAGACAACATATATAATAACAGAGTGTATAGAGATAAATGTCATTGTCGAAGATAAAATCCTCCAGCCGGGTGGCGGAATGCACCCGCCCTAATCCTAAGATGAGGAGGGGGCCTAAGCGTTTTGCTTGTTAGGTGGATTCGGGACAAACACAAGAGGACTCGAGGGATTATAGTGGTTCAGGCCGCTGGAGCGTAACACCCTACCTCCACTGTGTGTAAGTTGTATTGAGTCTGTGAGTATGAGCTTGTGTGTAAAACCTGTCTTTGTAACGCTGTGTGCCTTCCCTTTTATAGCTTAAAGGAGGCACATACAAGGATGCTGAGCCCCAACATGCGGGCCTAGGAGCATAATGGTAGGAGTACATTATGTGAATAGTAAATGTTGATAGTACACAAAGATCCTCCGCCTTAGTAACACATGAGTAATCATGCGGGGATCATGATGACCGCAGTCCATGTAGCATTGATAGTCAATAACGTGCGAGTAATGGCACAACCCGTGTATCATGGACTGGGCACGTCGCCTATCAGTGGAATGGACAGGCGCACGTCTTATCCGTAATGAATGCGAAGGCGCACATAGCCCAGAGGCGTCATGCCAGGTTCCGCTCGTTGGCTTATGCCGTGCGCAGTAGGCCACGTGGAAGCATCGGGTCTCCGCCTGAGCGGGGAGCAGGAATGTATGTGGATAGGTTCGGATCCCACCAGACCAGGTCTGGACACGTGTCGGCACCGGACCCCCTCCTGGGCCCTGATTAAGGCCTGGGCGTGCTCTTGTCCTGGAACCCAGGGACCCTACTGT
Source organism: Zea luxurians (assembly GCA_029449295.1). Taxonomy (NCBI): domain Eukaryota; kingdom Viridiplantae; phylum Streptophyta; class Magnoliopsida; order Poales; family Poaceae; genus Zea; species Zea luxurians. The sequence continues at coordinate 661,218 of JAOPSE010000073.1, forward strand.
GGGCAGCCCGGACCCCATTCGGGGGGGTCCGGATCCCATTCCAGGGGTCTGGTCCGTACATGTGGGGGTCCTAGACCAATCTTGGAGGTCTGGACTGTATATCCAGGGGTCCGGCACTTTCCCATGGGGGTCCGGGTTCACTGTTGATACCTTGGAGTATAACACTTTCTCTGGACACGTGGTGGCTCCAGACCTGCCCATGTAGTGGGGTTAGGTGCTATTGCTGGCCCAGAGTAGTCGCCCGAGGCTGGGGCGAGTCATGGTCTGGTCCCACATACAGCTCTTTTACCACGCGACTAAAGATAGCCGCGTGGGTACTGTGTCTTTATATAGTAGCAAGGGGTACCCTAGTTTCATGGTACCGACAGTGGCCCCCGGGCCCACCTCAGGGGAGGATGTGAGCTGCAGGTGGGGCCAAAGCTTGCACTTTGCCTCAACATGACCTGATTGGAGATTGGCGCGCCGTTTCGGCACGTCTGCTGACGCACCCTCTATCAATCACCTTTGGTCACGCCAAGTGCCATATCTGTCCCCACGGCTGACTGACCCACGGCCCCCACGCCTGGTGGTTTCGTCGGGCCACGCGCGGGGCGCCTCGTTACCGCTGCAATGGTTTAAAATATTACCTTTTGTCTTCTACAGCAGCCCCAAGGAGGTGCACTATCGGTGCGTGCGGCGGTTCGCTCTTTCTGCACCCAAAATCCGACGCCCAAACTGTATGACTTGTGGACCCGGGCCCCCGTGTCATAGACTGGGCTGCCTAGATCCTAGGTGCCCGTCGAGCATGATTTCTTATGGTGATTGAGGGTCACGCGGAAGGGTTTCCCTGAACAAGGACTCTGGTTTCCTTGAGAAAGGATTCACCCCGCGTGCAGCAGTTACCCTTTCGCATTCTCTTCCAATTGTTGCGCCCCTTTGTCTTCGTGCTCTCCTGCTCCTTGCCTACGTCGCCGCACACGCCATGGCTTCACTTGGTCATCACGACCGCTTTCAGTCTGAGGAAGCGCTTAACCTGGTGCGCGGCCTGCTTGGGTGGAGCGCGCTAGGGCTTGCCGAAAGAATCCGTGCCGGCGCCATCCCCCTCGGCGATCTCGTCACCGGGGAGTTCGTGCTGTTCACCTCCTACATCTCTTGCGGGTTGGCGCTGCTGATCTCGCCCTTCTTCCTGCTACTACTGGAGGAGTTCGGGCTTCAACTCCAACACCTCATGCCCCACTCCATCCTCCAGGCGGCCATCTTCGTCCACCTCTGCGAGATGTTCATAGGTGTGGCCCCCTGTACTTCCCTCTTCCGCTACTTCTTTGTGCTTGTCAAGTCTGGGAAGACTAGGGACCACATCGGTGCCTACTACTTCCAGACGAGGCTAGATCCGGTCGTCGTCTACATCCCCACCCTTGGTGGAGCGAGGTGGGAGAACTGGCAAAGCGACTGGGTGATTGCCAGCGCCGAGGCCAATGATCTCCTCGTCCTACTATCCGATGGGTCGGCCCTCGGCCGCAAGCAGTGGAGGACCAAGCCATCCCTGTCGCCAGAGCTCCTGCCCATATTGGATAGGATCAAGGTCTTGGCCACGGACGGCCTGACGTCAATGCACGTGGTCGACGACCTCCTGAAGCACCGGATCATGCCGCTGCAGAGGAGGCCACGCCTGTGCTGCTGGTTCACCGGCCCGAACGACATCGGCAGGATCCAGCGCCGGCCGGGGACCGATTTGTCCTGGGTCAAGCTGGCTGTCCTCGTGGGAGAGATTACCGGGGAGACTTTTGTCCCTGAGTCTCTGATACTCCCCCAGGCCACCCCAGCGCTCTGCGACGACCTAGGCTTGAGGACGGCGATCTTGGCCATGCTGCCGACCCTCGACAACAGCAGTGTGGCAGTTCGCCAGACCGGCGACCGGGACCCCCTCCACGGGATCCGGATCTCTGATGCACTAGCTGGAGGTCCCCAGCCCACCGGTGTGGCCCCTAGCGCCAACCCCGCCATGGCCCCCTGCCCGTTGGACAAGGGCAAAGGGGCTGCAAGCAGTGCCTCTGCCCCAGGTAGCTCCGGGGGGTCGAAGGAGGAGAGGCGACATAGGCTGCATCGCGCTGACGGGTCGCTTGTTTTGGACCCCCCAGAAGCACCAGAGGACTGCTGGTGGGGCCGAGGAGGTCAGCTCCCAGGCCCATGGCGCGTAGAGGCATGTCAGCCCTCCGGTCCCGCCGGCACCACCACCCTCTAGGGTGATCACCCCCAGGGGCACCAGCAACAGCAACAACAGCAGCAGCAACAGCAGCGGTCGCCCCGCTTCTAGGGTCGCTGGAAAGTCCAGGGCCCCAAGTAAGTGTAGCCCCTTTTTCCATGAGTCTAATTATCATACCGACAAGTTTTAACCCATCTTCTGATCGCTAGGGCTTCCTCCTCCGCCGCTCCCAAGGCCATGCCTCCTCCATTAGGTACCAAGCCCATCGATGCATCTGGCTCTCAGCAGCAGGAATCTGCTGGGAGTGGTGCTGGCGGTCCGCCTCCAGCTGCTGCCAAGACAGTGCCAGCAGCTTCCTATGCCCCAGCCGGGGGTCCGGCGCCAGCGGCGCCAGCATCAGGCAGCATGGTAGTGACGGAGGAGGTCCCAGCTAGGGGATCGACGCCCACTACTGATATCGCGCCCACTCCCAACGCTGGGGGTGACACCATAGGCGCGTACAGCTCCAACCCCCCTGCACCGGAGGAGATGGAGGTGGTCTTCGGGCGACGGCTCCGGTCGGGTGCCGAAGAAGAAGCCACGCCAGTCCCCCTCCCCCACATGCTGTCCCGCGCCCACTAGGTCCTTAGTGACACTGGGGCAGCAATCTTGCGGGAGTGGGAGGCGCTGGAGGCCGAGCACCAGCGCCTCAGTGACTGGCGTACCCAACTGGAGGAGCGCACCAAGTCGGCGTCCCGATAGTTCGCCTCCGAGCGGTCCCAACTCGAGCGGGACCACAAGGAGTACAAGAAGGACCTCTAGAAGGTGTATGCTAGGGAGCTGGAGGTGCACCGGAGGGAAAAGAAGGTGGCCAGGAGGGAGGAGGCCGTCACCCAGAGGGAGGCCCTCACAACAGAATACCAGGCCAAGCTGAGCGCCTTGGACCAAATTCTTGAAGCGCAGCGGGCCCAGCAAGTCAAGGCTGTGGAGAGGGAGAGGTTGCAAAAGTGGCAGCAGGAGCTCGAGGGCAATGCCAGCGATGCCGCCCTCGCCGAGGAGAACCTTAAGGCGAAGGAGCAGTCCCTGGACAGGCGGGAGATGGACCTCGCTAGGCGAGAGACGGATCTCGCCTTCAGAGAAGAAATGCTCACCCGGTGAGGCGAGTTGCTGGCCGAGCATGAGCTCGAGGCAGAGAAAAAGGAAAGGGAGCTAGAGGAGCAGATCCGCCAGTTCAATGCGGCGCAGGCGGCACCGGGTCCCTAGGCGGTGGAGGCCACCAAGAAGGCCCTTGAAGATCTCCAGAGGAGCACCGTGCCAGGGTCTAGCGCATTGTCACGTGGGCCGATGAGGCAAGCATGATACTGGTGCCGCTAGGGGTGAGCCCCATCCCAGTGTTGGAGCTACCAGCACCGATCTATGATGCGCTCCCAGTGCTGGACTTTGCCGCCGATCGCCTCCGGTGCCTAGACCAGATCCTCAGCGCCCGCCTAGAGGCAGAGGGCAGCAAGCTCTGTCGGGTGGCGGTTGAATATGTCCTTACATGCTTCCAGAGCCACGACCTTGCCATATCCTTGGCGCCGGTGATCGCTGGTCCGGTGGCCGCCATAGAAGACGCCACCCGGGAGAGCGTACAAGACGCCGTGGAGCTGGTGGCCGAGCGCTTCCAGCATGATCCTGCTGACGACGAGTAGTTGTACCTATAGAGACAAGGCAAGGGTCCCGCTGGGGAGCGGCTTGTAATAATTTTTGGCCATGAAACATACTTTAATATACCGTTAATCAAACAACAATGAAACTTATCTTGTATGTTATTTGTCCTTACTGTGTGTAGCGTTACCAACTTCCCCTTGGTACTTGGCCCCCTGGGAGGTAGGCTCGACTTGTCGAGGCTGGATACCAGTATACCTAAGAGAAAATTGGTCGCCCGGTCCCTAGGAGGTAGTCTCTACGGTTTGAGACTACCTGTGTCTGGATTGGGACCTAGACCTGCACATAGCTTCAGCTTTGAAGTGTTAGGAGCACACCCATAGTACCCATCGTCTGGTATCTGCCATCCTTTGATTCATACAACAAGACCTGTAGGATTTAGCATAGGAAGCCAAGCCGTATACCTAGACCCACGGAATCACAGCTCCAAATACTAGGGTGCCCCTTGCAGAGTGGTGGAGGTGCAGGCTTAGGGTACGGAACCAGGCTAAGTAGCTACACAGCTCCAGACCACTCTAGGAAACGAGCGCCCATTCTCTAGAACTGGACCCGCAGGTTATCGGACCCCCTGTAGCAGTAGAGGGGTCCTGAACTGCAAGCCTGGCTACTCAATTCGAATGTTATCATACCAGCAAGGGTGGGAACTGTATGGGTGGGTTAGATAAAAAATAATGCTTGAAAACTGTAGCAGAATAAAACCATCACAAAAGCACATCTGGGGGGGGGTAAATTTCTTCCTTATAACTTGATATACATGGGTGTAGGCCAATAGGCCGGGCTTACGAGGGCGGACCTCACCGGATTGACGTACACATATGCGCAACCCAGCTACAAAGAAAGAAAACTCAATCCCCCAGTTTTGCTTCTATGGATAGAACTTACGAAGATGCTCAATATTCTAGGGATTGGGAAGAGGTACTCCTTCTGTTGTGGCAAGGCGGACGCACCCGGGTTGGCATATTTCTGTCACCTTGAAGGGTCCTTCCCAACTGGGGGAGAGTTTGTGGAGCCCTTCTCGGTTCAGTACTCGCCTCAGGACTATGCACAAACTGTTGGTGGTAGCGCCTGAGCGCTTGGTTGTACCGTGCATTTCGGGTCGCCGCTTGCCATCTGATTTCGTCGATGAAGTCCACGTCCTCATGTCGTAGCTGTTCCTGCATAGACTCATCAAAAGACTGGACCCGTGGGGAGCCCATAATAATTTCTGGGGGTAGACAGGCTTCAGCCCCATAGACCAGGAAGAACAGGGTCTCCCCGGTAGCTCGGCTGGGTGTGGTCCGGTTCCCCCACAGTACACACGGAAGCTCGTTGGCCCAATTTGCATCGTGCTTTTTCAAGCAGTCATAGGTACGTGTCTTGAGTCCCCTGAGGATTTCTGCGTTTGCCCTCTCTGCCTGGCCGTTGCTCCTGGGGTGCGCCACAGACGCAAAGCAGAGCTGGGTGCCGATGCCCTCGCAATACTCCTGGAAGAGCCGACTTGTAAACTGGGTCCCGTTGTCCGTAATGATACGGCTTGGGACCCCAAATCTATAGACAATCGACTTGAGGAAGGCAACAATAGCACCCTGGGTGATACTGACCACAGGGGTGGCCTCTGGACACTTTGTGAACTTGTCAATAGCGACGAAGAGGAAACGGTACCTGCCGACGACCCTAGGGAATGGTCCCAGGATATCCACCCCCCATACGGCGAATGGCTAGGAGGGTGGAATTATTTGCAGAGCCTGAGCCGGTGTGTGTATCTGCTTTGCATGGAACTGGCATGCTTTGCAGGACATTACCAACTCAGCTACATCCTGGAGAGCGGTTGGCCAGTAGAAGCCGTGCCAGAAGGCCTTACCGACCAATGTGCGGGATGACGAATGACTTCCGCACTCACCTCCATGGATCTCCACGAGCAACTCATGGCCCTCCTCCTGGGTGATGCACCGCATGAGAATGCCATTGGTGCCATGGCGGTATAGATCCCCTTCTACCACCATGTATCGTTTAGCCAACCGCACTATGCGCTCTGCGGACACATGATCTTCAGGAAGGATATTTTCCTTCAGGTAGTCCCAGATCTCGGAGATCCATGCATCGGGACCACTCTAAGCTACTGGATGTGGCACTAAGAGGTTGGTAGGACCCCCTGTAGCACACACAATCCTTGGTGGGTTCTGTAGATGTAACGCCACTGGGACCGCTAGCTTCGAGGTGCTAGGCTCACCCCCTTCGCTCGGCTCGGTAGGCTGGGCGGTAGGTCTCAGCAGCCGTCTTTCGAAGATGCCCTCGGGCATGGGTGCCCAAGTTGATGCCCTTGTGGAGAGTTCATCTGCCGCTGAGTTGTTAGCCCGAGGGACATGTTGCAGTTCTAGGGCAATGAAGTCCTTTTCCAGCTTCCTTATGTGGAGGAGGTAAGCTGCGAGCCTGGGCTCGTTGCAGCTACATTCTCCACGGACCTGCTTGATGATCAGCTGGGAGTCCCCCTTCACGAGGAGCTGGCGGATCCCTAAGAATAGGCCACAGATAAGCCAAAGATCAGTGCCTCATACTCTGCCATGTTGTTGGTGGCCTTGAACTCAAGGTGCACCATGTACTTCACTTGATCTCCGCTTGGGTCGACGAGGACCACCCTAGCACCGCCACCTTGCTGGCGAGCGGACCCGTCGAAGAAAAGTGTCCAGTGGGGCTCGATGAAGACTGGGACCCTGGGCTCCGCAGGTGTGGGGTCCGAATCGGGATCCGGACCCCAGGAGCGCTCAGGGGAGGGGTCCATTCCACGATGAAGTCAGCCAGGACTTGGCTCTTGACAGCGTGGCGAGGCTGGAAGTCCAGTTGGAACTCAACAAGCTCCACGACCCACTTGGCGATGTTTCCTGTGGCGTTAGAGTTGTGGAGGATGGCCCTTAACAGGAAGGAGGTCACCACCACGACCCTGTGTGCCTAGAAATAGTGGCGCAACTTCCTGGACGCAACAAGCACAACATAGATAAGCTTGTGCGTCTCAAGGTACCTGGCCTTTGCCTCATGGAGGACCTCGCTGATGTAGTAGACCGGCTTCTGGATGGTCTGAACCCCTACGGTTGGGCCCGAGTCCTCAATCTCCATGGTGGTCGGACCACCAGCTTCTCCTAGGGGAACTTTCTGACTCCCCTGGGGATGTTGCACCGTCCTTTCGATGACCAGCACCATGCTCACCGCCTCTATAGCCGCTGCAATGTACAAGTACAGTGGCTCCCCTGGCTCCGGAGCTACCAGTATTGTTAGGGACACAAGGTGTTGTTTCAACTCTTGGAAGGCTTGCTCTGCCTCCTCGGTCCAAGAGAATGGGCCGAACTTCGTAAGAGCTTGAAGAAGGGTAGCGCCCTCTTAGCTAGTCTTGAGATGAAGTGGCTAAGGGCGGCCAGTGACCGTGTAAGCTTCTGGATGTCCTTGATCCGGGCCGGAGGCCTCATTGCCTCAATTGCCTTGATCTTCTCTGGGTTTGCTTCAATGCCCCGGTGTGAAACCAGGAATCCAGCAACTTCCCTGCGGAGACACCAAAGACGCACTTCTCTGGGTTCAGCTTCGTACGCGTTGCCCGTAGCTTGTCAAAGACCAGGGTCAAGTCTTCCGCTAGGGTTGACCCTCTCTTAGTCTTGACCACGATGTCATCGACGTATATCTCTATCCTGTCCCTAATGAGGTCCCCAAAGGTCTTACTCATCGCCCGTACAAATGTCGGCAAGGCATTTTTCAGACCGTAAGGCATTACAACATAACAGTAAAGCCCATCCATGGTTACAAAAGCGGTATGCTTCCTATCTTCCCTAGCCATCTAGATCTGATGGAAACCAGAGTAAGCATCTAGAAAGGATAGAAGGTCGCACCCGGAGGTAGAATCCACGATTTGATCTATTCGTGGAAGCGGATATGGGTCCTTGGGACAAGCCTTATTAAGACTGGTGTAGTCAATGCACATCTGAAGCTTCCCGTTTGCCTTTGGAACGATGACTGGGTTGGCCAGCCATACGGGGTGATGGACCTCTTCGATGAAGCCAACGTGTAGCAGCTTCCGGACCTCCTCACGGATGAAATCCTACCGCTCAATGGACTGTCTCCGAGGCTTCTGACTCACCGGTTTGGCGTTAGGGTGGATCTTCAGATGGTGCTCAATCACCTCCCTAGGGATCCTAGGCATCTGCGACAGTTCCCATGCGAACGCGTTGGCATTTGCCTGGAGGAAGGCGACGAGCGTGAGTTCCTATTTCTCCTCCAGATTGCCCGTGATGCGGGTGGTCTAGGAGGAATCTGCGCCGACCTGGATGGTCTTGATAGGACCGCCGTCTGCTCCGGATGGCTACACCTTTGGCACCTTGGTAGGCGCCTTGGTACCAGAAGTCGAGGGGTCCCTGCCTTCGTCATCTGGGCGAGCGGTTTCTGCCGCCAAGGCGTGCAGCTTCTCGACAGCTGCAAGCGCAGCGGCGCGATCGCCCCGCACGATGAGGACCCCAGCAGGGGACGGCATCTTGAGGACCAAGTACCCGTAATGGGCAATGGCCATGAACCGGTACGAGGCCGGTCTGCCAATGATGGCATTGAAAGGGAGGTTAACCTCCGCAACGTCGAACTGGATGTTCTCTGTGCGGAAGTTCTCCTCTGTCCCGAATGTAACCGGGAGTGCGATGCTCCCAAGGGGATACACTGGTTGAGGGCCCACTCCGAAGAATGGATGAGAGGGTCCCAGTCGGGACCCTGGGATCTGCAGCTGCTTGAATGCAGCGTGGCTGATGACGTTAAGTCCAGCCCCACCGTCAATCAGGACATGATGCAGTCGCATGTTGGCGATGATAGGGGCGGTGATGAGCGGTAGAATACTGGCCCTCGCCATGTTTTCGGGGCAGTCGGATGCCCTGAAGGGGATAGTGGTGCTCCTCCACTGCTGATGTGGAGCAGCCTTCAGGACCCTTGGGGTTGCCGAAAGGACCTCTCGGCGCAGGGACTTCCGTTTCTACGGGAGGTGAGCTCCTAGCTCCCACCATACATCACATACAACTTCTTGCGGCGGTCGTTGTCATCACCGGAGTCGAAGTCTCCAGTGAAGACGTCCTTAAGGACCCCCTTAGGAGACTGATACCCGAGGTCCCGTTCTCCCGCGGCTACATCACCTTCGCCGACCTTCTCCTTGCTAGGCCGGTGACGAGGCAGCGAGCCATCCTTGGAGGTCTGCTCGCGCCACTCGCTGACGCGCTTCACGAGCTTGATGATCTCATGGCATTCCGAGGCGCTGTGGCGACTATTAGGGTGGACACGGCATGACCCACTATTGCCTCCCTGTTGCCGTGGGCGCTTGTTGCGCTCGTTCCGGCCCCCAGCCGCGGCTGCGGCGACCGTAGCTGCAGACTGCAGGCTATCATGGCTGCGGTTCTTCTTCTTCTTCTTGTTGCCACCCTGTGTGGCGGCACTCGAGCCACTCGTCTGGGTAACTCTTGTCTATGGTGCCGAGTGCCATGCACGGCCCTCGGCAGCTCTGGCACATTTGTCGGCCAGAGCGAAGAGCGTGGTGACGGTTTCCACGTCATGTGTCGCCAACTTCTCCAACATCTTTTCATCACGCACCCCTTGTCGGAAAGAAGTGATAATGGAGGCATCGGAGATGCGAGGTATGGTCCCGCGTACCTTGGTAAAGCGGGAGATGAAAGCCCAGAGAGTTTCTCCAGGTTCCTACCTTACGGCATGGAGATGAGCCTCCACACCATGCTGCTGGTAAGCACTGGCGAAGTTTGTTGTAAACCGCGCGCAGAGCTCTTCCCAGGAGTATATGGACCCTGGGGTAAGGTTCATGAGCTAGGTCCGGGCCAGCCTGGTCAAGGCTACATGGAAGTAGCTTGCCCTTACAACAGTGTTTCCACCAGCTGCCATAATGGCGGTGACGTAGACCTGCAGGAGTTCCGACGGGTTTGACGTACCGTCGTACTTCTCCGGCAGGTGTGGCCGGAACTTGGGTGGCCAAGTTGCCGCGCGGAGGTGATCCGCTAGCGCGGCACAGCCCACGCCGACCAATGGGACACCCATGTGGATTTGGGCACCCCTTGGAGTTTGTGGCGCAAGTGGGGCGAAGTCTTGGTCGAGGTTGCGACCCTCGATGTTTTGCCAGCGCTCACGCGCCCTCTCTAGTGAGACGCGGGCATCCTCGCCCACACGCCTACGGTCGAGCTCTGTCTGCAGGTCGTCAGCCCTCTCCAGACAGACGTGAGCATCCTCGCGCGCACGCCTGCGGTTGAGTTCCACCTGCAGGTCATCAGTCCGTGCACCCCTCACTGAGGGTGAGCGCACAGATGTCGATGCCTCGCGTTGACGCCAGAATGACTGTGGCCTAGGCCTGGCCGAGGCAGAATGTGCCATGCCGAGGAGACGGTCGACATCCTCACGCCACTGCCTCATGGCTCTCGGCGAGGCCATGGAACTTGGGGGGTGGCGTAGTAACTCCCTGGCCGCAGACAATGCCCCAGGAGCAGCCCTTGACGGAGCCCTGGATGTCTGCATGGGCGTGTGCTGCTGCACAGCATGCACAGCAGCTGCACCAGACGCAGGGCGGTTGGAGCCCCGTGGCATGGAAGATGTAGCCTCCTCCTCTATCAGAAAATCCTCAGGAGACAAGCCGCGGTGCTCGACGATCTGAACCATCGTACTGAGCAAGGAAACAGGCGAAAAACCTAAATCCAAAGCCCCCTACCTGGCGCGCCAAATGTCAGAGAGAAAATCCTTTGGCCGGATGGCAGAATGCGCCCACCCTAATCCTAAGATGAGGAGGGGGCCTAAGTGTTTTGCCTGTTAGGTGGATTCAGGACAAACACAAGAGGACTCGAGGGATTATAGTGGTTCATGCCGTCGAAGCGTAACACCCTACCTCCACTGTGTGTAAGTTGTATTGAGTCTGCGAGTATGAGCTTGTGTGTAAAACCTGTCTTTGTAACGCTGTGTGCCTTCCCTTTTATAGCTTAAGGGAGGCACATACAAGGATGCTGAGCCCTGATATGCGGGCCCAGAAACATAATGGTAGGAGTACATTATGTGAATAGTAAATGCTGACGGTACAAAAAGATCCTCCGCCTTAGTAACGCATGAGTAATCAATGGGGGTCATGATGACTGCAGTCTATGCAACATTGATAGTCAGTAACGTGCGAGTAATGGCATGGCCCGCATGTCATGGACTAGGCACGCCGCCTGTCAGTGGAATGGACAGGCGCATGTCTTATCCGTAATGAATGCGAAGGCGCACATAGCCCAGAGGCGTCATGCTAGGTTCCGCCCGTTGGCTTATGCCGCTAGTAGGCCATGTGGCAGCATCGGGTCTCCGCCTGAGCGGGGAGCAGGAATGTATGTGGATAGGTCCGGATCCCACCAGACCAGGTCTAGACACGTGTCGGCACCGGACCCTCGCCTAGGCCCTGATAAAGGCCTGGGCGTGCTCTTGTCCTGGAACCCTGGGACCCTACTGTGGGCAGCCTGGACCCCATTCAGGGGGTCCGGATCCCATTCCAGGGGTTCGGTCCATACACGTGGGGGTCCTAGACAAATCTTGGAGGTCTGGACTGTATATCCAGAGGTCTGGCACTTTCCCATGGGGGTCCGGGTTCACTGTTGATACCTTGGAGTGTAACACTTTCTCTGGACACGTGGTGGCTCCGGACCTGCCCATGTGGTGGGGTCAGACACTATTACTGGCCCAGAGTAGTCGCCCGAGGCTAGGGCGAGTCATGGTCTGGTCCCGCATACAGCTCTTTTACCACGCGACTAAAGATAGCCACGTGGGTACTACGTCTTTATACAGTAGCAAGGGGTACCCTAGTTTCAGGGTACCGACAGTCACAAAAAAATCAGAGTATTTATTACATAGCGGAAGTCTTATTGCAAAATAAAAGATAAATATAAAACGAACTAGGATCATCCTTGGCACCAAAGTCAACTAGGAAACGCCACCTAGATCAGATCAAACTCCTCGTTGTGTGGCTCCTCCTGAACCACCTGGTCTTCTCCTGTGGGTGGTGTGAGACAGCAAGGGTAAGCTCACACATGATCAAAGCTCAACAAGTTGAGGGGAAACCAATGGGCGTGAACTCACCAAAGGTGGGAGTTCATGTGATGTGTAAGGCTAATCAACAGGAGGGGTTAAAGCTGAGCATTGCTTTTAATTAGTTGGTCAAAATTTTATTAGTAGTTACTAGATGTAAGTAAATACCAAACCTTAATAAAAGTAATAGAACAAAATTAATAAATAATTCCATGCAATGCAAATGACAAATTGAATTATGTTCCATAGATTAATCATGCGAGAGTCCTGAGCTGCTCATGACCGTGAGCTCGGCTAGTATACCAGTTTTACACTCTGAAGAGGTTGTACCCTTTACCCACAAGCTTGTTACCCATCTGCCACAGGGTTGTACGGGCCCCATACACCTCTACCAAGGAAGCGAGGCAGGGCAATACTACGAGGCCTTTACAAAGTTCCACTAGCTTCCAAAAACCCGCTACAATTTATGGGAAGAGCACTTGCAAGAATCCCCTGTCTGACCGCCATCGCAGCAAAATCAACCTGAGAACCTCCCTGCATGCAACTCCCCTACTGCCCTTGCCCCTTTCGGGTAAGGTAGTCTTCCACTAGCTTTCCTCATTAGTTAGCCAAGGGGTCCCATTCCTCCCTTGTGGTGGCACGTGTTTCTCAAGTCAAGCTCCATGTTCCAATTAACATTAATGATCTTGACATGAACATAAATAGAATAACAAAATAATTGGAACATGGATATAATGAAATATTTTCCCAAAAACCATGTAAAGCAATAGCAAAACTACCCAAGTGATTTAGGGGTAACAAGGTAAAAAGGGATAAATAGACTAGGGTGACCTGTTGGGTCCCATCAGAATTAAACCTATGCATGAACAAGTGATATTAAAGAACATTATTGGGTAAAAAGTGATTAAGGTCACAACTTGCCTTCAATGAGCTCCTGCTCTGCTACTTTTATCTGCTGGGCCCAGGATCCTCAGTCACAGGTTCTTCTACTCGCCACAATACAAACAAGCACAGTATATAGAGAAAATTAACATCACACCATACATGTACACAAAATACATAATAATAATCTACACATTAAAATAAAATCCTAGGAATAGGAATCATAATTTTTGGAGTTATAGATTTTAAGATATGAATTTCCAAAGGTTTTATGTGCTTAAAATAGAATTAAGTGGGAAATTAATTTTCTTACTATTTTCATGTCAAAACAGAGACTCTAAGTGATAGAGAATAATATTACAAAATTTTAGAAACTTGAATGGATTAATTTGGAGTTCATATGAATTTTCTATGAATTATACAATTCCTAGCATTTATTTTCATATTAAATATTCAATTTCTAATTCATTCATACAATTTAAATAGGCTTTGGACTGGGCCTCATTTCCTGGAAAGTCCAGGGGTTAATACAGAAGAGTACCAAGACACAGCGCACTGTGTAATAGGACAGCGGGTTGTTTTTCACTATCTCCGAGGGCTCTTAAGTAAAACATCTAGGCCGAAGGGGTATTGATCTTTCTCCGCCATCGGATTAGGAACCGGTGGATCCGATTAGATCTACGGCTCACGCGACTCCATACCCGACATCGACCGTCCGATCGCAAGCCTATGCTCCGGATTCGAAATAACCTAAATCAACCCATCGCCCGTGCGATCAGAATCCTACGGTCTAGATCCCACAGAGCGATCCGCGAACTAATCGTGGCCGTCAATGGAAGATCCAACGGCACGAGGGCAAATGCCATTCCCCTAGCAGAGCCGTGCGGCGGCGTCATCACCGGAGATGGCGGCTCCTGAGCCCCAGTGCCCGAATCCCCAATCCTCCAAGTGCTACACTATCACCGGACCAGAGTGAGTACAGCGCAGGGCCTACTCACCAGAGACGGACGATGGAAGAGAGCAGTCACGGCGCACGGCAGAGACACGGCGGAGACGCAACCCCGGCGAGAAATTCACCCACCTCCGCGACTTCCCCCGGCTCTAATCCGCCACAGAAACGTTCCACGTGCCCAGGCGGATTCCCCAAACCACTTGTCGACACCAGAACGGTAGCGAAGGGCCGAATCAGCGGTGGCGGTGAGCTGACCCCGCGCGGCAGGGCACTGAGAGCCAAACGGCGGCGCGGATGCGGCTGGGTGGGGTGAAGTATGGTCACGGCAACGAGCACACACATTTATATGGTCAACCCCAACGGTACGAGCGAGCCCTGCGCTGGTCATGGCGGCGAGATCCACCCGCGCCGCGCGACATACGCGGAGAAGAAGGTAGCCACGACACAGAGACTGGTCAAACGGCCCCACCAGTCAGTGCATCGAAGGAGTCCGGTCTGCGCGCACGGTGCCGTGTGACTGACAGCCCTGCCCCATGCGCCAAAGATTGCGGAGAGCGAGGAGACGAGCGTGTGAATGATCGGGCGGTCCCACCTGTCGGCGCGCCACGCCCAGGTCGGGATTGGGCCACACGGAGATGTCTGGTGGGCTGGCAGCGTGGGGATTAGGCCCATTGCCATTAAATCTTTTTCTTTTCTTTTTATCTCCCATTTTCTTTTCTCTATTTCTAAACTCAATTTGAATTCGAATTTAACTTCAAACCTTGTGCAAATTTTATCCTCAAATTATATGGTGACTTTTAAAAATACTAATTTTGGAAATACATAAATTTCCTTCATATTTATATTCTTTCTCCTTCTTCCCATTTTCATTTCCAAATCATAATTACCATTTGGGTTTCAATTCTATTTCTTTCTCATTATGTTTTGATTTGTAGTGTTGCTATTGTTATGAATATTTAAATGCACAAGCAAACAAAAACTCCAACATGATGCCATGGTTTATTTGTCTTAGTAAAGTTCTACTCATGTTCAAACATGATCAGTCACATGTGATGATAGGTAATGGTCACCAACATTGGGATCAAGTCTATTTCCCTGGTTTACATATTTGGGTATTACATTGGTAGCAGCTTCGACGCTCGCCGTCGCTGCTTCCAGATGAGATCTTCGTATTGAGGAGCTTCGACATAAATAGAAGGAAATCCTCAATGTCGCTTTGCTAATGGTCTATGTCTTGAGGACCTTCGGCGGAGAAGAAGACCCCAACAGTAGCCCCTTCATGGTGCTAGATCGTTTTTTCATAACGAGCTCAATCCACGAATAATACGAAGGCTTCGGAATGCCGAAGGTCCGAAAAACACCTTCCCTAAGCTTGTTATCAAAAAACGAATAAAATATTCCAAGCGCTTGCCAGTCCACCGATCAGCCAGTATGCGTGTTTAGGCGGTTCGCCTTCTTCTCCTGCAGGGCTATATAAACAGACAGGTTGGTGAGAAATTACCACAACATTCATTGCTATTGCACCGTTGTGCTGTTGAAAATTTTCACCGGAGCCGAAGCTCTCTGCATTGTACTTTCGAATAAGCATTTCATCGCTTAAGAACAACTTTGTCTGAGAGAAGCTGAACAACAAAATGGCCAGAGTACGATCCACTGCAAGGGTGTCCCACGAGGGAGATGAAACTGAAATGACTGAGATAGCACCAATCTCAGAAATGATGAGGCGGTCGAGGCTGGTTGTGCAGGAAGGAGTTATTGCCGAAGGTACCTCTACTGCCGAAGCTGAACAAGCCATGACTAAAGTTGAGAGTGATAATGAAAGTGAAGATGACGATAGAATTCTGTGTCCAACTAAGCCTAGTCATGTTGAATTTGGGAGGTCTACAGTTAAGGCTGAAGATCTGATTGTGATGAAAAACTAGGATATTTTGGAGAAAATGGTGATGAATTGGTTCGCTTTGCTGGAGAGGAAATGATTCCAGAGCCGAAGGAAGATGAAGTTGTGGTATTTAAGAGCTTCTTCAGGGCAGGGCTTCGGTTCCCCCTTTACGGGATGATAGATGAAGTTTTAAAGAAGTTTGAGATCTATCTCCATGAGCTGACCCTGAACGCCATTGTCAGGCTCAGCGTTTACATCTGGGATCTCCAAAGCTAAGGAAAGAGCGCTAACGCCGAAGGGTTCTGCCGGGTACATGAGCTTCATTACCAAACAAAGGCAAGGGCTGATGGCCTGCATAAAAACTTCGGATGCTACAACTTTGCATACCGAAAGGATACAAAGGCCCCCGTGATAGGCTATCGCACCCAGTGGCCAACTGGATGGACGAACAAATGGTTTTACGTGAAAGCAGATGAGAAGAAGAGGGAAAAGCTTATGAGCATGGCGATGAGTCTGCTGCGATTAAACTTCAGCATGACTCGACCCCTGTGCAATATGCAGTTGTGGTCTCCATGTCAGCTAGGTCAAGTGGAATTTAGGGTCGTGGCTAAGCATATCAGCATGAGAGATTTATTGCAAGAATATCTAGCGAACCGGACATTCCCAACTTCTGGCGGCTGGGGGATGCCGAAGAAGAGAGAAGAGGGGAAGAAGTATGAGCTTGTCCGTCTGCCTTACCATTTCAAATTTCAGAAAAGATTTAAAGAACCATGCACTGAATGGTTAGAATTGATAGAAACCATGTGTAATGAAATTCTTTGAAATTATACAAAGAAAGAAGATAACTTAATGACTGCTGCCTTCGGCACCCGCCCAAAGCGAAGGCTAAACCATGTGATGCATGCTTTGAACTTTGAGTATCCTGATTACGAAAGGTTTGATGAAGGGGCTGGAGGAGTCAAGAGGAGAATTGTCAGTATTTTAAATAGGCAGGCAATCCGGTTAGTTAAAGAGGACCAAAAGGTTTTGAAAAAGCAGAAAACTGTATCAGAGCCGAAGGAATCAACTCCCAAGAAACGGAAGCTTGTCAAGATATCCTCTGAGGAGACGAAGGTACAAGATGTGCCGAAGCAGACTTTGAGCCCTTCTTCATCTTCTGCCGCTGAGGTCTCAGAGATTTTGAAGGTAATGACTGAAACTTTTCCATTTGCACTGCTAAGTCCTCTGATGTTGGATCTGACTAGCCTCTTGCAATCAAGGGAAATCGCTTCGGTTGCTGAGGGGAAAAATGGGGGGCAAAAGAAGAGGCGTATGATGAATATAATAGAAGCTATTGAACAGACACTACCCTCAGCTTCGGCGGACAAAGCTGCTGGACCCGCTGATGCCGAAGTTACCGCCACAGCCGAAGCCGAGAATCTCGCAACCACCCTATTGGAAATCGACAGACTTATATCAGACGTGGCTACGGAGAATGTGTAGCCACAGTGCCTTCTAATAAGGGGAAAAGAATTGAAGAAACCTCTTCAGAAAGTATATATTTTGACTTCGTCACCTAGGCGGTCAACAGCTTTTCGAAGAGGACATATCAGAACTAAAGGAATTTGCCATATCCTGTGGCTACCGGCCTGGATCAATGCTTTTCGGCGGGGTTGACGAAGAAATTGTGGGATGCATTCGCGACTGTGCTGGGGCCAAAATTATAAACACTCAATCTAAAAGCATTGGATTCCCAAAGCTTGAAAAAGATATCAGCTGCTATAGATGTCAGCACATCATCAGTAGCTTATTTTACTCGAACTTCAATGTAAGTGTCACACCCGGGCTGGGCGTGAAATAAACACCAGGTGTGCAGTGACCAAGTCTCACACATATGATTAATAGCGATACAGAAACAGATGTCACATCTTTACTATATAATAGGAGTTATGTACAAAATAAATAAATAATTACATCATATGAAGCCAACGGTCCAGCAACCCAAAGTTGACTAGGAGACGACGGCCTAGACCTCTCACGAACTCGTCATGTCATCCTCCATGCGCCTCATCCTGTGGTACCTGTTCTTGACCTATGGGGGGTGTGAGACAGCAAGAGTGAGCTCACATACGTTTATCGCTCAACAAATTGTGGGGAATAATGTGCATGAACTCACCAAAGGTGGGAGCTCACGTGAAGTGTAAGGCTTACCAAAGGGGATGGTTGAAGCTGAGCATTGCTTTTAAAGTTGGTCAAAATTTTATTAGGAATTACTAAGTATAAGTAAATACCAACCCAATTAAGTAGTAGAACAACAGTAATAACAACACCTGCGATGCAATGCATATGACAAATTGAATTTAGTTCCATAAATTAATCATGTGAGGGTCTGAGCCGCTTATGACCGTGAGCACGGCTGATATACTAGTTTTACACTCTGCAGAGGTTGCACATCTTTACCCACAAGTCATGTTACCCATCTGCCACGGGGTTGTATGGGCCCCATACACCTCCACCAAGGAAGCGAGGCAGGGTAACACTATGAGGCCTTCATAAAGTTCCACTAGCTTCCGAAAATCCGCTACAGTTTATAGGAAGCTCCAATGCAGGGATCCCTCGCCTGACCGCCATCGCAGCAAAATCAACCTAAAGACCACCGCTACACTGACCACTCCCCTACTGCCCTTGAAGCCAAGGGGTCCCATTCCTCCCTTGTGGTAGCACTGTTTTTCCGGGTGGTCGCTCTATGTTCCAATTAACATAATGATCTTATCATAAACAGTAAATAACAACTGATAATAAAAGTATAATCATGAATAATGTGTATCTCCATACCCAAAACCACATAAAGCAATAGCAGGTACTACCCAAAAATTCAGTGGTAAACAAGGTATAATGATAGTCAAACTAGGGTACCTATTGGGTCCCATCAAAATTAACCTATGCGGATCATTATGATTAATCAGAACATGACTGGGTAAAAGAAGTGATCAAGGGCACAACTTGCCTGGGACTTAAGATTCTAGGTACCAACTTGCTCTTCAGGTGACTCGAGACCTCACTGCTAAACGTAGCAATACAAACAAACATGGTGTAGGCAAAATTATCATCACACCAAACATAAGAACAAAATACATATTAATAATCTACACATTAAAATAAGATCATAGGAACAGGAATCATTAATTTTGGAGTTATGGATTTTAAGTTATGAATTTCCAAAAGTTCTAAATGTTAGATACAAGATTATTTAGGAGATTAATTTTAATATGGTTTTCATGTCAAAACAAAACACTAGTTGATAAACAATATTATTACAAAATTTTAGGAATTGGAATGGGCTAGAAAGGAGTTAAAATCAATTTTATATCAATTAAACAAGGTTTTGAAATTGTTTTTATACTAAATATCTATTTTCTATATTTATTTACTTATTTTCTCTGTTTCGTGGACTGCGCGCATAATACAGAGAAGTTCGGGGGCTGATGTATAAAAATACCTCAGACTCAGATTTAACTAATGGTGGACGGCAGGTTAATTCATCAAAACCCGAGGGGCTCTTTTAGAAAATGACCGCGGCGAAGGGGTAAGATCGAATCTGAGCCGCCCGTTCCAGAACCGAGGGCCCAGATTAAAAGCCGGTTGTGACGAATCGGTATGCGATGATGTCCGCAGGATCAAAGATCCACGGTGGTAACCCCCCTTGGGCAAAACGCTATGCCCTGGTTTGATCCAGCCCGATCATCAGTCGATCAACGGCCCACGGTGACTCTCACCCAGATCTAATCCCATCCGTCCTACGTAGATCCAATGGACCTGCGCACACCACTCCTTCATCCAACCGAAGCCATTGATCCCAAGATCAACGCCCCGATGCTATCTTCTTCCCCCCTGCCGCCATGGCGGCGCCGACCGAGCTACGGCGGTAGTCCCCGCCGGTGAGCGACGCCAATTCGCGCTCAACAACCAATACCCAATTCGAGATGCGCAATACAGTTAGAGGGACGCGGAGAGCATAGGGGAGACATTCATACCGACGATGGCATGGCGTAGAGCACTGCATGTGGGGGAGCTGGAATCCGCGGCACACCATCGAGCAATTCCGCCAGGGCCCGTGGTTCACAAGCTCGAAAATCCGAATGCGCGAAATCCCCGTATGCTGGAGGAACCCCGTACCCTTCCTGAGCCCCCCCACTGGTGGCGACGAACTCAATTGCGACGGAGATTTTTTTCTTTTCCTACTAGCTTCGGAGCTCCCTGATTATCTCTTCTCTCCCCACCAAATCTGTGATGGCGGTGACCGGCTTGATAGCTGATGACAGGAGGGTTTGGTCCCCTTTTATCCACTAGCGCGAGGGAATCCCGGCCAGTGATTGGGACGGCCTTGCGACCACCGCGCAGAAATCCCCGGGTTCTGTTCATGCGAACGTGAGGGGGAAGGGACGATTTCGACCGCTGGGCCCCACGAGGCAGTGGTCGAACATGCGTGCAGAAGTGGAGCTGGGCCGTGGAGGCTGAGGAAGCAAGTGGGCCACATATGGATAGAACCGGCCCAAGTCAGGATCTGGTGTTTTACTATTTTTTATTTTTTTGTTTTTCATTTCTATTTTCTATTTAAACTTCAAATTTGTTTCTAGTTCCAAGTTCAAATCCAAATTCAAATTCAACTCCTATTTTTGAACTTCAAATTTCCTAGTGAATATAACTTCTACTATTTACAACACTATTATTTATTATTTTCTTGTTATTCATTTAGGGAAGGAATAAATGGTTTCATAAACATTTTCTTTCTCATTTTTCTACTTTATGTTTTTATTTAGAATTGGAGGTCAAGTTTAAATTATGATTACTTCTTTCAATAAAAGGTATTCCCCCCAAATTCATAAGTGTGAGATGCCCACCTTCTCATATGACCATTTTAATGTCTTTAATTGATTATGAACACGAATTGTCCTACTAAATTCCTAGGTTTCTAAAATTCTAGAAATATTATCCTAGATATTCTTATTTCTTTATTTTATTACTTTATGATATATATTTTTTCTACCAATTTTAGGTCTTACAAATCCTACCCCCCTTAACAGAAATCTTGTCCTCGAGATTTGTAAGAAAAAGGATGTATACTCATGTTGTCTCAGAACATATGCACAAACAAAGAAATCTCGGCATGATGCATAACTCATTTAGCAAAACATAGGGTCAATAGACCTCATGATTATTTCTAAAATAGTAAAATACTAACTACTAGCTAAAATAATATTTAGGTCTTACAAATAGTAATATATATATATATATATCTATATTTATTTTTATTTCAATATATGTTCTACTCTTGTTGCTCGTTGACTTCTTCACCGACTACTTCGTCTTCAACTAGCACTTCTTCTTGGATTTCAAGTTCACCCGGCTCAGCTTCTACTTCTGCGTGGTTGGCTTGCCCTCGGTTGACCGATAAGGGCTGACTCTTTCCTGCCAAAGCCTGACCTTGCTTCATTAGAGCCGATGTAGTGTAGGCAGCCCTGTTGGGACAATAGTTTGCATAGTGTCCCGATTGTCCACACTTGAAGCATGCCCTGTTGGTGGATGTGTTAGGAGCAACGAGTCTTGCTAGGGTGCTTGCTTGAGGAGGAGCAGTTTGTGTCTGTTGAGTTTGCTGCCCAGAACCGCCACGAGATGGTGCATTGGAGTAGTATTATAGCGGGATGGGAACTACTTCTAGCCCGTCCTTGATTAGCAGCCCTTCTTTTCTCTCCAAACTCACACCTCTTGTTTTCCATAGCAATCTCCTTGTCAAGTAGTCGTTGAAAGGACGAAAATGTGTGCGATATTAGTTGGTATTGTAGTGGTCCAATCAAACCGTCTAGAAAGAGCTCCTGCTTCTTCTCATCATCCTCAACATCCCTAGGAGCATACCGAGATAGCTGGATGAATTTGTCCCTATATTCACTCACGGATATACTTCCCTGTTTGAGGGATAGAAACTCTTTTCTTTTAATCTTCATGAGTCCAGCAGGAATATGGTAATTCCTAAATTGAGTGGAGAATTTTTCTCAGGTGATTGTGTTGACGGCAACATGAGCAGCGCAATACGCATCCCACCAATCAGCAGCGGGACCAGTAAGACGACCCGATGCGTAGAGCACTTTCTCTATGTCCGAGCACTAAGCTATGTTGAGCATCTTCTCTACAGACTTTAACCAGTCATCTCCTTGCAGTGGGTCCATGTAGTTGGAGAAGGTTGGTCGTTTGTGACTCATAAACTCTCGGTGCTTATCCCTGGGTGGAGTTGGTGGTGGTGGTGGTGGTGGAGGTAGTGGTGGTTGCTGCTGTTGCACCCTTCATTCCTGGCGCATCTCCTCCCTTTCTTGGCGCATCTCCTAACGCTCTTGTCACATCTGAGCGTGCATGTCTGCCATAGTGTCCGCCATTTGCTGCATTATTTGCATATGGGCTGAAATAGTTGGATCATTTCTGGCCAGTGGAGGATTTGGAGGATTCATCTCTTCTTCTTGTTGTTGTGGTTGTCTAAGTATCCTCCGAATGTGTCGATTGGGGGGTAGATCAATTCCTCCGCCCTTTCAGGTATTGACCATCTGAGTTAGAAGCATATGGTAAGATAGTTTTGCAAGGGAAATCATTTGGTAGGCAGAATGAATAGGCTAATAACTGGTTACATACTGAAGATTCTTTGGCAGGGCTTAATCTGATGTTTTATGTCAAAATTGGGGTAACTAGTTGTATAAGGTGAATGTCCAAAGGTAAGATAGAATCTGTCAAGATGAGATAGATACAGAATACTAGATATATTTTAATGGGGATAATCTAGATTGTCTAGTCATTTTATAAATATTATCTTTTATACCTAGACATATATGCAGATGCAATTGTGGACATTAATCCACAACCCATCACACTCAATCAAAGATCCAAATCAGAAAAGTATCATAAGAACAAATATTCAAGTTCATAGATATCTATATATATAAAAATAATTTTGTTTTTATTCCTATGAGTAGGTCTTCTATTCCTAAAGGTCACTTTAGGCACAGGATTTCAAAGTGTGAAATCCACTTTTGTCTTTAGAAGTGAAAAGGTAAGAGTAATCAGAGTAAAGTAGCAGTGAATGAGAAAAGATCAAGGAAAGTTTAGAAAAGAATCAGAGTAGCAAAGGTAAGTAGACAATAGTTGTCTAGTTCTATTTGGGTTTCGTCCTACAGTCAACATATCTCTGATACCACTTCTGTCACACCTGGGTTTTAGGGGTCCAAAACCCGGGCGCGAAATAAACACCAGGTGTGCTGGGACCAAGTCTCACACATATGATGAATAGCGGTACAGAAACGGATGTCACATCTTTACTATATAATAGGAGTTCTGTACAAAATAAATAATTAATTACATCATATGAAGTCAACGGTCTAGCAACCTAAAGTTGACTGGGAGACGATGACCTAGACCTCTCACGAACTCGTTACGGTATCCTCCATGCGCCTCATCCTACGGTATCTGTTCTTGACCTGTGGGGCTGAGACAGCAAGAGTGAGCTCGCATACGTTCATCGCTCAACAAGTTGTGGGGAATAATGTGCATGAACTCGCCAAATGTTGGAGCTTAGGTGAAGTGTAAGGCTTACCAAAGGAGATGGTTGAAGCTGAGCATTGTTTTTTAAAGTTGGTCAAAATTTTATTAGCAATTACTAAGTACAAGTAAATACCAACCTAATTAAGTAGTAGAACAACAGTAATAACAACACCAGCGATGCAATGCATATGACAAATTGAATTTAGTTCCATAAATTAATCATGTGAGGGTCCGAGCCGCTCATGACCATGAGCACGGCTGATATACCAGTTTTACACTCTGTAGAGGTTGCGCATCTTTACCCACAAGTCATGTTACCCATCAGCCACGGGGTTGTTCGGGCCCCATACACCTCTACCAAGGAAGCGAGGCAGGGTAACACTACGAGGTCTTTACAAAGTTCCACTAGCTTCAGAAAACCCGCTACAGTTTATTGGAAGCTCCAATGCAGGGATCCCTCGCCTGACCGCCTTCACAACAAAATCAACCCAAGGACCTCCCTACACTGACCACTCCCCTACTGCCATTGCCCCTTTCGGGTAAGGTAGTCATCCACTAGCTGTCCTAATTAATTAGCCAAGGGGTCCCATTCCTCCCTTGTGGTAGCACTGTTTTCCCGGGTTGTCGCTCCATGTTCCAATTAACATAATTATCTTATTATGAACAGTAAATAACAATTGATAATAAAAGTATAATCATGAATAATGTGTATCTCCATACCCAAAACCACATAAAGCAATAGCAGTTACTACCCAAAAATTCAGTGGTAAACATGGTATAAAGATAGTGTCACACCCGATTTTGGAAGATAAACCGAATGCGAACCATATACGTGCCAGGATCAGAAATTCACGTACACGACGATTACATAATTGGACATCATCACAAAATGCTCGAATTAAATAGCAGAAAGGTACTTTATTACATCAAGATGTCCAAGACATCCACAAAGTTTAATACATAACCATAGTGTTTAACATTAACATCAAAGTGCCGAGTAACGAAACGTAGAAGATAAGCCTACATAGGCAGCTGACTGGGGGTTTGTCACTAAGAAAGAACTAGAATTCGTCGTAGTCCTGAAACTCCTCGAAACCTTCCATGTTGCTAGCATCACCTCCTGAGCACTGAGTACAGTGGGGACAACCTCGGGTGGGGTGGTGTGTAAAGCAAGGGTGAGTACACATCAACGTACTCAGCAAATGTCCCATTTGGCTAAAATGGACTAGCTGTATATGGGTTTGAGGTCAAGCAGTTGCTTTTAGATTAGTCAAGTATTTATTATCATTAGTAGAGCCAACTTTTAGTAAAAAACCCAGTTATTACCCAAAAGTACTTCCTCAAACGAGGAAATACCAAAGATCAGATTTTATAGCATCATTGTTAATCATCATCATAAAAGTATCCATAGTTCTTCTAATAAAAGAGGATCCCAAGGCTGCTCTTAACCGTGAGCTCGACTGATATACCAGTTTTTAACACTCTGCAGAGGTTGTACACTTTACCCACAAGTCGTGATCCCTTTCTAGCCTGGGTTGTACAGACTCGATCTTCACTACCGAGGTGAATGGCCAGAGATACACTACGTAGCCTTTACAAAGACTCCCCTGGTGCATAGCTGCTCTTTAGGTTTCGCCAGTCGTACAAACGCAGTACACCTCCCCAAGGTGGGTGACTAACAAAAACCAAATCGAATGAACCTTTGCACCCCAACCTTGGTAGAGCGAGCACTACGCCCCGACCCTCATTAACAGCCCTCCTGCAAAGCCAACTACAACCCAGGTTCATCTAATTAATCAGCTAAGGGCGTCCCATTCCACCCTCATGGTTGCACTGTTATCCCGGGTGGTCACTCCATGAACAGGTCCTTACGGAGAGGTACTCAGGAAAAAGGCCTGAGCCCCCTAGAGTATCACAAGATCATCAACATAATCAGGATAACAGTATCGTATCATAAATGTTCACATCATGTTCATTGATTAAAGTTAAGGCGATAGCAAAATGCTAACCATGATAACCCAAGAGGTAAACAAGGATAAGGTAAATACAGACTAGTCAATCCTTTGGTTTCATAAAGTAATGCGTGATAATGAATTATAAGGTAAGTAGGACATAATAGGTCAGAGGACAATTGCCTTCACCAGGTTGTTGCTGAGGGAGGTCTCCAACAACACATTCAGGAACCTCGGACCACTCGCTGTCTAAATAATGCGGGCATGTATTCAATACATTTGGAAAGTACAAATGAACAACACACCAAACATGTACAAACATGGGGATACATCTTAAAAGACGCAATACTAAATAAGGAATAATGAGATCAAAGGATAACATGAACTATCTTCCTTTAGAAATAGATTATTATTTCTCTAAGTGTTACTCCCAAATACATAACATAGTTCAATCTATTTTATTGTGACCTAAAAATTAGATCGGGGATGATTTCATGTAATACACATTATTAATCTCACAAGATTAAACATGCTTTAATCTCTAGGGTTTTCCCTTTTTATTCCATTAAATAAACAAATCTAAACATATACTAGTTCATAGTTAACCATAAAATTAGAGAGCACAAAATGTAAATGGAACTAATTTATTTAAATAGAGCATAAACCTATGAACATTTTGCAATTTGAATCACTAAATTTGGAGTTCATATGTAAAAGATATGAAATAAACAAGTTTAGGAGTTTGAAATACAAAATTAAGCCCTAATATGCAATTATTTAAAAGGATAGGGTCTGTTTGCAATAACTCAGGGACTTGCGCATAAAGTCTAAGGACGACGGGTTCTATTCGCAGAAAACCGAGGGGCTCTTAAGCAAATCGACCACCACGAAAGGGTATCCTGGCTTCTCGGCCATCTGATCAGAAACGGACGCCCGAGATTAGAAGCGGGCGCGCGGGATTGGACGTGAGGGCTGACCAGCGGGTCCCACTCATCAGCGGCCCGCCCTGGCGCGGGATGCGAGCGCGGGCACTCCCTAGCGGGCGGGGCCCACGGGTCGGTGACTCGGACCATCAGGTGGGGGAAACGGCGGGAGTCTGACAAACGGGGCCACAGGGAGGTCGGGCCCGGTAGTCAGCGGTGGAGGGCACGCGCAGGCGCGACATCGTGGGCACACGCTGACAGACGGGGCCCTCCAAGCAGAGACCAAGAACAGGGAAAGAAAGGGGGAGGCTGACGGGCGGGTCCTGCTTGTCAAGACCGCCGTCTACCTCGGTAGCGCGCACGTCGCGAGCGCCATGGCTAGAGCCGGTGACTCCGTGCGGGCGAAGAAGGCACGGGGCGGCCGCGGTTGGCCGGGCGGTCTCGGTTCGACGGCGTGGGACCGGTATCGACAATCATCGGCGACTAATCGACGGGACAGAGAAAATGGGGGAGAGAGAAGAGAAGGTCCGGTGGGGAAATTCCCCTCGGGTGGGGCAGAGACGAGGGCGAGGCTGGGCCTGATGGTGGCGGAGCACGATCGCGGACGGTGGCCGAGCTCCACCGGCGACTAATTCGGGCGCAGTGGGCCTGGCGATGGGGAAGCTCTGGCGAGCTTGAAGAACGGGCGCGCAGCTCAGATGAGTGGACAGAGGCGAAATGAGCGAGGCAGGGGGGAAGTGGGGGTGCAGGGACTTGTAGAGGGGGTCAGGGTGCCGGTTTGGAGCTGGGTGGCGACGTGGGCATGGCGATCTCGGCGTGCGTGCGCGCGGTCCGCGTAGGCGAGCAGTTGAAGGAGAGGGGGGAGGGACTAGCGAGCGGGGCCCGCGGGACAGCGGCACAGACGCGCGAGCGCAAAACAGGCCGAAGCGCCGACAGGGCGACCCCACCGAACAGCGAGAGGGAGAAAGGGAAGGGGGCGCGAGTCAGCGCCGACAGGCAGGGCCCGCCTGTCAGAGACCGAAGGTGCGCGGGCGCGACTGGGTTGCTTTTCCTTTTTCTTTTTCTCTGGATTTTCTAATTCCTTTTCTATTTCTTTTCTCTAGGGTTTTCAATTCCAAATTCAAATTCAAATAAATTCAAACATGTGCAACACTTCAAAGAATATTTTAAGCTCAGCATGATGCAACATGTCATGGCTCATAATGTTTTAGCATAAATAAATAATTAAATCCCCCTAACTTTAAGCTAATTCTACTTAAAAAGGGAAAAGGAAGAGAGAATCTAGAGAGAGATGGAACCTAGGGTGAGAGAGAAAAGAGTAACACATGAATTTGGGTGATATTTAGGGAGAAATTTTATACCCCAAATTCAGGGTGTTACAGATAGTCAAACTAGGGTAACCTATTGGGTCCCATCAAAATTAACCTATGCAGATCATTATGATTAATCAGAACATGACTGGGTAAAAGAAGTGATGAAGGGCACAACTTGCCTGGGACATGGGATTCCAGGTACCAACTTGCTCTTCAGGTGACTCATGACCTCACTGCTAAACGTAGCAATACAAACAAACATGGTAGAGGCAAAATTATCATCACACCAAACATAAGAACAAAATACATATTAATAATCTACACATTAAAATAATATCATAGGAACAGGAATCATTAATTTTGGAGTTATGGATTTTAAGTTATGAATTTCCAAAAGTTCTAAGTGTTAGATACAAGATTATTTAGGAGATTAATTTTAATACGGTTTTCATGTCAAAACAGAGACACTAGTTGATAAACAATATTATTACAAATTTCAGGAATTGGAATGGGCTACAAAGGAGTTAAAATGAATTTTATATGAATTAAACTAGGTTTTGGAATTGTTTTATACTAAATATCTATTTTCTGTATTTATTTACTTATTTTCTCTGTTTCGTGGACTACGCGCATAATACAGAGAAGTTCGGGGGCTGACGTATAAAAATACCTCAGACACGGACTTAACCCACGGTGGACGGCGGGTTAATTCATCGAAACCCGAGGGGCTCTTTTAGAAAATGACCGCAGTGAAGGGGTAAGATGGAATCTGAGCTGACCGATCCAGAACCGAGGGCCCAGATTAAAAGCCGGCTGTGACGAATCGGTATGCGATGATGTCCGCAGGATCAAAGATCCACGGTGGTAAACCCCCTTGGGCGAAACGCTATGCCCTGGTTTGATCTAGCCCGATCATCAGTCGATCAACGGCCCACGGTGACTCTCACCAAGATCTAATCCCATCCGTCCTACGTAGATCCAATGGTCCTGCGCATACCACTCTTTCATCCAACCGAAGCTATTGATCCCAAGATCAACGCCCCGATGATATCTTCTTCCCCCCTGCTGCCATGGCGGCACCGACCGAGATACGGCGGCAGTCCCCACCGATGAGCGGCGCCAATTAGCGCTCAACAACCAATACCCAATTCGAGACGCGTAATACGGTTAGAGGGACGCAGAGAGCACAGGGGAGACATTCATACCGACGATGGCGCGGCGTAGAGCACTGCGTGCGGGGGAGCTGGAATCCGCGGCACACCGACGAGCAATTCCACCAGGGCCCGTGGTTCACAAGCTCGAAAATCCGAACGTGTGAAATCCCCGTATGCTGGAGAAACCCCGCACCCTTCCCGAGCCCCCCACTAGTGGCGACGGCGAGAACTCAAGTGTGGCGGCAATTTTTTTCTTTTCCTACTAGCTTCGGAGCTCCCTGATTATCTCTTCTCTCCCCACCAAATCTGTGATGGCGGCGACCGGCTTGATGGCTGATGATAGGAGGGTTTGGTCCCCTTTTATCCACTAGCGCGAGGGAATCCCGGCCGGTGGTTGGGACGGCCTTGCGACCACCGCACAGAAATTCCCGGGTTCTGTTCATGCAGACGCGAGGGGGAAGGGACGATTCTGACCACTGGGCCCCACGAGGCAGTGGCCGAACATGCGTGCGAAAGTGGAGCCGGGCCGTGGAGGCTGAGGAAGCAAGTGGGCCACGGATGGAGAGAACCGGCCCAAGTCAAGATCTGGTGTTTTACTATTTTTTTCTTTTTTGTTTTTCATTTCTATTTTCTATTTAAACTTTAAATTTGTTTCTAGTTCCAAGTTCAAATCCAAATTCAAATTCAACTCCTATTTTTGAACTTCAAATTTCCTAGTGAATATAACTTCTACTATTTACAACACTATTATTTATTATTTTCTTATTATTCATTTAGGGAAGGAATAAATGGTTTCATAAACATTTTCTTTCTCATTTTTCTACTTTATGTTTTTATTTAGAATTGGAGGTCAAGTTTAAATTATGATTACTTCTTTCAATAAAAGGTATTCCCCCCAAATTCGTAAGTGTGAGATGCCCACCTTCTCATATGACCATTTTAATGTCTTTAATTGATTATGAACAGGAATTGTCCTACTAAATTCCTAGGTTTCTAAAATTCTAGAAATACTGTCCTAGATATTATTATTTCTTTATTTTATCACTTTATGATATATATTTTTTCTACCAATTTTAGGTCTTACAGTAAGACTCCTTTGCAAGTTACCGTTGATATCTTTGTGTTGATTTAATTCATTTTTACAGAGTTTATTGCTAAGCAAAGCTTTGAAAATGCAACAAGATGTTGAAGATAGAAAGAATAAAATTGTTGTCAAGGGTTTTGAAGATAAAATCAGGAAACTTGAAGATTCTTTGAAAGAAAAAGATGATTTGCTGCATTCAATCGAAGGATCGCTTGCCAAAGCTCAGGCTCAGAATGAGAAATTAAGCAAAGAGATGAAAAAACTCAAATACTTTTGGAAGAGAACTCCAGTCGGTTCAACCGTGAAACTGAAGCTTTAAATATGACGATCAAGGTTGAGGCTCAAAAGAACCTGAAGCTGAGTGAAGCACTCAAAACCCTTAAGAATAAATGTGTTAACTTTGCACCGCAATGCACTACTCGATTAAAAAGTATATTCAATTCAGTCGAAGCTACATCCGAAGAAGCCAGTCTCTCTGCCGAAGATATCCCCGGAGCACTTGAATGAGTTGAGAAAGAAGTTGACGTCCTCGATGAAGTCATAACTGGCCACGGTGACTTCTGTGCGCTAGTAGCTTCTCATGGTATGGCTGCTGCTTTCATAAAAGTTGGGTGCAACCATGCACGGGCTGTTAATAGGCCAAACTTCAGCCTGTCTCCAACCGACCTTATTGACATTCCGGTCGAAGCCCGAAGCATAGGTAACAGATTTATTACCCAGATCTGGGCAAAGGGTGGCCAAGAACTAGCTGGAGACGAAGCTAGAAATTTGCTTAACAAGGTATACAAAATATTTTTACCTTTGTGCTTTTATTTTGTATTTTATCTTACCATGTTCTTCAGTACCTGCCTTTGTCATTCTATAGGATGATGACACCAGAAGTTAGTGGACCGAAGCTATATCTGAAGCATTAGAGAAAACTTCAGAAGCTTCGTTTGCTAGTATCTGTAGAAATACTTTTTGTAAACTCTTTGCTGAAAGAGATGTATTATTTGACGAAGAATTGTGATTGACTATGAACAAATAGTTGTAAATATTTGTAAATGCTTACCTTTCCTCCGTGCATTGTCTGCTTTGTTGTGGACAAAGCCAATGCCCGTAGCTTTTTGAGCCGAAGGCGAAAAACACCTTCCCTTCTTTTCATTCACATAGAAGCACCTTCGGACCAATACCAAAGAATGGTCCTTTCATACGTAACAAAACGTCTTTGCTAGTAACAAAGCATTTTTATGTTGAAGGCAGAAACCTTCTCTTCTTTGTTAGTGCCTTATGCGATATGTCATGATGCGATGAAGCTACAGATGTCTAATGTATGTTCACATGAATGTGGAAGATGATGTGATGGAGTATGCAAATGTATGCTGAAGATAAAAAAACTCACGCAAATACACACCTAGACTCTGCATCCCCTTAGGAACGAGTTTGGAGTCTCTTCACCTCTTACTTAGGTGGCATTTCATCTCTGCATTCCCTTAGGAATGGCTTTGGAGCTAAGCTCTCCATCCCCTTACTAACGACTTTGGAGCTTCTTCACCTTTCACTTAGGTGGCATTTAAGCTCTACATCCCTTTAGGGATGACTTTGGAGCTTCTTCACCTTTCACTTAGGTAGCATTTAAGCTCTACATCCCCTTAAGGACGACTTTGGAACTTTTTCATACTTTTTTACACTTGATGGTGTAATCCTAGATCTTTACATTTTACATGTGGGGAATCTTGCCCTTGTATTGCACAGGGCTGGACAAAAAATAAAAATTACAACCTATGGCCCCATTAAAAACCTTTCTCCCCTCTTGAAAGGAAAATGGTGCCATAAGGAAAAAGTAAGAAAATTACAAAATTTACACATAATATCTTCAAAGCTCATCTGCATTCCAAGATCTTGGAAAGTCATTGCCATCCATGTCTTTCAACCTATATGATCCAGGTCTTGATGAAGATACCACCAAGAAAGGACCTTCCCATTTAAGCTGAAGTTTTCCACTGTATCCGGGTTGGCTACTCTCCAAAGTACCAAGTGTCCTGGCTTGATATTCTTTAGTCTTACTTTCCGATCACACCATTTGACTGTTTTGGCTTGATACTTATTGATGTGATCTATTGCCTGAAGTCTGGTCCCATCTATGGTGTCTTTTGTTATTTTACACTCCTCTTCGTCTCCTGCCGAAGCTAAGGTCCTTATCGAACCTGCTCTTGCTTCTTTCGGTGTTATTGCTTCATCGTCGAATAAAAGCTTGAATGGGTAAATCCTGTTGACCTTGAGACAACAGTGTTGTGGTTCCATACCACTTTTATTAATTCATCTGACCACTTTCCTTTTTGCTGATTGAAGGTTGACTTCATTATTCCCGTTATTATGATTCCATTAGCTCGCTCTACCAGTCCATTTGATTCTGGATGTCTCACCGATGCAAAGTGTATTTTTGTACCGATTTGGTCACAGAAAGCTTTGAATGTTTCGGCATCAAACTGAGTTTCGTTATCAATTGTAATGGTCTTCGGCACACCAAAACGACAAACTATATTCTGCTAGAAAAACTTCTGGACCATGGCCAGAGTGATTGTAGCTAGAGGTTTAGCTTCAATCCACTTTGAAAAATATTCCACCGCTACCACAACATATTTTAAATTTCCTTGCGCTGGTGAAAGTGGGCCTAATAAATCTAGACCCCACCTTTGTAGTGGCCAAGTGGGCTGGATTAGCTGAGTTAAAGACAAAGCTTGTTTTTGATCTCTAGCACACTTCTGGCAGTTTTCACATTTTTAAACTAAATCCGCTGCATCCGAAGCTGCCTTCGGCCAATAAATTCCTTGTCTGAAAACTTTTCCAAGTAAAGGCCTAGACCCAATATGAGCTCCACATAGCCCTGCATGTATTTCCTTCATTAGCTCCTGACCTTCGGTTCTAGACAAACACTTCAGCAATGGAGAGCAAACTCCTTGTTTATACAATTCTCCTTCTATGATTATGTAAGGCCTTGTCCTAGCTTCCATTCTTTTGATATAAGCTTCGTCGTTCGAAGGACAGTTGCCTTGTAAGAAGGATACAATCTCAGTCCTCTAATCTTCACTGTGCACTGGTAAGATTGTAAGCACAACTCACTCCATGATCTTGACTGAAGGTGCTTTTATTGTTTCAAAAAATACTTCTGAAGGTAATGGGAGCCCCTGTGCCGCTGACTTAGCTAATAGATCTGCATGTTCATTTTCTCCTCTTGGGTTATTCTTTACTGAGAAACTTTTGAAAGAGGCTTCCATTCTTTGGATTGTATCAATATATTTTTCAAGCTTCTGATCTCTTGCTTTGCTATTTTTGTCGATGTGGTCTGTGACAACTTGTAAATTAGATTTGAGGATTGCCCTTCTTATTCCCATTGCCTTGAGTTTTCGAAGCCTCAAGAGAAGGGCTTCGTATTCTACAATGTTATTTGTGCAGTTGAACTCCAACCTGGCTGCCTAATAGGTTCTGATCTTTGATGGAGAAATTAGAATAGCAGTTGCACCTGCGCTGAAGGTTCCCCATGACCCATCACAAAACACTGTCCAAGCTTCATTATCTTTTGTTCTTTCGTCGTCCTGAGCCCTTGGCGTCTAATCAGCAATAAAGTCTGCTAATGCTTGAGATTGTATTGAAGACCTGTGGACATAATCTATAGTGAATTCATTCAGCTCTGTAGCCCACTTTCCAACTCTTCCTGTGGCTTCTCTGTTCCTTATTATGTCCTTGAGAGGCAGAGAAGAAGGTACTACAATATGGTATGACTGGAAATAATGCCGAAGCTTTCTGGAGGCCATCAATACAACATATAGTACCTTCTCCAGCTCTATGTAATTTCTTTTTGATAAACTAAGTACTTCAGAGACAAAGTACACTTGCACTTGCTTCTTCGCTTGGCCATCTTGCTTTTCTTGCACCAACGATGCACTAACTGCAGTGTGAGAAGTAGATACATACAACAACAATGAGGCTTCTGACGAAGGTGGGGTTAATGTTGTCAATTCTATTAGATATTGCTTTAGCTCTTCAAAAGGCTTTTGTTGGGTTGGTCCCCACTGGAAGACTTTGGCTGATTTTAGCACTTCAAAGAATGGCAAGTTTCTTTCTGTTGATCTTGAAATAAATTTGTTTAATGAGGCCAACCTTCCTGTCAATCTTTGGGTATCTTTTCTTAACTTCGGTGGTTCCTTCCAAAGTATAGCTTCTATATTGTTTGGGTTAGCCTCAATTCCTTCTGTTGACACAAGACAACCAAAAAATTTCCCATTCTTCACTCTGAAGACACATTTCTCTAGATTGAGCTTGAGGCCGGCCTTTCTAAAATTGGCAAATGTTTCTTGTAAATCAGCGATGTGATTTTCTTGCTTGATACTTTTCACTATGATATCATCGACATATGTTAGAACATTCCTGCCAATCTAAGAGCAAAGGACTTTAGTAGTCATCCTACTGAAGCTTCCTCCAGCATTCTTGAGTCCCTCAGGCATCCGAAGGTAGCAGTAGGTCCCACTAGGGGTTATGAAGCTTGTCTTGGGCTTGTCTTCTTTCTTCATCTAGATTTGATGGTATCCTGAATAGCAGTCCAATAGACTCATGAGCTCCAAAGTAGCTGTTGCATCCACAAGGGAGTCTATTCTTGGCAAAGGGAACTCATCCTTCGGGCATGCCTTGTTGAGATCCGTAAAGTCAATGCACATTCTCCACTTTCCATTGGCCTTCTTCACCATCACAGTATTAGCTAGCCACTCTATATATGTCACCTCTCTAATTACTCCGACACTCAGGAGCCTTTTTACTTCATTTCTTGCACCTTCGGCTTTATCATCAGACATCTTCCAAAGCTTTTTCTTCCTTGGCCTGATAGCTGGATCTACATTAAGTGAGTGCTCGATGACGTCTCTATTGACACTGCAAAGATCATTGGCTGACCAAGCAAAGACATCCTTGTTGTTGAACAAAAACCTCAACTAAGTTTTTTCTTGTTCACCATACAATTGAGACCACAACAACACCTTCTGCTTGACTATATCTTCACATAGAAGCATGGGCTTTGGTTGATCTGCTGAGGCAGCCTTATCTCTTTTATACTTGTACTATTGATGCGGCTTCATCTATATTATGGATTGCTTTTGAATCTATCCAGTTCCCTTCGGCCCTTCTAGCGGCCTCTTGACTTCCATGCACAACTATGGGACCCTGGTCAGATGGTATCTTCATGCATAGATATGCTGGATGAAGTATTGCTTTGAAGGCATTTAATGTTCCTCGACCGATGATTGCATTGTTGGGATATTCCATATCAACAATGTCAAAAACAATCTGCTCTGTCCTTGTGTTATGAACATAACCGAAGCTAACTGACATTGTTATCTTCCCGAGTGCCACTATCTGCCTTCCTCCGAAGCCACACAGGGGGTGTGTTGCATCATGTATCTTATCATCCTACTCCTGTATCTGCTTGAAAGCTTTTGCAAAGATGATATCTGTTGCACTGCCTATGTCTACAAGGATGTTGTGCACTAAGAACCCCTTGATGACACAAGATATGACCATTGCATCATTATGAGGGTAGTCCTTGAGCCGAAGATCTTCCTGGGAGAAGGTGATTAGTATATGAGACCACTTGGACTTGATGAAGGTCCCTGCACTCCAACATGTTGTACCCTTCTTTGTGCCTCCTTCTGCTTCTTGTTAGCTGGTTAAGAACTTGAACCACCCGTGATTGAGAGCACCAGCTTCGTAGCCGAAGGTGCCACGGTTCGAGATCCTTGTGAAGCCATTATCACTGTCGTGGAAGTGAGTTCACCAGAGGTGGGCGCCAATGTTGGTCACTTGTTCTCAAATGTTGTGAATCAAGAACAAGACAACACAATTGTTAAGTATTAAGGACCTTCGTCCTCCGAAACATTATCTCCCCAAGGATATAATGATCATCAGATGAAGGTCATAAGAAATATGTCTTCATCATCTTATAGATAAACAAGTATACAAGGAAATGAAGATAGTGAATGTAACTCATTAACTCATTCATATTTGCATTCCATAGAACATAAGTATTAACATAATCTATATTACACTGATACGTTCGGCTTGCTCGAAGGTATTGACGTGAGAGTGATTACAATCCAACATGAACAGTACGGTGCTACTATTCATCTATTTATGGGCACGGGACGCAGCCCGGGTAAAATTACATTTATGACCTTCAACATTTGCTTATAATCGTGACATAAATCGAAGGACTAGATAGTCTTTTCATCCTCTGTTTGGTGGCAGCTTCGGTGCTCGCCGTCGCTGCTTCTAGACGAGATCTTCATCTTGAGGAGCTTCGGCATAAACAGAAGGAAATCCTCAGTATCGCTTTGCCGATGGTCTACGTCTTGAGGACCTTCGGTGGAGAAGAAGACCCCTAACAGCGTGCATCCGATTTATTTGTTTGTTTTCATTGACAAAATAGGCTATCAAACACTAAAAGTGATCTTCTTTGGCTACTGGACGATAATAAAAAGGTCATATTTGCTACCGGAGACATTGGTTGTTGTCAAATTTTTCTCCTAAACTTTATATCCAATAAAGCATTCACCATTTTTTGCATTAAGAGAAGAGAGAAGAGACGTGAATTGTCCTTTCTAGCTACATGCACCACTTCCTTGTTTCTCCTTCCCCTTCTTCCCTCCCATCCCATCCCAATCGACACATCACGACGTGTACCGACATACGCCTCCACCTCCCGCTGACCAGCGTGGCACACCTCAACCTCCTCACCAACCGAAAAATGGAGCGGCATCATCCACGAGCTCCCGAGGGCCAGCAGATGCAGCACTCGGACAAGACATGCTCCGGGGTGGCATGGGTATCATGAATGGAGGCGTGGCAACACATGCAGATGGAGTCGCCAGTGAGCGCAATCTAGATGGCTGCTGCTCTAGGTGGCTGTGGCGGCCTCATATAGATGCGGGGTTGGATCTAGCGAAGCTTGGTCGGAGAGAACGACGATCGGTGCATAGACGAGTGCATGGCATTTGCAAGCTCCATTGATGTTCTAGGTTTCTGTCATGGGGTTGTCATGCTCATTCGGTCGCATAGAACTCGCCTTTTTTCCCCCAACAGTAGCCCAAATCGATAGCTCGATGACGAGAGCACGTGCCACCCAAGTTTAGGATCGAAAGCCGTAGCTAGCTCGTCATGCCACTGTTGCTCACCATGTCTCGTGGGGCCCCGCGACCACAATGTGCTAC
The DNA here is from genome assembly GCA_029449295.1 of Zea luxurians. NCBI lineage: Eukaryota > Viridiplantae > Streptophyta > Magnoliopsida > Poales > Poaceae > Zea > Zea luxurians. Next base: position 698,057 of record JAOPSE010000073.1, read on the forward strand.
ACACTGCGTCATGACTGCACCATGGGCATGACGTCCTCGTGGATGGGTGCTATTGCCGGTGCCTGGTCATAAAGAGTGGAATGATAAAGAAAAGAAATGGAGAAAGAAAGAGAAAAGGGGGCAAAAAGGATAGTTGTTTGCCCTAGTTTTTTCGTTCTTCTCTTTTTCTCTGCAGTCGTAAATAAATGTTTTATTGTATACATTGTTTAAGAGTAAATTTGATAACAACTAGGATGACCAACAGCAAATAAATACAACTTTCTTAATGTCCACCCATAAATGATTATTTTGCTTATATATATATATATATATATATATATATATATATATATATATATATATATATATATATATATATATATATATATATATATATCAATTGGATTGATCACTATCGGAACAGACTACTTTGCCGAGTGCCGCAGGTAGTCGGCAAAGCCTAGAAAATTCTCAGCAAACTTTTTGATGAGTGTGACTCTCGGTAAAGAGGACTCGTTGAACTGTACATTGGCAACGACCTCTTTACCGAGTATTTTTGTCGGACACTCGACAAAGTCTTTGCCGAGTGTCACCTGATGCTCGGCAAAGAAAAGTCGTTGTGACAGCGACAAGTGATGGTGACAGAGACTTTGTTGAGTGTACTCACTGACATTCAGCATAGAAAGCTCCAGTGGGCCCCATGACATCCTCTGTGCTGAGAGTCACAAACTGACACTCGACAAAGAGAGCACCGGTGGGCCCCTTTGCCAGTTTCTTTGCCGAGTGCGCTGGCCGGCACTTGGCAAAGGGAGTTTCTTTGCCGAGTGTCAGGACTATAGAGCACTCGACAAAGAGGCTTCACCGATTCCCAGGTGTGCTCTCTTTGTCGAGTGCTATGGTCATTGCACTCGGCAAAGTGACCAGAAACCCCCTTTTTATTTGTTTTTCTTATTCCATCCAAACAAACAAAACATATATCACATAATCATCACATATATATCAAAGAGTTCACACAATCATCACATACATCATAGAGACCACATATCTCACAAAGACCACAAATCTCACAAGTTTTTCACAAACATGTCTAAGTTCTGAATAAGTTTCACAAACATAAGTATTACCAACACTCACAAACATAAGTTTTTCACAAACATGTCAAACTAAGTTCAAACCATGTTTCTCACATAAGTATAACAAGTTTGAAATTGCATAAGTCTCACAATCACCACTAAGAGATCATCAACGAGGTGGGTGGTTGGACTTGTTCGGTGATGGGTTGGATGATCTATGAGGGTTGTTTAATGTCGCTGATTGTCCCTGCATAGCGAAGAGATTGCAATTATGAGATCAGATGAATATATATCATATAGGACTAAAATTTTGATACTCACAAGAGTAGAGAACAGAGCAGGGTTAGTTGGAGGGAACAACGAAGGTGGTGGAGCAAAACCCAAAACGGCACCAAGCCTCTACATGTACCGAAACATCTTCGCCATCCTCTGCTGATCGGCCAAGCGAGCCGTTTGCTCGGCCATCATCCTCGCCTCTATGTCCTAACATTGCCTGCTTTCTTTTTCCATCCGAGTATGTAATATTTTGCCCTAATGTTACGGTAAAGCAAAGAAAAGATATATAATAATCAATAAACGACAAATAGGTAAGGAATAACCTGGAGTGCCTGCATGTGATGCTGTGAGCTGTCCTGCCGAGGTCGTATGGATGTGCTCACGCTCGTGTTCCTTGCTCGCACCTAGGACAAAGTGAGAGTGGAGAACAAGTCGATTGCCCCATCGATAATCTAGTACCGCCCATGCCTCTTGCCTCCTGCGACCCTCATGATGACATCTTTATCGATGTCCTTGGTCCTCGAATCGTAACCTAGCCCATCTACCTTCTTTGCCATGGCGGTGTACTCAGTGAGGCGGTTGTGGATGGTGGGGTTGTTGTATGCCTCGGACTCATCCTCCTAGTTGTAAGTGACGTCGGACGTAGCCTTGCTCTTGTGGGCCATAGCATACATTGAGAAGATGGAGCAAGGCTGGCCACCATGTGACGTCGACGAAGATGTGGTAAGTGATGATGGCCTGGAGCCACGCCTCGTAGTGCATGTCCACGACGAGCTTCTTACAGCTCACGATTGTTAGTCATTTGTTTTAAATGCTATGAATCAAGAACAAGCAACACAATTGTCAAACATTAAGGACCTTCGTCCTTCGAAGCATTATCTCCTTTTAGATATAATGATCTTCAGACGAAGGTCATGAAGGACACGTCTTCATGATTCATAAGAAATAGGAGTCTATACACACGAGATGTGTTATCCATTCATATATTTATTCCATGATAAACATACAAACATTATTAGAATTTATATTACATTGATACCTTTGGCTTGTTTAAAGGTGATGACGCGAGAGCAATTACAATCTAGCGTGAACAGTATGGGGTACTGTTCATATATTTATAGGCAATCGTAAGAGTTTGTACGCTATTACATTTATGCCCTCAACAATTACATATAGAGTTTATAAGATTTCACAAGGGCAATATCGACATTTGTATTTAATAACTTGAGCAACACCTTCTCCTTGCATCGTCTCATTGTTTCGTCGTGACGAAGCGTGCTTCATTGTACTTCCTTTGCGTTATGCCGAAGCCACGTTGTCGTTTCACCGTGTTGAAGTTTGTTGGACGAAGCTTGCTTTGCTCCTCTTGTGTTATATCGAAGCTTTTCTAATAACGAAGCTCCTGTAATATTCAGTAGTATGCTGAAAGCAAATGGTTAGCCATGTTTTTGAGCACCTTCGAAAGAGGAAGGCCCCCAATAGTAGCCCCTCGCAGTATTAGTTTGTTTCTTTGTGACAAATTCAGACTGCGAAATGAAAGAAGGCCTTTAGTCGAAGGTCCGAAAAAATACCTTCCCTTTGCTAGAATAGCAAAACATTCTGCATTGTGGGCCCCACCACTCAGTGGTGTTTTGCGTATATATACAAGGGTTCGGGTTGAAAATATTTTTCGCGCTATCAAGCTTTATGCTGGGTTTTGTTTTAGCTTTCTAACTCTGCAATCGCAATTATTTTTGAGCTTCAGCTTCTTGCTGTAATCAACGCTAAAATGGCCGAAGAGAAGAAAAGCGTGGACCCCACACTTGCTAGTTTCTACGAAGCCATGGAAAGGACCAATGTTGAGAAGATTACTGATGAGATGCTAGCTGGGCTGTCTAGAGACTCAAGTGATAGTGAAAGTTTTGATATTGAGAGTGACAACAATGATTCCAAAGATCGGCCATGGAGGCCAAGTCATGTTGTTTTTGGAAAATCCACTATTAAGAAAGGGCAGATTGAAGCAATGAAGGGCAAATATTTTCATGATATATCTATTGTGAGGGTTGGAGGAGAGAACACCATTCCTCTTCCTAAGGCAGATGAAGTGGTAGTATTCAAAAGTGCTAAAAACATTTGAAATAAGATGCTAGTCGAAGTGCTGAAAACATTTGAAATATACCTTCATCAGCTTACTCCTGAAGCTTTGATTAAAGTTGGAGTTTTCATTTGGGCTATGAGGAGCCAAGGGATAGAGCTAGACGCCAACTGCTTCTGCAATATTCATGAATTGTTTCCTACCAGACAACGACTGTTGGGAAAGAGCAATATCATAACAACTTCGGATGCTATAGCTTTGTGTACCGGTCTGATGCGAGGTGTCCTGTGCCAACGTTTTGGAAAAAATGGTCGGGCTCATTGTCACACCCGGTTTTGGAAGGTAAACCGAATGCGAACCATGTACATGCCAGGACCAGAACTCACGTACACATTGATTACATAATTGGACATCATCACACAATGCTTGAATTAAATAGCGAAAAGGTACTTAGTTACATCAAGATGTCTGAGACATCCATAGAGTCTAATTGTAACACCCTGATTTTGGGGGTATAAAATTTCTTTCTAATTATCACCCAAAATCATGCGTTACTCTTCCTCTTCTCACTCTAGGTTTTTCCTCTCCCTAGATTCTTTCTCCCTTTTTCCTTTTGATTAGAAATAGACTAAACTAGTGGAGGTTAATTATTTATTTTTGCCAAAACCTTTTGAGTCATGACATGTTGCATCATGCTGAGCATAAAATATTATTTGAATTGTTGCACATGTTTGAATTTATTTGAATTTGAAACCTAGTTTGAATTTGGATTTGAAAACCCTATGGAAAAAGAAATAGAAAAGGAATTATAAAATACAGAGAAAAAGAAAAAGAGAAAGCAGCTCAGCCGGCCCAGCTAAGCCCAGCCAGGCCGCGCGCCCACGCGCCTGCCGCCCCTGACAGGTGGACCCGGCCTGTCAGCGGCAGTTCTCCCTCGCACGCGCCCTCTCTCTCTCTCACTCGCTGCCTAGTGGGGCCAATCTATCGGTGCCAGTTACTTCACCCGCTCGCTCTCTCTCTCTGTCCCGCGGGCCCGGTCCTCCATTCGTCGAGCCGTTGCCCTGAGCGCCCCTCTTTTCTCTCTCTGCGCCATGGGCTAGCCCTGTCAGCTCCACCCTCTTCGCGCGTCGCCGTGGACTGGCGCATGCGCACTCACGCACGTCGCCGGGTTTCTCGGCCACGACACCCACCCTCGCGTCCAGCTCCCTTCTTATAGCCCCGCCTATGCCCCGTGCACACCCCTCACCTCATTTCACGTAGCTTCACCCTCTCTCACGCTCTGCCCTCGCCGCCAGCCACCGCCGGAGACCCGCGCCCGTGTCCCCGACCATCCAGCTCGCCGGAGTCCGTGCCAAGCCTCCCCGAGTTCCGCCTCGAGGTGAGACACCCGTCCCCATGCCCAATTTCCCTTATTGTGCCCTGTGCTCGGCCAATTCCACCCTCGCTGGTGTTCGGCTGCGGCGGTCTGCCGTGCTCACGCGGTGGCCGGCCGATTTGGCCTGGTTTAGTTCACCGGAGTAGGTCTCTGTGTCACCTCTGTCTCTGCTGAAGCTAGCCCAAGCCTTAGCGTGCCTTAAGTCCCCTCCACGTGGTCGGAATGGCTCACCGGAGTTTCTTCGGCCCGCCCGAGACCTTCTCACCGTGGCTCTCCCCTCTCTGCCCGTGGATTCATGGCCTCTTCCCCGCCATCGAGTTTGTCGTGGCGCCCTCTTCCCCTCTGCCCAACTTCGGCGACCCCAGAGCCACCCTAGCTCGCGCCGGCCTCAACTCCGGCGACCTGACCGCCGTGGAGAGGAGCGGTGCCGCCCGCAGCCATCTGTTTTCCCTCGGTCTGATTACCCCCTCCGTTCGATTCAGATCGCACGGCCTAGACCCCAGGCCGGCCTGTCAGTGCCACTCGCAGCCGCTCATCCTTCCCGGTCTGTTTTCCCCTATCCGATCTTGATCGAATGGTTCGGACCCCTTCGGAGCCGCTCGAACCCGCTGGGACCCGCTCAGACCCGTGCAGCCGTCTGTTTTCCCTCTAGCGTTGGGCCCGCTCGGTCAGCGCGCGTCCGCCCCCCTCTGTCACTGACACTTCCTAGCCCGCCTGTCAGCGCTTGCCCGCCCCCGCGCGCGCGCCCTTGTCCGCAGATCTAATCTTGGTCGTAGGTTTTAGATCTGACGGTTAGAATAGCTCGATACCCCTTCGCACGGTAGTTTTATTAAAGAGACCCTCGGTTTATTGGAAATCAACCCACCATCCCTGGTTTTCACGCGCAGACCCCTGTAATCTTGCAGATTTAGCCCTGGACTTTCAAATATTCCTAGAATTAGACCTAATTTCATATTTTGAATTCCCAAACTTGTTTATTTCATAACTTTTGCGTATGATCTCCAAATTTAGTGATTCAAATTGCAAAATGTTCATAGAATTATTCTCTGTTTAAATACAATGGTTTCATTCACTGTTTGCACATTCTAATTTCTATGATTAAGTATGAACTAATGTAGATGTAGTTCTATTCATTCAATAAAACAAATAAAAGCAGAACCTTAGAGATTTAATCATGCTTAACCTTGTAAGATTAATAATGTGTATTACATGAATTCATCTCTGTTCTAAATTATAGGTCATAATAAAATAAATTGATCCATGCTTATGTAGTTGTAAATAACACTTAGGGAATAATAATCTATTTTCAAATAAAGTTATTGTTGTAACACCCCTGGTGTTACTGTTACTAAAACTTGAGCATAACATCATCAGCATTAGAATTTCATGTGTTTGACACACCTAGAATGCATTCACCAGGTAAAGATTTCAAACAAGTTGTATTGAGATGACTTTTTGCAAATAAAACCCTAGAGTAGGGTACTTAACCCTAAATGGGGTTCAGAAGGGTAAAACAAAATCCAAATAGAGAAAACCCAAAAGTTTAAGTGAAATAGATATAAAATGTTACTAAGAATGGACCTAAATTACAATCACACCCCTGAAATACTAGAAACCCTAAAAAGGACCCTGGAAAACCCTAAACCAAAACCCTAGGGGGCTAAGTGCAAAAACCAAGGTATTAAAGTACCTCAAGGCATATGGATCACATAATTGAGGATTCCCAAGTCAAAAGTTGTGAGTTGGACCTATTTGCAAAAAGCACCACTTAAACCCTATAAACCTGTCTGAAATTCAGTGACATTGGCTCAACTTTGGAGCTCTATATCTTTCAAATTTTAAGGTTTTTGCCCTAGGTCACCACATCAATATTATAGAGCTATCAAAGGAGAATAACTTTGCTTAAGAGAGTAAGCATGGTTGTGATGAAGAAATTGGAGAAAAATACACCCAAAGATGGGCTGTCAGGCTGTCTCGGGACTGAATTCTGGTGTGACAGTGTGATGAAGGCATCTTTGAGCTTAAATTTGATCATGATCCAATCATTATCTGGTTATGATTGCTATAGCAAGATTGTTGCTGGATCATCAGACAACAACTTTGTTACTGGTCGATCAACTGGTTGCCATAGAAAATTGAGAGAGATTTGACCCTAAACCTTGGCTATCAGGCGCACTGAAGAAGAATTTGATGGTACAGTGAAGGGATCAGGTCGCTAGCTCAGCCCCTCGCCGCCGACAATCGTGCGTTCAGATTCACGCCGGCGCCGCGATTCCCGCCCAGCTAAACACAGATAACGATCCTCTGGAGAAAAGATCTCACCATGGATGATCTTGGAGCACAGTAGCCACTCTGTCGCTCATCCACTTACCAGCGACGTGGCCACATGTCCATCACCGGCGTACCGCCGTTCTTCGCAGTTATGCCACGCCCTGAACCATCTTACCACGTCGCAGTCAATCGCAACACACCGTCCTTCTATTACCTAAGGCCTTGCCACGGGGTTTGCCACCAATCACACGCGCCAGTGAACTTTCCCTCCTCCGACCGCCGCGCGTCATCGCTCCAATTCTCGGCCACCGCTCTCGCTTAGTATAAATTGAGCCCTCTGTAATCTCCACAAGATCATCATGCACCACACCGCCCAGTATTGCCTCCAATCTTGCAACCGAGAGCTTGAATTTCGAATTTCCCCCAAATCTGCTCTAACCCACCGCAAGAACACCCTCGCCGTGGCCAGTGCAATTCAGGTCAGTTCAAACCTTCTGCTCCCTCGTTTAAGTGTTCTCATGTGCCTGTGATGCTCGTCGACCCGCCCAATTGAACTAGAAAGCCAATGATCACCGGGAACGCGTTCAACTGTCCGCGACGCCCACGGTCGCCGTGGCCAGAGCCAACCGGGTAACTATTCTTGGAATTAGGTTGGGGGAAACGTTCATTAGATCCCGAATTTGGTTTAGGCCAAAGAAGGGCGCTGGTCCTTGCGCAAATCGGCTGGTACGCGAGCTCGCCGGAGCTCTGCAATGCCGCTCACCATCGAGGATCTCGGCATGTAAAGAACAGAAAGGCAGAGGGTTTAAGTGAAAAAGTCAGCGACATAGGGAATAGTAGCTAGGACTCTTAATGGAATAGTTGAATCGTGTTGGCATTTTTGCAAAGTCTGCAGCGCGCGCGGGCGCGTTTCTGCTGTGAATGGGCCGTCTTGGGCCAATTTCAGTCCAGCACTATTCATGGCTTTTCCCTTTTTCTTTTTCTACCAAAACTAAAACAATTTTAGAAAATTGTAGAAAAATGGTAAAAATGTTAAACCAATTTTGCTAGATTCCTAATTTTCCATAGAATTTAATAAAAATAGTTTCATGATTTTTAGATCAAACAGGGAATTTTGGAGCATTTAAAATAGCCTAAAACATTGTTTCTGGATTTTTAGAAAATCAATAATAATTCCAAAATTCCCCAAACTTTTTAGATGACCTTTATTCATTATTTAGAAGCTTTGGGTAGAATTTGGTATGATTTGGACCTTGTTTGATACTTAGACCCCAAAACCCTACCCAGCCCTTTGAATTCCCTTACTAACTCCGGAAACCCTAGGTTCTCGGAGAACCGTGAAGGAAAATTATATTCAAGACTTTAGAAAATAAACTTTTACTATCTTTGCACTCTCATAAGCATTGCATGGGCATTCATTATTATGTATGGTTATATTTAGAAAACGAGGAAGAAGTTGAAGTAGAAGAAGAGAAGACTTCGCCACCACCACCTGAGGAACATCAGGCAGGCAGCTGTTTCTATTTTGACATCTGCGGATCTAAGCCCGAATCACCTGTAAACTAAGGCAAGCCCCGGTGCATTTGCCACCTCCTTGATGCTTATAAAATCTTTCTCACTTGCTTGATGCATTAGGTGATAGGAGTTGAATGCTAAAACAATTCATGCATTACCTTCCTTGAATTTGATTATCTTCCTTTGAATCCCTGTTTTACAAAAGGTTTTACTATGCTTAGTCTTGCTCTAGCAAAACAAAAGGTTTTGTTTTACAAAAGATGATGTGGCAAAGTGGGAGGGATGTTTTTTAAATAAAACTTGATGGTGGATCCATCATGGCCATGATGGGTTCAACATCGGAAAAGATGTACCTCTACCAGGTACCAAACTTTGGGGTTTGAAATAATTAAGTTGAGACCGGGTGGGTGACTTGCACGAGAAGAGAGTCTCGGTGTAGTGTCTCCGTCTGTGTCGATTAAGGACCGTCTCGATATAGGCTTGCTGACCGAGGACCCTTTAACTGGTCACATGCCTCGTCATGGGTAAGCTTTGCCTCGGGCAGACTAATACCAGAATAAGATACCACGCAATGGGAGTGGAGAGATGGCGAGAGTAGCGTGTACTCTCCGTGGCAAGAGGCTAGACGGTGGTGTATCTGTGCTCTTGATTGGAGTGAACCTGATCTGGTCTTAAGAACACCGGTGGCGAGTTGACATATGCAAGGGTTCAGTGCTACATATGTCGTGTGATTGGAGATCCTCAGATGAGTATAATCGATTCGGATCGCCATACCTTCGCGGTTATGAAGACTTGGTCACTGCCCTATACGTAGAACTCTAGTAAAGGTTAAGGGTTGTTAAGAAATTGGCTAGTGCAGGTTAAGTGTTTGAACTAGGGTAGAAAGAACTCTAGATACAGTTAATCTAACTTAACCTGACAAGTAAAATTGGATTTTTAAGGATCCACTTTTAGTAAGCATTTTTGCAAACAGAGTCTTTGATTATTTTTAAGCCTTACCTTGACTCCCTCAAGCCAGCATACCCTTGAGAGTCTTTTCTTTAGTCGGGTAAGACTTGCTGAGTAATTCCATACTCAGGGTTTTATTCCCTATTGTTTTTAGGTGAAGAAGCGACAAACTTTTGTTGCTTCTGTTCTAAGGTGGTACCAAAGGAAGAGCACCAGGATTGAAGTTGCGGGAGGAAAGGATCCTCCATAAAAACTTTTTGTTTGATACTTATCGGGAGGGGTTTTTTGCCTCCCATGGTTTGTAATAATAATACTCTGCACTCGTATGTTATATTCTGGTCTGTAAATATTTAACCTTGTCTTACTTTTAAATAAAGGTAAGTTTATGTAACTGCTTCCGCATTTTCGTATCTCCGATGCTTGTAATGTCTGCGTGACGGGTGAAACGCTCTTGGGAAAGGTAAGAAAAGCAGATACCAAACTTATCAAGTGATTCAGGAACACCTGCAGGGTTGTCTGAGGTCCGTTGGACAAGGACAACTGTAGGTGGGCCTAATGACTTGGGAGGTTCCATCACAATTGTATGCCATAGTGTATGCTATACTTTGAATTCATTATCCCCTATGTAGTATTATGTCTTTTAAGATGTGTTCCAATGTTTGTACACGTTTGGTGTGATGTTCATCTGTACTTTCCAAATGTATTGAATGCATGCTTGCTTTACTTAGACAACGAGCAGTCCGAAGTTCCTGAGTGTGTTGTTGGAGACCTCCCTGAGCAGCAACCTGGTGAAGGCAAGTGTCCTTTGACCCAATATGTCCTACATATTTTATAATACATTGTCCCGCATTACTTTATGAAACCTAAGGATTGACTAGTCTGTATTCACTTGTCCTTGTTTACCTTTTGGGTTACCATGGTTAGCATGTTGCTATTTCCCTAACTTAATCAATGAACATGATGTGAACCTTTATGATACGATACTGTTATCCTGTTTATGTGGATGATCTTGTCATATCTTAGGGGCTTAGGCCTTTTTCCCGAGTACCTCTCCGTAAGGACCTGTTCGTGGAGTGACCACCCGGGATAACAGTACAACCATGACGGTGGAATGGAACACCCTTAGCTGATTAATTAGATGAATCTGGGGGTGTAGTTGGCTTTGCTGGAGGGCCATCAATGGGGGCCGGGGCGTAGTGCTCGCTCTGACAAGGTTGGGGTGCAGAGGTTCATTCGATTTGGTTTTTGTTAGTCACCCACCTTGGGGAGGTGTATTGCGTTTGTACAACTGGCAAAACCTAACGAGCAGCTATGCACCAGCGGAGTCTTTGTAAAGGCTACGTAGTGAGACCCTACTAGGTCACCTTGGAAGTGATCAATGGGGAGTCATGATCTCCGGGCAGAATGGGAATCGCGACTTGTGAGTAAAGTGTACAACCTCTACAGAGTGTTAAAAACTGGTATATCAGCCGAGCTCATGGTTAAGAGCAGCCTTGGGATCCTCTTTGATTAGAAGAACTTTGGATACTTTTATGATGATGATTAAGAATGTTGGTTATAAAATCTGATCACCGGTATTCCCTCGTTTGAGGAAGTACCTTTGGGTAATAACTGGGTTTATTACTAAAAGTTGGCTCTACTAATAATAATAAATACTTGACTAACCTAAAAGCAACTGCTTGGCCTCAACTCCTCATATAGCTAGTCCACTTTAGCCAAATGGGACATTTGCTGAGTACGTTGATGTGTACTCACCCTTGCCTTACAAACCACCCCACCCCAAGTTGTCCCCACTGTTCTTAGTGCTCAGGAGGTCCAAGAATATGACGAGTTCTAGTTTACTTTAGTGGCAAACCCCCAGTCAGCTGCCTATGTAGGCTTAGCATCTACGTTTCGCATTTCCGCACTTTGATAATTATGTTGAACAATGGTTATGTATTAGACTTTGTGGATGTCTTGGACATCTTGATGTAATAAAGTACCTTTCCGCTATTTATTTCGAGCATTTTGTGATGATGTCCAATTATGTAATCGCTGTGTACGTGAGTTTCTGATCCTGGCAAGTACATGGTTCGCATTCGGTTTGCCTTCCAAAACCAGGTGTGACACTAATACATAACCATAGTATTTAACATTAACATCAGAGTGCAGAGTAACGAAATGTAGAAGATAAGCCTACACAGGCAGCTGACAGGGGGTTTGCCACTAAAGTAAATTAGAACTCGTCGTAGTCCTGGAACTCCTCAAAGTCCTCCATGTTACCAGCTTCACCTCCTGAGCACTGAGAATAGTGGGGGAACCTGGGTGGGGTGGTTTGTAAAGCAAGGGTGAGTACACATCAACGTACTCAGCAAATGTCCCGTTTGGCTAAAGTGGACCAGCTCTATGTGGAGTTAAGGTTTAGCAGTTGCTTTTAGTTGGTCAAGTTTTATTAATATAAGTAGAGCCAAATTTTAGTAATAACACAGTTATTACCCTGAAGTACTCCCTCCAAGAGGAAATACCAGAGATGAGAATTTTAATCATCATTGTTAATCATCATCATTAAAGTAAACCAAGTTCTTCTAATCGAAGAGGATCCTAAGGCTGCTCGTAACCGTGAGCACGGCTGATATACCAGTTTCTAACACTCTGCAGAGGTTGCACACTTTACCCACAAGCCGTGATTCCCATTCTGCCCAGGGTTCTAGCCTCCCCATTGGTCACTACCAAGGTGACCTAGCAGGGTCTCACTATGTAGCCTTTACAAAGATTTCCCAGATGTCATAGCCGCCCGTTAGGTTTCTCCAGTTTGATAAACACAATACATCTCCCTAGAGGAAGGGTGACTAACAAAACCAAATCAAAGAAACCTCTGCAACTAGCCTCGGCAGAGCAAGTACTGTGCCCGGACCCCATTGACGGCCCTACGGTGAAGCCAACTACTCCTCTGGTTCCTCTAATTAATCAGCTAAGGGCATCCCATTCCACCCTCATGGTTGCACTGTTATCCCGGGTTGTCACTCCCCCAAACAGGTCCTTACGGAGAGGTACTCAGGAAACAGCCTGAGCCCCCTAAAGTAATCACAAGAACCTCATCGTGATAACATCATAGTATCATAGAAGGTCACATCATGTTCATTGATTAAGTTAAAGCAATAGCATAAGCTAACCATGATTAACCCAAAAAGGTAAACAAGGGTAAGGTAAATACAGACTAGTCAAACCTTAAGTTTCAATAATGTAATGAGGGACAGTGCATTATAAAGTAAAGTAGGACATGATAGGTCTGAGGACACTTGCCTTCACCAGGTTGTTGCTCAGGGAGGTCTCCAACAACACACTCAGGAACCTCGGACTGCTCGTTGTCTAAGTAAAGCGAGCATACATTCAATACATTTGGAAAAGTATAAATGAACAACACATCAAACATGTACAAACATTGGCACACAACTCAAAAAGGTATAGTATTAAGTGTAGGGGAATGATATCAAGTTATAAAATGGACTAATCTTAAGTGGAGGATTGATTACTCACCAAGTGTTTGGAACATGGCTCAACAAAGGTTAAGAGGTAATTAAACAAGTAGAGATTAAATTATAAGATGAACTACTCTTATTTAGGAATTTGATTATCCTTTAAGTGCTATCCATAATTACATTCCTAATTCTATTTATGTCATTAAGACCTAAAGGTTAAGCCAAAAATAAATCCATGAGATGCATAACACTAATCTCATAAAATTGAATATACTTTACTCCTAGGATTCTCCTTTTATTTATCTCATTAAATAAATAAATCAACATATACTTTAATTCTATATTCTAAGTGTAAAAATTAAATTATACAGATTACAGTTGGTCACATTTTATTTGAACAGAGAATAATCTTGTGAGCAGTTTGCAATTTGAACAACTAAATTTGGAGTTCATATGAAAAAGATATGAAATAAACAAGTTTTGAAGTTTGAAATATGATATTAGGGCTAAATCTGTAGTTAATTAAAAGTCCAGGGGGCTATTCTAAAGAAACCAGGGACCTATACGCTAAAACAGAGGACGACGTGTTGATTTCCTAAAACCAGGGGGGTTCTTAAGCAAAACAACCACGCGAAGGGGTATCGGGCTCCCTCAACCGTTGGATCTGAAACCGACGACTGAGATTAGATCGCACGAGCGCGCGCGGGCGCGGGCGCGCAGGCGCGACTGACAAGTGGGGCCAGGGCGTTAGCGGGTCAGGGCATGCTAACCGGCCGAGCCCAGGGGCAGAGGTGCGGGTGAGGGGGAGAGGGGAGAGCGGCTGGATCCAGATCGGAGGGCTACGATCAGATTTGCTCGGGTTAAGTCTAAACCGCCCGATCTCGGGTGGACGACCAAGATCTAATGGCAGGGGGGCGGACTTGGGTGCGGTGGCGCCGCTCGGTTCCACGGCGAGAGTTCGCCGAAGACGAGCAGGCTGGTCACGGCAGGGCTCTGGTGGCTTACGGAAATGGTCAGACACGTTCAACGTGTCATGGCGAACACGACCGTGGGCGTAGAACCGGCATGGGGGGCGCCAGAGAACGCAGACCATGGTGGAAAAGGTTCCGCAGCGGCGTAGCTAACTCTGGCGAGCAATTGCGTGGGCTCTGGGGCGATACTTGGTGAAATAAAGGCATGGGAAGGTTGCTCACCTCGAGTGCGAACTCCGGGATGCTTGGAGAACGGCAGGGGTGCGGTGGAGCCTCAGGTCGACGGCAGCGGGACTCCGGCTGCGCAAAACTTCTCCGGTAAGCGTGGACTGGACCAGGCAGAGAGGGAGAGGGCACATCGAAGGGTGTCCCGAGTAGCTGACGGCAAGGCGAAGCTCACCGTGGCACTGGACGGGGCACGGGCACAACGATGGCCACGGAACAGGCAAGGGTCGTCGGCGGGCGGTGGCGGGGCTCTCGGTTCACGCGGGCAGAGCGAGCGAGAGGACGAGGGAGCTAGGCAGAGGGTGCAAATGAGAGAGGGGAGGTTGGCGAGCAGGGCGCGGGGCTCAAAAGGGGCGCGGGGCTCGGACGTGGCCGGAGAACGCGCGGTCGTGGGCGCGTCCACGGCAGGAGATCGTGGGCGAGAGATTAGGGACGAGCTGACAGGTGGGGACGGCGGGGAAGGGAGAGGAAGAGCGGGCATGGGCGCGAGCAACGGCGCCGACAAGTCGGCCCCACGGAGCAGCGAGAGAGCGAGGGAGAGAGGGCGCTTGGGTTTGCGCCGACAGGCGGGGTCCGCTTGTCAAGCACAGGGACACGCGGTCATGGGCGCGCGCGCGGGCTAGGCTTAATGGGCTGCCTTGGGCCGAATTGGTTTTTCCTATTTTCCTAGAATTTCTATTGCATTTTCTATTTATTTTCTCTAGGGTTTTCAATTTAAATTCAAATCAAGTTTCAAATTCAATCCAAATCAAATATGTGCAACATTTCAAAGAATATTTAGGCACAATATGATGCAACATTCCATGACTCATATGTTTTGGACAAAATAAATTAAATAATCCCTCACTAATACAACTAACCCTTATTAAAAGAGAAAGAGAAAACTAGAGAGAGAGAAAATAGAGTGAGATAGAGAAGAGTAACACCTGAATTTGGATGATCATAAGAAAGAAATTTTATACCCCCAAATTCAGGGTGTTACAGACCTATCCCCCTTAAAAGAATCTCGCCCTTGAGATTCAAGGCTGGCTAGCAAAGAGTTCAGGGTACTTGGCTCTCTGGTCATCTTCTCTTTCCCAGGTTGCTTCTTCTTCTGAGTGATGGCCCCATTTGACTTTGCACATTCTGATGGTGTTCCTCCGAGTGACCCGATCTGCTATCTCCAGAATCTGAGTTGGCTTCTCAATATAAGTCAGATCTTCTTAAACTTCAAGATCCTCTGCTGGCAACTGCTCTTCTGGTACTCTCAAGCATTTCTTCAACTGAGACACATGGAACACATCATGCACAGCTAACAGATTCTCTGGTAAGCTAAGTTGATAAGCCACTTCTCCACGTCTTGCCTGAATCTGATACAACCCAATATAGCGAGGGCCTAGCTTGCCCTTGACTCCAAACCTTTTGGTTCCTCTGATGGGTGGCACTTTCAAATAGACATAGTCTCCCACTTCAAAACTGAGTTCCCTTCTTCTGGTGTCAGCATAGCTTCGCTGCCTGGACTGCACTGCCTTCAGATTTTCCCGGACCATCCTGATATTCTCTTTAGCTTCAAGCAAAATCTCTGGACCGAATACCTGCCTTTCGCCGGGTTGATCCCAATGCAATGGAGTTCTGCAATTCCTCCCATAAAGTGCTTCGAATGGTGACATCTTCAGACTGGCTTGATAACTGTTGTTGTAGGAGAATTCTGCATATGGCAACCTCTTGTCCCATCCTAACTTGTCTTGTAAAGCACAAGCTCTCAACATGTCCTCAAGAATCTAGTTGGTTCTCTCAGTTTGGCCATCTGTCTGCGGTTGATAAGCTGAACTGAACTTCAAGTGTGTACCCAAAGCTTCATGTAGCTGCTGCCAAAAATGAGAAGTAAACTGGGTGCCTCTGTCTGATATTATCTTCTTTGGAATACCATTGAAGCACACAATCCGAGACATGTACAACTCTGCCAACACTGCACTGTTATAGGTGGTCTTGACTCGTATTAAATGGGCCGCCTTTGTTAAACGGTCCACTACTACCCAGATGGAGTCGTAACCATCTCTAGTGCGGGGCAGACCAACTGTAAAGTCCATCCCAATCTCATCCCATTTCCACTATGGAATCTACAATGGCTGCAACAAACCTGTGGGCCTCCGATGTTCTGCCTTGATCCTCTGACAACTGTCGCATCTGGCCACAAACTCTGATATCTCTTTTTCATACCATACCACCAGAATCTCTTCTTCAAATCTTGGTACATTTTCTCGCTACTAGGGTGCATAGAATATGCTGTCTCATGAGCTTCCTTGAGAATCAGTTCCCGGATCGAGGTGATATCGGGAACGCACAACCTATCCTTGAACCATACCACTCCTTCTGCATCTTCACAGAAATCTAGACCTTTCCCATCTATGATTAGCTACTGGATCTCGTTGATCTTCATCCTTCTGACCTTTCCTGATGTCTTGCTCCAGAGTGGGCTCTAGCTCAATTGCCACTCCCTAAGTGTTGTTCAAAAATCCGAGACTCAACCTGTCGAATTCCTTCGCTAGCTTGAACGGCATCGAGTGAGCAGCCAACATATTGACTTGACTCTTTCTGCTAAGAGCATCTGCAACCACATTTGCCTTGCCTGGGTAATAATGAATCTCCAACTCATAATCTTTGATCAATTCTAGCCATCTTCGCTGCCGCATGTTTAACTCTGACTGAGTGAATATGTACTTGAGGCTCTTGTGGTCCGTGTAGATATCACACTTCTGCCCATAAAGATAATGTCTCTAGGTCTTCAATGCATGAACCACTGCTGCTAGCTCCAGATCATGAGTAGGGTAGTTCTTCTCATGAACTTTCAATTGTCGGGACGAGTATGCCACTACTTTCCCTTCCTGCATTAACACACATCCCAGTTCGGTGTACAAAGCATCGCAATATACTGAGAACGGCTTGTGAACATCTGGCAATACTAACACTGGTGCTGTTGTCAACTTCTGCTTCAACATCTCAAATGATTCTTGGCACGCTGGGGTCCACTTGAACTCAACCATCTTTGCTAGCAAGGCTATCATTGGCCTGGCAATCTTGGAGAAGCCTTCAATGAAACGCCGATAGTAACCGGCCATTCCAATGAAACTCTTGATTCCTTGGACATCTTTTGGTGCTTTCCAGTCCAGAATCGCTGCTACCTTCTTTGGATCCACAGCTAGTCCATCTCGGTTTATAATATGACCCAAGAACAGAACTTCGCTGATCCAGAACTCGCACTTGCTAAGCTTGGCATACAACTGGCAATCTCGTAGCCTTTGAAGTACCTTCCCCAAATGTTCCTCATGCTCTTGCTCATTCTGAGAATATATGAGAATATCATCAATGAACACCACTACGAACTTGTCGAGGTAGTCCATGAACACACTGTTCATCAGGTACATGAAGTACGCTGGCGCATTTGTCAATCTGAATGACATAACCATGAAGTCATATAGTCCATACTTGGTGATGATTGTTGTCTTTAGTATATCTGAGGGTCGGATTCTGAGCTGATGGTAACCTGACCTCAGATCTATCTTAGAGAATACACTGGCTCCTCTCAACTGATCAAATAGGTCCTCGATTCGAGGCAGGGGGTACTTGTTCTTGACAGTGACTTCATTCAGGGCTCTGTAATCGATGCACATCCTCTTCGTGCCATCCTTCTTCTCCACAAATAGCACTAGGGCTGCCCAAGGCGAGGTACTTGGTCTGATGTAGCCCTTCTCTAACAACTCATCAATTTGCTTCTTGAGTTCCACCAACTCTGGTCTGGACACTCTATAAGCTCTCTTGGAAATAGGGGCGGTGCCTGGGATAAGCTCTATGGAAAATTCAACTTTCCTTTCAGGTGGCATGCCTAGTAACTCCTCAGGAAATACATCGGGAAATTCTGACATAATCCTAATTGCCTCAATTGGATTGGACTCCTTGTCATCTACCGATAAACAGTGACAGGCTCCTTCTTCTAGTTCAGGTAAGTACAGCTTAGTTACTACTTCCTTTCCGGATGGGGACACTAACTTAACTGTTCTCTTGTCACAACTGACAGTGGCTTGATTTCTGTGTAGCCAAGTCATCCCTAGGATGACATCTAACCCTTGAGTTCCCATGACTACTAGGCTAGCGGGGAAGTCTATCCCCCTTATTTCAATCCTTAGATTCGAACAAATCCTATCGGACTGAACTTTTCCCCCCAACTAAATTAACTCTTAAAGGTGGGATCATTGGTTCTATGGGGATGTTATGTGATTCTACCCAAGATGCGGAAACAAAAGAATGTGTGGCACTGGTATCAAATAGTACTTTTGCTGGGTAGGATTTGATTGGAAACATACCTACTGCCACGTCCTGAGCATCCTGGATTGCTTCAACCTCCAGGTGGTTCACCTTTCCACGGTTGTAAGCCTGACCACGGACTCCTGGTGCTTGCTGTGGCGCTCCTTATCTTGCTGGGACATTGACTGCTGGCGGCTGATGAGCTGCTTTCTTTGGACAGTTTTTCGCCCAATGGTTTTGCTCTCCACAGTAGAAACATGTGCAGCCTCCCACTTGCGCTGGAGCAGCTTGGCCATTTTGGTTGGTTGCTGGGGCAGGAAGACGAGCTGCCTGGTTGTTCTGACGCTGGTACTGATTTCCTCCTGGCTGAGTGTTCTGACAGTACTGCTGCTACTGTTGCTGAGGAAACTGCCTCTGGTACTAGTGCTGGTGCTGATGCTGACGCTAATGTTGGTGACCTTGCTTGAATTGCTGGGGCGATTTGCTTGAGTAGCAGGGACGGCTGCTACTCCCAGCCTAAGGTCCACCAACCTTGCGCTTCCTATCCTCCATCTCTCGACGCTTCCTTTCAGTCATGAGTGCTCTGTCTATCAAATGCTGGAAGGTGGGGAAAGTGTGGTTCATCAGCTGGTAGTGGAGGGGATCAACCAATCCTCTCAAAAAGCGCTACTGCCTCTTGGCATCTATGTTGACGTCTTCTGGGGCATAACGTGACAGCTGCAAAAACTTATCCATGTACTCACTGACGGACAGGGGACCTTGCTTCAGGGCGAGAAACTCCTCCTTCCTCACTATCATCAGTCCCTCGAGCACATGGTAGCGACGAAAGTTATCCCTGAACTCCTCCCAAGTAATGGCTTCAGGGTTGGCATGGGTGGCGAGGTAAGACTCCCACCAAGACTGTGCTGCTCCCCTCAGCTGTCGGGGACCATACAACACCTTCTCACGATCGTTGCACTGGATAGTGTGCAACTCACGCTCCATGGTACGTAGCCAATCTTCCACATCCATGGGATCAGCAGAGTGAGCAAAGACAGGGGATGGCCCCTCATGAACTCTGCCCGCTTGTCTCTAGGCACCTGTGGCATCTGGACTTGCACTAGCGGCTGAGGCGGGGGTGGCTACTACTGCACTTGCTGCATCGCTGCTAAGGTCTGACCAATTGCCTGAACTGCCTGAGTTTGCATCATGAACATTTGCTCGACTGTCATTGGGGGTGGCGGTGGCAACTGTTGCTGCTGGGCTGCATCCTCCTTGGGTGCCTGCTGTTCTAGTTGAGCACGCCTTGCACCACTACGCTTGTTCTCAGACATCTGTAGAAACCACACACATATCAGACCTGACTCTGCAGTCTTTCAGCATAAGAAAAGGTATACGGAAATCTTCATAGCACTGAACAAAGGATCATCTTCACTGACAACTTCTCAGATAAAGAGGAAAGTGGAAATAAAGGATTACACAACTAAATAACTAACTTTATTAATAACTACACCAAGTTGTAGGGGATACCCACAGCTTGATGACCATCATTACAAAGATACAACTTCATTACATGTTCATCATGACAAGCATTTCAACATACGACAAGCAAACTAACTCGAACTAAGACTAACTAGACTAAGACACTGAAGTAAGCATTATTAGAGACTCCGACTCTGTCGATCTATGGATCTAAATCTATCTGGGTCCTGCAGTCTGGGGTACCATAGTCGAAGCGACCACGGGGCGGTGAACGGTAAGGGTGCTGAATCCCGACAGGGGCGGGAAAACCACCATCAAGATAGTGGTGTGTCGCGCATTCAGCACACAATTCCGCAACCTCTGCCCGAACCTTGCCCAACTCGTCAAGGGCGTGGTCCAGCTCGATGTTAAGCATGGTGGCCAGGTTGACCATGCTACTTAGCCTGGGATTGCCCTCACCAACTGGCGAGACAATCACACCTCCAGCACTGCCAGTCGAACGGCGAGGGTAGTACTTCAGGTCAAGACCATCAGCTACCCCACTAAACAACGAGCAATACTGAGAAAGTGCCCGTCGTGCTGCATCTTCCATGGCTGCCTCAGCAGTATCCCTCTCAGTGATAGAATAGTGCTCTGAGAAGGCCTCTGCACCCCAGAGATCATCATCCAGACGGTGCACCAAGCAAGTAGCCTCCCACTGGTTCAGGTATAACCCACGACAATGTTGGTAGACTACACAATGGTACTCGATGGACCAAGTGTGTCGGTCAAAGGCCCGATGCAACAGGGTATCGAGAGCGTCGTGGAAGTGACACACGCTAGCAGCGTCATGAGTGACGGGTCTAGCGATCCATCCCTCCGGCTCCAGCTCCTCCGAGCGCTCCGTGCCGTGGCTCAAACTGCCACTGACATCATCGTCGTCTCCATCTCTGTCAGGGTCTCCTCCAGCTGTCGGGATGCCCTGTGGTGGTGCAGGGGGCATCTCTGGCTGAGGTGCAGGGAAAGGCGGCCTCTCAGACTCCACCTCCCGCTGAGGCGAGGGGGAAGAGTCCTGCTGCTCCTGGTCCTGCTCCTGCTCCTGGCATCGACGCTCCTGCTCCTCGTGCAGGTGACAATGCAGTCTCCCCAGGTGACTGGACTGACCTAACATCGTGCGACGCAGTGGTCGCTCCACCAGGCGAGAAGACAAAAAGGGGATCACAGACTTATGTGCAGTGCACTAAATACGGGCCATCTACAAAAGACATCGTAAGCACAAGAGTAAGAGTAGAACTATGAGACCAGAAAGTAAATAGAAAGAAAAGTGAGACAAAACTTTTGAGATAAGTAAATAACATAGAGTAGATCAAGATGACCAACTTTTGAAAATACACTAAGGTCAAGGTAAGAGTAGGGGTCTATAGTCCTTAGAGCGACCATTCTAGTCTAGGTTAGCGGTCCTACAATCAGCAAGGCTTTGATACCACTTATGTCACACTCGGTTTTGGAAGGTAAACCGAATGCGAACCATGTACGTGCCAGGATCAGAACTCACGTACACAACGATTACATAATTGGACATCATCACACAATGCTTAAATTAAATAGCGGAAAGGTACTTAGTTACATCAAGATGTCCGAGACATCCATAGAGTCTAATACATAACCATAGTATTTAACATTAACATCAAAGTGCGGAGTAACGAAACGTAGAAGATAAGCCTACACGGGCAGCTGACTGGGGGGTTGCCACTAAAGTAAAACTAGAACTCATCGTAGTCCTGGAACTCCTCGAAGTCCTCCATGTTACCAGCTTCACCTCTTGAGCACTGAGAACAGTGGGGACAACCTGGGGTGGGGTGGTTTGTAAAGCAAGGGTGAGTACACATCAACGTACTCGGCAAATGTCCCGTTTGGCTAAAGTGGACCAGCTGTATGTGGAGTTAAGGTTTAGCAGTTGCTTTTAGTTGGTCAAGTTTTATTTATATAAGTAGAGCCAAATTGGAGTAATAACACAGTTATACCCAGAAGTACTCCCTCCAAGAGGAAATACCAGAGATCAGAATTATAATCATCATTGTTAATCATCATCATAAAAGTAAACCAAGTTCTTCTAATCGAAGAGGATCCCAAGGCTGCTCGTAACCGTGAGCACGGCTTATATACCAGTTTCTAACACTCTACAGATGTTGCACACTTTACCCACAAGCCGTGATTCCCATTCTGCCCGGGGTTCTAGCCTCCCCATTGGTCACTACCACGGTGACCTAGCAAGGTCTCACTATGTAGCCTTTACAAAGATTTCCCAGAGGTCATAGCCGCCCATTAGGTTTCTCTAGTTTGATAAACATAGTACATCTCCCTAGAGGAAGGGTGACTAACAAAACCAAATCAAAGAAACCTCTGCAACCAGCCTCGGCAGAGCAAGTACTATGCCCAGACCCCATTGACGGCCCTACGGCGAAGCCAACTACTCATCTGGTTCCTCTAATTAATCAGCTAAGGGCGTCCCATTCCACCCTCATGGTTGCACTGTTATCCCGGGTTGTCACTCCCCAAACAGGTCCTTACGGAGAGGTACTCAGGAAACAGACTGAGCCCCCTAAAGTAATCCCAAGGACCTCATCGGGATAACATCATAGTATCATAGAAGGTCACATCATGTTCATTGAATAAGTTAAAGCAATAGCATAAGCTAACCATGATTAACCCAAAAAGGTAAACAAGGGTAAGGTAAATACAGACTAGTCAAACCTTAAGTTTCAATAATTTAATGCTGGATAGTGACTTATAAAGTAAAGTAGGACATGATAGGTCTGAGGACACTTGCCTTCACCAAGTTGTTACTCAGGGAGGTCTCCAACAACACACTCAGGAACCTCGGACTGCTTGTTGTCTAAGTAAAGCGAGCATACATTCAATACATTTGGAAAAGTATAAATGAATAGCACATCAAACATGTACAAACATTGGCACACAACTCAAAAAGGTATAGTATTAAGTGTAGGGGAATGATATCAAATTATAAAATGGACTAATATTAAGTGGAGGATTGATCACTCTCCAAGTGTTTGGAACATGGCTCAACAAAGGTTAAGAGGTAATTAAACAAGTAGAGATTAAATTATAAGATGAACTACTCTTATTTAGGAATTTGATTATCCTTTAAGTGCTATCCATAATTACATTCCTAATTCTATTTATGTCATTAAGACCTAAAAGTTAAGCCAAAAATAAATCCATGAGATGCATAACACTAATCTCATAAAATTGAATATACTTTACTCCTAGGATTCTCCTTTTATTTATCTCATTAAATAAATAAATCAACATATACTTTAATTCTATATTCTAAGTGTAAAAATTAAAGTATATAGATTACAGTTGGTCATATTTTATTTGAACAGAAAATAATCTTGTGAGCATTTTGCAATTTGAACCACTAAATTTGGAGTTCATATGAAAAAGATATGAAATAAACAAGTTTTGAAGTTTGAAATATGAAATTAGGGCTAAATCTGTTATTAATTAAAAGTCTAGGGGGCTATTCTAAAGAAACCAGGGACCTATGCGCTAAAACAGAGGACGGCGAGTTGATTTCCTAAAACCAGGGGGTTCTTAAGTAAAACAACCACACGAAGGGGTATCGGGCTCCCTCAACCGTTGGATCAGAAACCGATGGTTGAGATTAGATCGCGCGAGTGCGTGCGCAGGCGCGGCTTGACAAGTGGGGCCTGGGCGTCAGCGGGTCATGGCATGCTGACCGGCCGGGCCCAGGGGCAGAGGCGTGGGTGAGGGGGAGAGCGGTCAGATCCAGATCGGAGGGCTACGATCAGATCCACTCGGGTTAAGTCTAAACCACCTAATCTCGGGTGGACGGCCGAGATCTAACGGCAGGAGGCGAACTTAGGCGCGGTGGCGCCGCTCTGTTCTGCAGTGAGAGTTCGCAGAGACGAGCAGACTAGCCACGGCGGTGCTCTGGTGGCTTAGGGAAAGGGTCAGACACGTTTAGCGCGTCACGGCGAACATGACCGTGGGCGTAGAACCGGCATGGGGGCGCCAAAGAACGCAGACCACGGTGGAAAAGGTTCCGTGGTGCGCAGCTAACTCCGGCAAGCAATTGCGCGGACTCTAGGGCGATACTTGGTGAAATAAAGGCATGGGAAGGTTGCTCACCTTGAGTGCGAACTCCGGGACGCTTGGAGAACGGCGGGGGTGCGGTGGAGCCTCGGGTCAACGGCGGTGGGACTCCGGCTGTGCAAAACTACTCCGGTGAGCACGGACCAGACGAGACAGAGAGGGATAGGGCACACCAAAGGGTGTCCCGAGTAGCTGATGGCATGGCGAAGCTCACCGTGGCACTGGACGTGGCACAGGCGCAATGATGGCCACAGAACAGGCAAGGGTCATCGGCATGCGGTGGCGGGGCTCTCGGTTCACGCGGGTAGAGCGAGCGAGAGGGCGAGGGAGCTGGGCAGAGGGCGCAAATGAGAGAGGGGAGGTGGGCGAGCAGGGCATGGGGCTCAAATGGGGCGCGGGGGCTTGGACGTGGTCGGAGAACGTGCGGTCGTGGGATCCCCGAGGATCCTTAGTATACGGAGGAAATGACGAAGATGATTTCTTTTACTGCCTGCCGGATAACAAAGAGATAATTGTTTGCCGAGAAATAATGGCTAAAATGGGTTATCCAAAGCTTGAACTTGGTCTATCTGCAATGTCAAAGGATCAACTTGCAGACAACCTTGCTTATAACAACTTGATGTTTACATATTTTTATTTTTGTATTCTGTTAATTTATGTTAGGAAGGCTTGTGGTGATACTTATTATTATTTGTTTGTATGTTTTTTGTTTGATAGGGTCTTATTCTTAGCAAGGCTTTGAAGGCCCAAAAAGATGCTGAGGATGAAGGCACACGAATAGCCTTCAGAAATATGCGCTCAGAAGTCTTATCACTTTGGAATGAAGCTCTTGAAAAGAC
This sequence comes from Zea luxurians, assembly GCA_029449295.1. Lineage (NCBI taxonomy): Eukaryota > Viridiplantae > Streptophyta > Magnoliopsida > Poales > Poaceae > Zea > Zea luxurians. Next base: position 722,922 of record JAOPSE010000073.1, read on the forward strand.
AAGATTCTGCTTTCTTTAGTCGACAGGCTAAAGATTAGCGAAGCTAAGTTGGCTAGATTTTCTGAGGTGGAACAAAAGATGGAGAAATTTGAGAAGGAGAAAGAAGCAGATGCAAAGTGTATTGCTGATTTAGAATATGCTCTATCTATTCAAGTGGGATTACACAGATCCGAAGTAGAAGGACTAGAGAAGAAGCTTGATGAAAACACTAAAAACTTCAACATCGAACAAACAAAATGTGAGATATCTGATACCGAACGGTTGAGAGTTCAGAAGAATGTTGAGGAGCTTTGTCAGGCGAAGGAGGAATTCTATAACATTGCCATGCAATGTTGCAACGAGCTGAAGAGTACTTTTTCTAAGGTTGGCATATTCTCTACTGAACAAGACTTTATTCGTGGTGATACTGACGGAGTTATTAGATGGATTGAAGGTGAAGCCAAAGCTTTTGATGAAATCCTTAGTGATAGGTGAGATTTTTGTGCCTGCATCAGTGCTCGAGGAGCTATCTCTCTGCTTGAAAAAGCTGGCTGTGAGCATGCGAAGGCTGTAATTCAGCCAGAATTCTCAATTTCAGCGAGTGATGTCAAGGATCCTTTAGCCAAAGCCATCACCTTTAGTGGAAAATTTTATTCTGAAGTATGGGTGAATGGTGGCCGAAAAATGGCAGATGAGGCTATTAGACAAAATGAAAAAGAATCTCATATTGCTTTAGAAGAAACGAGGAAAGCTGAAGAAGCCGCAGAACGTGAAAGGCTTATAGCTATGTTTGTCATGGTTTAGCTTCGTAAATTCTTTTAGCTTTGTAATTAACAAAAACTTATACTTTGTTGCAGCCAAACTTTCTCCTCCTTTGGAGCCATATGACCCTGAGACCGATCCAGCCCTGAAGGGCACTCTTGATGTGATCAGGATAGCAAATGAAGCATTTGACGAAGCTGTGAATAGGCTCCTGAATGAAGCTGCTAATAAAATCTTGAAGGAGGATGATTAGACCTTGTATATTAAAACACTTGTAGAATTTTTTGTGTGTTGTTCTATTATGTAAAAAACAATTTTCAACTATATATCTCATGATGTAATATATTTCCTTGTGGAGCGTGAAATCTTCGTACGTACTGTTTTTGAGCCACAGGCGAAAAAACAACTTCCCTTCTTTTCATGCTTCATAAAGAAAAATCATGTTTTCGGCCAAAGCGACATGATTAGACTTGAAGGTATTTCCGTAGATCTTGCATAAGAAATACCTACTGCCAAAGGCATGGATCTTGCATAAAAAATACCGTTGTCGAAGCCGTAGATCTTTGCATAAGAATACCGTTGCCGAAGGCATTGTTGGGGACTTGTTCTCAAAGGCTATGAGTTAAGAACAAGGCAACATAAAAATGTTAAGTGTTAAAGTCCTTCGTCCTTCGGAACATTATGTCCCTTCGGGAGATAATGCTTTTCGGACGAAGGTCATAAGAGACATACCTTCGTAAACATAATAAGTAATGACGAAGGATTCATATAAGGCATGAAATATAATGTAAACACCATCATAGAATCATTTCTATTTTATTAACATGGAAAAATAGAAATGATTTCAAATTACAAATGTACCTTCGGTCTTGAGAGAAGGTAAAAAGTACAAGCGTGACGCAAAAGCAGATGCCAAATCAGCGTGAACAGTACGGGAGTACTGTTCATCTATTTATAGACGCGGGACGCAGCCCACGTAAAATTACATCCATGTCCATTACATTTGTTAACAGCTTATGGAAATCTGTCGAGGCCCACGTAGTCTTTTCATCTTTAAGTCGGTTCCCCTTTCCGCTATCGCGACGAAGCTTCCCTGCACACAGCTTCGGCCGTGCACCGTCCTTCGTAGAACTTGGTAATCAGCTCGTCCTTCGTCTGGCTCAGGCTTCGTCCTGACCATGCTTTATGTTCATACTTCTGAGTCCGAAGATACCTGTTCACATAATCCACTTGGAAAACATTGTCAAATCATGTTTTTGAGGACCTTCGGAGGACGAAGGCCCCCAACAGTAGCCCCTCGCAATATTAATTTGTTAATAATAAATTCAGATTGCGATATGGACGAAGGCCTTGAGCCGAAGGCCCGAAAAAACACCTTCCCTTTGCTAGAATAGCAACATTCACTGACAAGCGGGGTCTTTCAATTTTCAGCGCCCTGGGCGTATAAATAAGATCACACCGCCAACTCATTTGGTACGCACACTTGCCATCTGCTTCGGTCCACTAAATTTTTAGCTCTTGTGCATTAAGATTGGTGACCTTTTTGATTTCGAAGCTTCGGCCCTGAAAAAAGTTTTTTAGCGTGTCCGAAGATGTCTGAAGGTAAGAAGATCCCTGCTGAGACGAAGCTGAGTCTCGAAGAAGAGAAGAATTTGGGGTTCCTGATAGCGATGGCGGAGACCAATACAGAGAAAATCACCAAGGAGATTCTTGAAGGTTTGTCCGAAGATACTGGTGACAGCGACAGCTATGATGTAGAAAGTGGTGGAGAAGAGGCCGAAGATCGACCATGGCGGCCAAGTCACACGGTTTTCGGTAAGACCACTATCAAGCAGAGTCATATTGATAATATGAGGGGGAGGTATTTTCGAGATATATCTGTTGTGAGGGCTGACGCTGGAGAGAAGACTTCTCCCACCCCAGAAGAAGATGAAGTCGTAGTCTTCCGAAGCTTTCTCAAGGCTGGGCTTCGGTTCCCCCTAAGCAACTTTGTTGTTGAAGTCCTGAAGACATTTCAAGTCTACCTTCATCAAATTACCCCCGAAGCCATCATAAGAATGGGGGTGTTTGTCTGGGCTGTGAGAAGTCAAGGTTTGGAACCAAATGCTAAAAGTTTCTGCAATATTCATGAGTTATTATACGAGACGAAGCCCTGGGGAAAAGAACAATACCACAACAATTTTGGGTGTTATAGCTTCGGTGCCCGCTCCGGGTCAAGCTGCCCTGTGCCGACCTTTCGGAAGAGGTGGCCCGGAGCCTGGATGACAGAGTGGTTCTATGTGAAGAATGACTTAACAGCGCAAGAAAATGTTAAAAGTATCATTATGTGCCCCATCTGGCAACGCTTCGGACTTCGAAGGCCGAAGGTTGAAATGGACGAAGCAGCCGAGGAATGCCAAAGAGCCTTCGGCGTAATCTGCTCTTTCATTGGGACAAGGGACTTGGTCCAAGAGCACATTGCCTTCAGGGTATGGCCACTTACAGAAAAGTGGGAAATGCCGAAGGAGACCATTAAAGAATCCGACGAAGGCGGATTGATCAGACTGAAATACACATTCAAATATGCAGATAAATTTGTTGAACCTGATGATGACTGGTTAAAAAGCATTGAAACATTAAGTGACGAACTGCTTGGGGCATACTCGAAGGCTGAAAATACTGCGCTATCAGCAGCCTTCGGAGGCCGAAAGAAGAAAAGGCTCAACCGTGCGTTTGACGCAGTCGGGTTTATCTACCCTGACTATCATTATCCGGTATTGGGTCGCAAAAGGAAAAATGCTTCTCCTGCGACAGAAGCTACCACAAGTGCCACTAGTGAGCCAGCGCCTCAAAGGAAAAAGATGAAGGTGCTCACCCATCGGACACGCTTTATTGAGCCGGCCACAGTGCCAGAATTTATTGGTGAAATTTCTTTGGCCTCTGAAGCTACAGAACCAGCTCCAGTGCCGAAGACAGTAGAGAAAACTGAAGCGCCTTCAGCAGTAGAAAAACCGAAGACTGAAGGGCCAAAAACATCAGAAATTTTAAGTCCTTCAGTAAATGTCGACACAACAAAAAATCAAAAGGGTCCATCGGTGACCCCAAGAAGAAAAAGAATGGTGAACGTATTGGATGTCTTGGAGACAATTAAGTCTTCAACCACGAAGGAGTCTGTTGAACTCGCTGAAGCATCTACTGAAGCTTCGAAACAACAAGCTGAAGCTGAAGCTGGGCCTTCAGAGCCCACCAAGGAACAATCCGAGAAAATATCAGAACCAGTCTTGGTTAAAGAAATTGATACTGCCGCCCCCGAAGCTCCCTCCAGCATACGCGATTACATCGTGCGACATGCTTCAGGGAAGAAACTGTCTGAAGAAGAAATCTATGAGGCGAATCACTATGCTAGAGAGTTGAAGTATCCGAAGGGGGCAGTAGTATTCAATGGGACAAACGAAGATGATTTCCTGTACTGTCTCCCAGACAATAAGGAATTATCCGTATGCCGGGAAATGGCTAGAAGCATGGGATTCCCGAAACTCGAAGCTGGATTATGCGCCATGACGAAAGAGGATCTCGCAGACAGTCTTGCATATAATAGCCTAAAGGTATGGAAATTAAGCGTTTGAAAAAACTTTTTAATGCGTAATTCATTCCTTTATTCTTATATGGATTCTTTTTCATATAGGGCTTGATTCTGAGCAACGCATTAAGAGCCCAAAAAAGCGCCGAAGATGAAAGCTATGACATTGCGTTTAACAATTTACGCTCCGAAGTTATCAAACTGAGAAGCGAAGCTCTGGAAAAGGATAAAATTCTGCTTACACTGGTAGATAAAGTAAAGAAGGACGAAGCTGCTTCAAAAGTCCAGGCCGAAGCCCAAAAACGTGAAATTAAAGATCTTCAGAAACAGCTAGCTAGAGCCAAAGAGGAACGTGTGCTTGAGGAAACGAAACGAGAACTTAGTGATTATATGGTCAATAAATTGGAGTTAAGTGTTAAAGAGCTTCGTGCATCTCAGAGGAAATGTTATGTTAAATCTGTAGAATGCGTGAATAAAATTAAAACCAGCTTCGCCAGCGTGGGCGCCTTTTCCAGCGAAGAGAATTTCTCTCGAGGCAATCCCGAAGGTCCACTGGAATGGATTAGTCACGAAGCAGAGGCCTTTGAGGAGATCCTGAGCAGTCGTGGCGACATCTGCGCTTTTTCGGGCGCCAGAGGAATTGCTTCTGTCTTAGAGAAGAAAGGTTGCGGGCATGTAAAATTTTTAGCTCAGTCCGAAGCTGCCTTATCTTCCGAAGACATCAAGGACCCCTCGGCCGAAGCAAGCGTGGTTGGTGGCAAATTTTTTACTGATATCTGGAACGACGGCGGCCGAGGAATGGCGCAAGAAATCATCCAAAGGAGCGAAAAAGGCATCCATGATGCTAGGAAAGTGGCAGAAGCTGCCGAAAGAAGTACAGAGCCCGAAAGGCAATTAGGTACCAATTAGTCGCTCTTATTGTGTTGTAATTTTTATTTCAAACTTTGCTCACGGTTTGTAATAGTAATGAAGAAATGTTCTCTTCCCTCAGAAGCTGCTGGATCGACTGCCGACCCCCACACAAAAGGGGATGATGAAATTAAACAAATGGCCGAAACTATCATGGACAAAGTTGTTGATCAACTTCTAAATGAAGCCGCCGAAGCAGTATTAAGAGAAGACTAAATGCTATTTAGAAAAAACATTTAAAGTGTGATCTATGTAACATTTTGTACATTTGAATGTAATATACAAGTTTCTTTTCATTATTCAGTTCTTTACGATGCATGAAACTATACATACCATTTTTGAGCCTTCGGCGAAAAAACACCTTCCCTTCTTTTCATGCTTCGTGAAGAAGACATTCTCCGTTAAAATTATTCTGATGAAACACATTCGTGCTTCATGAAAACATTCTCCGAAGCTATACAACTTCGATATTGCTCTGATGAAGCTCGTCCATGCTTCGTAAAAATATTCTCCGAAGCTGTACTCCGAAGATTATCATTGTATTCCCTCTTGACTTTACACAATTTTCACTTTCTCAAAGCGTCCTTTCGAAGGTTGATACTGTGTCCCCTTTTTTTGCCAGATGCAACATGATGTATGATGCTTATGTTATGCAAAATGATGTGATGATGTTATGTTATGCAAATGACATTTGTTCCGAAGATACACACAAAATATATTCGTAAGCTCTGCATTCCCTTAGGAACGTCTTTGGAGCTTCTTCGTCTTTTACTTAGACGGTATAAGCTCTGCATTCCCTTAGGAACGTCTTTGGAGCTTCTTCGCCTTTTACTTAGACGGTATCAGCGTTGACTTTTCGCTGTATGCTCTGCATTCCCTTAGGAACGTCTTTGGAGCAAAAACTTACACTGCGCTCCCTTTGGAACGGCTTTTTGTAACTTCGGCAACTTACTCTGCGCTCCTTAGAACGACTTTTTGTTGCTTCGAAGGGTTTTTAATAATCCGAAGATCCTCCGTGTTACCGCAAATTTTTAAGCTTCAGCAACTTAAACCTGTAAAGAAGATAGGTTTTTCTGATAACCAACCACGAAACTATTATATGAAAACTGAAGTGTTCTTTATTACACAGAAAACAGAACTTAAACGGAAAAGACTGCTATCAAAGTAGGATATTTGTCAATAAATGTGCTTCGACTCTGGCACAGTACTATTGACTGTACGGGCTTCAGATTGCTCTCTAAGATCCCTTTGGTGCGGAACATATTGGCTCCCTTCTGGCTGCTGGCCTTGATGCAGCGGAGGTGGAGGCGGGGGCTGTTGCCATGAAGCTTGAGGTTGACTTGCCGAAGCTACAGAAACTGCAGGGTGGTTGCCCACGTACTCCGGGATGTAAGGCTGATGATACGAAGCGGTATGCATGACCTGCTTCGGCTGTCCCTGTTGCGCTGCAGCTTCTGCTAGCTCCTTTTGTTTCTGGATGGTAACATGGCACATCCTGGTGGTATGGCCCTTGTTCTCACCGCAGAATAAGCAAAATGTCCTCCTTGGTTGATCTCCAAATCTCCCGCCGAAGCCCCTGGCGCCTCTGCCTCTTGGAGCTGGTGGCCGAAAGAAAGTTTGCTGCTGCCCCCGAAGCCTGTGAGGAGCACTGCGGCCTGTTCTGCTGACTCCCCTTGTCATCATTTTGAGTGGAGTTGTGAATGGACCTGACATGCCTCGGATAGAATCTTCCCCCGAAGCCCCTGGTCATCTCAGAAAATCTGAAGGCCTCCTCCCTTCTTTGGCGAAAGTCATTATCAGCACGAATGTACTCATCCATCTTTTGGAGCAGCTTCTCCAAAGTCTGAGGAGGCTTCCTAGCAAAGTATTGGGCTGCAGGTCCAGGACGAAGCCCCTTGATCATGGCTTCAATGACAATTTCATTGGGCACCGTTGGAGCCTGCGCCCTCAGACGCAAGAACCTTCTGACATACGCCTGAAGGTATTCTTCATGGTCCTGAGTGCACTGGAACAAGGCTTGAGCAGTGACCGGCTTCGTCTGAAATCCTTGAAAGCTGGTTAACAACATATCCTTCAGCTTCTGCCATGAGGTGATCGTTCCTGGTCGAAGGGAGGAGTACCAGGTCTGAGCAACATTCCTGACGGACATGACGAAAGACTTCGCCATGACTGCATCATTGCCCCCATACGAAGACACTGTTGCTTCGTAGCTCATCAAGAACTGCTTCGGGTCTGAGTGGTCGTCGAACATGGGAAGCTGGGGTGGCTTATAGGATGGAGGCCAAGGTGTAGCCTGCAGCTCAGCGGACAAAGGAGAAGCATCATCGAAAACAAAATTTCCCTGATGGAAATTGTCATACCAGTCATCTTCGTTGACGAAGCCCTCCTGATGAAGGTCTTTCTGCTGAGGCCTTCTGTTTTGCTCATCATGAGTAAGATGGCGAACTTCCTCAGAGGCTTCGTCTATCTGCCGTTGCAACTCAGCTAGCCGGGCCATCTTCTCCTTCTTTCTCTGCACCTGTTGATGTAGCATCTCCATATCCCTGATTTCTTGGTCTAGCTCTTCCTCCTGAAGCGTTGGGCTGACGGCCTTTCTCTTCTGGTTTCGGGCTTCCCGAAGAGAGACGGTCTCCTGGTTGTGGTCCAGCGGTTGCAGTGCTGCAGCCCCAGCCGCTGAAGCTTTCTTCGGTGCCATAGCGAAGGTCTACAGCTTCCGAAGGTGTTCGAAAAAACTCGAAGTGGAAGTGAGTTCACCGGAGGTGGGCGCCAATGTTGGGGACTTGTTCTCAAAGGCTATGAGTTAAGAACAAGGCAACATAAAAATGTTAAGTGTTAAAGTCCTTCGTCCTTTGGAACATTATGTCCCTTCGGGAGATAATGCTTTTCGGACGAAGGTCATAAGAGACATACCTTCGTAAACATAATAAGTAATGACGAAGGATTCATATAAGGCATGAAATATAATGTAAACACCATCATAGAATCATTTCTATTTTATTAACATGGAAAAATAGAAATGATTTCAAATTACAAATGTACCTTCGGTCTTGAGAGAAGGTAAAAAGTACAAGCGTGACCGAAAAGTAGATGCCAAATCAGCGTGAACAGTACGGGAGTACTGTTCATCTATTTATAGACGCGGGACGCAGCCCACGTAAAATTACATCCATGTCCATTACATTTGTTAACAGCTTATGGAAATCTGTCGAGGCCCACGTAGTCTTTTCATCTTTAAGTCGGTTCCCCTTTCCGCTATCGCGACGAAGCTTCCCTGCACACAGCTTCGGCCGTGCACCGTCCTTCGTAGAACTTGGTAATCAGCTCGTCCTTCGTCTGGCTCAGGCTTCGTCCTGACCATGCTTTATGTTCATACTTCTGAGTCCGAAGATACCTGTTCACATAATCCACTTGGAAAACATTGTCAAATCATGTTTTTGAGGACCTTCGGAGGACGAAGGCCCCCAACAGGCATGGATCTTGCATTGTTGAAACATCCTTTCATAATTCTTTGTCAAAGATAGACTTAACCTCATGAGTTAGTGAGAGCACCTAGAGGGGGGGTGAATAGGTGATCCTGTGAAAACTTAAACTTATAGCCACAAAAACTTGTTAAGTGTTAGCACAATAATCGCCAAGTGGCTAGAGAGGAGTCTCAACAAAACACAATACCACAAGAGATCAAACACAGAGATGACACAGTGGTTTATCCCGTGGTTCGGCCAAGACCAACGCTTGCCTACTCCACGTTGTGGCGTCCCAACGGACGAGGGTTGCAATCAACCCCTCTCAAGCGGTCCAAAGACCAACTTGAATACCACGGTGTTTTGTTTTGCCTTTCAATATCCCGTTCGCGAGGATTCTCCACAACTTGGAGCCTCTCGCCCTTACACTTGAGATTCACAAGAAATACGGAGTAAGGGAGGAAAGCAACACACACAAATCCACAGCAAAATGCGCACACACACGGCCAAGAATCGAGCTCAAAAGACTATCTCAAAGTTCTCACTAGAACGGAGCTCGAATCACTGAGAATGACAAACGAATGCGCAAAGACTTAGTGTGGATGATCAAGAATGCTCTAAGGTTGCTTGGTGTACTCCTCCATGCGCCTAGGGGTCCCTTTTATAGCCCCAAGGCAGCTAGGAGCCGTTGAGAGCAAATCTGGAAGGCCAATCTTGCCTTCTGTCGTCGGGGGCACCGGACAGTCCGGTGCCCGATTTCCTTCCTTAAATAGCGAAGCCGACCGTTGGCAGACTTGGAGCCGTTGGAGCACCGGACATGTCCGGTGCACACCGGACAGTCCGGTGCCGTCTTCTAGCCGTTGGCTCGGCCACGTGTCCAGCGCAGATTGCGCGGCCGACCGTTGGCCCGGCCGACTGTTGGCTCACCGGACAGTCCGGTGCACACCGGACAGTCCGGTGAATTTTAGCCGTACGCCGTCGGCGAATTCCCGAGAGCGGCCACTTCACGCCGAGCCAGCCTGGCGCACCGGACATGTCCGGTGCACACCGGACAGTCCGGTGCACCCAGACTAGGCAGACTTTGGCTGCTCGAGCCATTTCTTCTCCAACTCGATTTTTTTCTGTTTCCAGCACTTAGACACAATACATTAGTCCATAAAACAATGTACTAAATCTGAGAAACATACCTTTATCCTTGATTTGTACTTTGTCCACCATTTTACAATTAGGCACCTGTGTTGGGCACTAAATCACCAAAATACTTAGAAATGGCCCAAGGGCACATTTCCCTTTCAATCTCCCCCTTTTTGGTGATTTATGCCAACACAACATAAAGCAAGTAGAACAAGTACAAAAACACTTCAAATAAGAACTCAAATTATTTTGATTCAATTTTGACATATATGGATCACTCTATGCCACCACTTGGTTTGTTTTTGCAAATCAAACTCAAATCTCTATCTCTAAGTCAAACACACATGTTGAAACATAAAGAGAGTCATTCCAAAAGAGATTGATCAAAGATTTCAAAAACTCCCCCTTTTTCCCATAATCAATACTTCTCCCCACAAGAAGCCAACTTTTGATAAGAGAGACAACAAAAGAGTTTTGACAAACCAAAAGCTCTATTCTACTATTTTCAAAATCTCTCAAGTGGTAGCTGATCCATTTATCGCTTTGGCCTTTATTTTCTCCCCCTTTGGCATCAAACACCAAAACGGGATTAATCTTGGCTCGATAACCCCATTGCTTCACCAAAATCTTCAATTAAGAGCAAATGGCAATAAGAGTTCATTAGATGAACTTGGAATAGGTTACCCTCTCATCGGAGTGCAGTGGAAGTCTTTCATGGTCCAAGTCCACCTTTTCCCTTTCAATTCTCCTTTGAGACTAAAACAAGCAAACTCAAGCATATGGTTAGTTTCAAAGGGTCAAGTTGTAACACATCTCCCCCTAAAACTGTGCATCACTTTGCAACGGACTTGTGAGGTCCAGGGAGTGTTTGTACAACTCGAGCACCATACTTAACAACAAAATGCAAAAAGGAACATGATCAAAAGCATAAATACATGTATGCTACAATTCAATCCAAGTTCCGCGAATCTAAGACATTTAGCTCACTACGCAGCCTGCAAAAGGTCTTCTCATCTAAAGGCTTGGTGCTCGGTGCTAACATGAAACACTTCGATATCTCCCTTTTGCTGGTGGTCTCTCAAAAAGTGATGCCGGATGTCAATGTGCTTTGTGCGGCTGTGCTCAACAGGATTTTCCGCTATTCGGATAGCACTCTCATTGTCACATAGGAGTGGGACTTTGCTCAGATTGTAGCCAAAGTCCCTGAGGGTTTGCCTCATCCAAAGTAGTTGCGCGCAACACTGTCCTGCGGCAACGTACTCGGCCTCAGCGGTGGATAGGGCAACGGAGGTTTGTTTCTTAGAGTTCCACGACACCAGGGACCTTCCTAAGAATTGGCACGTCCCTGATGTACTCTTCCTATCGACCTTACATCCAGCATAGTCGGAATCTGAGTATCCAACCAAGTCAAAGGTAGACCCCTTTGGATACCAGAGCCCGAGGCAAGGCGTAGCAACCAAATATCTAAGAATTCGCTTCACTGCCACTAAGTGACACTCCTTAGGATCGGATTGAAATCTAGCACACATGCATACGCTAAGCATAATATCCGGTCTACTAGCACATAAATAAAGTAAAGACCCTATCATTGACCGGTATGCTTTTTGATCAACGGACTTACCTCCTTTGTTGAGGTCGGTGTGTCCGTCGGTCCCCATCGGAGTCTTTGCGGGCTTGGCGTCCTTCATCCCAAACCGCTTCAGCAAGTCTTGCGTGTACTTTGTTTGGGAGATGAAAGTGCCGTCCTTGAGTTGCTTCACTTGAAACCCAAGGAAGTAGTTCAACTCGCCCATCATCGACATCTCGAATTTCTGCGTCATTACCCTGCTAAACTCTTCACAAGACTTTTGGTTAGTGGAACCAAATATTATGTCGTCGACATAAATTTGGCACACAAAAAGATCACCATCGCAAGTCTTAGTAAAAAGAGTTGGATCGGCTTTCCCAACCTTGAAAGCATTAGAAATTAAAAAGTCTCTAAGGCATTCATACCATGCTCTTGGGGCTTGCTTAAGTCCATAGAGCGCCTTAGAGAGCTTACACACATGGTCGGGGTACCGTTCATCCTCGAAGCCAGAGGGCTGCTCCACGTACACCTCCTCTTTGATCGGCCCGTTGAGGAAAGCGCTCTTCACATCCATTTGGTACAACCTGAAAGAATGGTGAGCGGCATATGCTAGCAAGATACGAATTGATTCTAGCCTAGCCACAGGAGCAAAAGTCTCCTCAAAGTCCAAACCTGCGACTTGGGCATAACCTTTTGCCACAAGTCGAGCCTTGTTCCTCGTCACCACCCCGTGCTCGTCCTGTTTGTTGCGGAACACCCACTTGGTTCCCACAACATTTTGCTTGGGACGAGGCACCAGTGTCCAAACTTCATTGCGCTTGAAGTTATTGAGTTCCTCCTGCATGGCCAATACCCAATCCGGATCTAGCAAGGCCTCCTCTACCCTGAAAGGCTCAATAGAAGAGACAAAGGAGTAATGCTCACAAAAATTAACTAATCGAGATCGAGTAGTTACTCCCTTGCTAATGTCACCCAAAATTTGGTCGACGGGATGATCCCTTTGAATCACCGCTCGAACTTGGGTTGGAGGTGCCGGTTGCGCTTCTTCCTCCATCACGTGATCATCTTGTGCTCCCCCTTGATCACACGCCTCCTTTTGATGAACCTGTTCACCGTCTTGAGTTGGGGAATGCACCGTTGTTGAGGAAGAAGGTTGATCTCGTTCATCTTGTTCCTGTGGCCGCACTTCTCCAATCGCCATGGTTCGTATAGCGGCCGTCGGAACATCTTCTTCATCTATATCATCACAATCAACAACTTGCTCTCTTGGAGAGCCATTAGTCTCATCAAATACAACGTCGCTAGAGACTTCAACCAAACCCGATGATTTGTTGAAGACCCTATACGCCTTTGTATTTGAATCATAACCTAATAAAAACCCTTCTACAGCTTTGGGAGCAAATTTAGAATTTCTACCCTTCTTCACTAGAATGTAGCACTTGCTCCCAAATACACGAAAGTAAGATACATTGGGTTTGTTACCGGTTAGTAGCTCATACGACGTCTTCTTGAGGAGGCGGTGAAGGTAGACCCTGTTGATGGCGTGGCAAGCCGTGTTCACGGCTTCCGACCAAAAGCACTCGGGGGTCTTGAATTCTCCAAGCATAGTCCTCGCCATATCTATGAGCGTCCTGTTCTTCCTCTCTACCACACCATTTTGCTGAGGTGTGTAGGGAGCGGAGAACTCGTGCTTGATCCCTTCCTCCTCAAGAAACTCCTCCACTTGAAGGTTCTTGAATTCGGACCCGTTGTCGCTCCTTATCTTTTTCACCTTGAGCTCAAACTCATTTTGAGCTCTCCTTAGGAAGCGCTTGAGGGTCCCTTGGGTTTCAGACTTATCCTGCAAAAAGAACACCCAAGTGAAGCGGGAAAAGTCATCAACAATAACTAGACCATACTTACTTCCTCCTATGCTTAGATAGGCGACGGGTCCGAAGAGGTCCATATGCAGCAACTCCAGAGGTCTTGACGTGGTCATCACATTCTTGTTGTGATGTGCTCCTCCCACTTGTTTACCTGCTTGACAAGCTGCACAAGGTCTATCTTTTTCGAAATAAACATTGGTTAGACCTATCACGTATTCTCCCTTTAGAAGCTTGTGGAGGTTCTTCATCCCCACATGTGCTAAGCAGCGATGCCACAGCCAGCCCATGCAAGTCTTAGCCATTAAGCATGCATCTAGACCGGCCTCTTCTTTTGCAAAATCAACTAAGTAAAGCTTGCCGTCTAGTACACCCTTAAAGGCTAGTGAACCATCACTTCTTCTAATGACAGACACATCTACATTTGTAAAAAGACAATTATATCCCATATTGCATAGTTGACTGACAGATAGCAAATTGTAACCGAGAGACTCAACTAAAAACACATTGGAGATTGAGTGTTCATTAGAAATTGCAATTTTACCTAACCCTTTTACCTTGCCTTGATTCCCATCACCGAATATAATTGAATCTTGAGAATCCTTATTTTTGACGTAGGAGGTGAACATCTTCTTCTCCCCCGTCATATGGTTTGTGCATCCGCTGTCGATAATCCAGCTTGAACCCCCGGATGCATAAACCTGCAAGGCAAATTTAGGCTTGGGTCTTAGGTACCCAACTCATGTTGGGTCCTATAAGGTTAGTGCAAATATCCTTAGGGACCCAAATGCAAGTTTTGTCTCCCTTGCATTTTGCCCCTAACTTCCTAGCAACTATTTTCCTACCCTTTCTACAAATAGCAAAGGAAGCATTTAAAGCACAATAAATTGTAGAAGATTCATTCACTACTTTCCTAGGAGCATGAATAATATTCTTTCTAGGCACATGATGAATAGCATTTCTCCTAGACATATTTCTACCATGCATATAGGAAGAACTAGAAGCAAACATGGCATGAGAGTCAAAATCATCATAAGCATTATAACTCCTATAAGCATTTCTAGTTTGTCTCCTATCATGATACATAAAAGCATGGTTCTTTTTAGTACTACTAACCATAGGAGCCTTCCCTTTCTCCTTGGCGGAGATAGGAGCCTTATGGCTTGTCAAGTCCTTGGCTTCCCTCTTGTAGCCAAGTCCATCCTTAATTGAGGGATGTCTACCAGTCGTGTAGGCATCCCTTGCAAATTTCAGCTTATCAAATTCATTCTTGCTAGTCTTAAGTTGGGCACTAAGACTAGCCACTTCATCATTTAGTTTTGAAATTGAAACTAAGTGTTCACAACAAGCATTAACATCAACATCCTTACACTTAGTGCAAATTTCAACATGTTCAACACGAGAGTTAGATTTACTTGCTACTTCTAGCTTAGCATTTAAATCATTAATTTCACCTTTTAAAGAAGAAATGGTTTCGTTACAAGTAGAAAGTTCACAAGAAAGCATTCCATTTCTTTTAACTTCTAGAGCAAGTGAATTTTGTGCACTAACAAATTTATCATGCTCTTCATATAAAAGATCTTCTTGTTTCTCTAAGATTCTATCCTTTTCATTCAAGGCATCAATCAATTCATTAATCTTAGCTATCTTAGTTCTATCCAATCCCTTGAATAAACTGGAGTAATCTATTTCATCCTCACTAGACTCATCATCACTAGAAGAATCATAAGTATTAGCATCATGAGTGCTTACTTTCTTCTCCCTTGCCATGAGGCAAGTGTGACGTTCGTTGGGGAAGAGGGATGACTTGTTGAAGGCGGTGGCGGCGAGTCCTTCATTGTCGGAGTCGGAGGAGGAGCAATCTGAATCCCACTCCTTTCCGATATGCGCCTCGCCCTTGGCCTTCTTGTAATGCTTCTTCTTCTCCCTTTTGTTCCCCTTTTCCTGGTCACTTTCATTATCAGGACAGTTAGCAATGAAATGACCAATCTTACCACATTTGAAGCACGAGCGCTTCTCCTTTGTCTTGGTCTTGCTTGGCTGTCCCTTGCGACCCTTAAGCGCCGTCTTGAAGCGCTTAATGATGAGGGCCATCTCCTCATTATTTAGCCCGGCCGCCTCAACTTGCGCCACCTTGCTCGGTAGCGCCTCCTTGCTCCTCGTTGCCTTGAGAGCAACGGGTTGAGGTTCATTGATTGGACCGTTTAGAGCGTCGTCCACATATCTCGCCTCCTTGATCATCATCCGCCCGCTTACGAATTTTCCGAGTACCTCCTCGGGCGTCATCATCGTGTACCTGGGATTCTCACGAATATTGTTTACGAGATGAGGATCAAGAACGGTAAAGGACCTTAGCATTAGGCGGACGACGTCGTGGTCCGTCCATCGTGTGCTTCCGTAGCTCCTTATTTTGTTGATGAGGGTCTTGAGCCGGTTGTACGTTTGGGTTGGCTCCTCTCCCCTTATCATGGCGAATCGTCCAAGCTCGCCCTCCACCAACTCCATTTTGGTGAGCATGGTGATGTCATTCCCCTCGTGAGAGATCTTGAGGGTGTCCCATATTTGCTTGGCATTGTCCAAGCCGCTCACCTTGTTGTACTCTTCCCTGCACAAGGACGCTAAGAGAACAGTAGTAGCTTGTGCATTTCTATGGATTTGTTCATTTATGAGCATAGAGTTATCCGAGCTATCAAACTTCATTCCATTCTCTACAATCTCCCAAATGCTTGGATGGAGAGAGAATAAGTGACTACGCATTTTGTGACTCCAAAATCCGTAGTCCTCCCCATCGAAGTGTGGAGGTTTGCCAAGAGGAATGGAAAGCAAATGCGAATTCGAACTATGTTGAATACGAGAATAATCAAATGAAAAGTTCGAATTGACCGTCTTTTTGTAGTTGTTGTCGTCGTCCTTTTGGGAAGAGGAAGATTCGTCGCTGTCGTAGTAGATGATCTCCTTGATGCGTCTTGTCTTCTTCTTCTTCCCTTCTTTGCGTCTGTGCCCCGAGCCTGAGTCGGTAGTCTTGTCTTCTTTTGGCTCGTTGACGAAGGACTCCTTCTCCTTGTCGTTGATCACGATTCCCTTCCCCTTAGGATCCATCTCTTCGGGAGGTTAGTCCCTTTGTGAAGAGAACGGCTCTGATACCAATTGAGAGCACCTAGAGGGGGGGTGAATAGGTGATCCTGTGAAAACTTAAACTTATAGCCACAAAAACTTGTTAAGTGTTAGCACAATAATCGCCAAGTGGCTAGAGAGGAGTCTCAACAAAACACAATACCACAAGAGATCAAACACAGAGATGACACAGTGGTTTATCCCGTGGTTCGGCCAAGACCAACGCTTGCCTACTCCACGTTGTGGCGTCCCAACGGACGAGGGTTGCAATCAACCCCTCTCAAGCGGTCCAAAGACCAACTTGAATACCATGGTGTTTTGTTTTGCCTTTCAATATCTCGTTCGCGAGGATTCTCCACAACTTGGAGCCTCTCGCCCTTACACTTGAGATTCACAAGAAATACGGAGTAAGGGAGGAAAGCAACACACACAAATCCACAGCAAAATGCGCACACACACGGCCAAGAATCGAGCTCAAAAGACTATCTCAAAGTTCTCACTAGAACGGAGCTCGAATCACTGAGAATGACAAACGAATGCGCAAAGACTTAGTGTGGATGATCAAGAATGCTCTAAGGTTGCTTGGTGTACTCCTCCATGCGCCTAGGGGTCCCTTTTATAGCCCCAAGGCAGCTAGGAGCCGTTGAGAGCAAATCTGGAAGGCCAATCTTGCCTTCTGTCGTCGGGGGCACCGGACAGTCCGGTGCACACCGGACACTGTCCGGTGCCCGATTTCCTTCCTTAAATAGCGAAGCCGACCGTTGGCAGACTTGGAGCCGTTGGAGCACCGGACATGTCCGGTGCACACCGGACAGTCCGGTGCCGTCTTCTAGCCGTTGGCTCGGCCACGTGTCCCGCGCAGATTGCGCGGCCAACCGTTGGCCCGGCCGACTGTTGGCTCACCGGACAGTCCGGTGCACACCGGACAGTCCGGTGAATTTTAGCCGTACGTCGTCGGCGAATTCCCGAGAGCGGCCACTTCACGCCGAGCCAGCCTGGCGCACCGGACATGTCCGGTGCACACCGGACAGTCCGGTGCACCCAGACTGGGCAGACTTTGGCTGCTCGAGCCATTTCTTCTCCAACTCGATTTTTTTCTGTTTCCAGCACTTAGACACAATACATTAGTCCATAAAACAATGTACTAAATCTGAGAAACATACCTTTATCCTTGATTTGTACTTTGTCCACCATTTTACAATTAGGCACCTGTGTTGGGCACTAAATCACCAAAATACTTAGAAATGGCCCAAGGGCACATTTCCCTTTCAGTTAGTCAACATGTTTGATGGAGCAATTTCCCTTCTTTTTCCACTGTTTCGGATGATGCGATATGATGAATGATGCGATGCCATGTAGCATGATGCGATGATATGATGCAACAAATGTTATTGCATAAACGCTTCATAAAAGTAAGACTCTACATCCCCTTAGGAATGACTTTGGAGTCTCTTCACATTTTACTTAGGTGGTATTTTAGCTCTGCATCTTCGTAGGAACGACTTTGGAGCTAAGCTCTGCATCCCCTTCGGAACGACTTTGGAGCTTCTTCACCTTTTACTTAGGTGGCATTTTAGCTTTGCATCCTTGTAGGAACGACTTTGGAGCTAAGCTCTACATCCCCTTAGGAACGACTTTGGAGCTTCTTCACCTTTTACTTAGGTGGCATTTTAGCTTTGCATCCCTGTAGGAACGACTTTGGAGCTAAGCTCTGCATCCCCTTAGGAACAACTTTGAAGCTTCTTCAACTTTTACTTAGGTGGCATTTTAGCTCTGCATCCCCGTAGGAACGACTTTGGAGCTTTTTCACTTTTTCTATTACACTCGATGGTGTAACTCCATATTTATTACAACAGGCCGAAGGTTGTACCTTATCAAATTATCTTTGAGGTAGAGAAATAAAACCAAGAGTAATAAAAATTACACTGAGTGTGTATGAAAGTATTTTGGTTGAGCCCCTTTGTTGCTTTAGTAAATGTGTCTTGATTCTGGTACAATGTTGTTGAATGTCCGAGCTTTGGATTCTTCGCGTGAGTCGCATTGTTGCTAAATTTGGCGGTGCCCTTCTAGCTGTTGACTGTGAGACAAAGTTGGAGCCTTGACTGGTGGTGGTGGTGGCAGGGCCCATGCAGCTGGGGAGTGGCTTGCCAAAGCTACTGATACTATGGGTTGTGAAAATGGTTGTTGATTGCCCACATACTCAGGAATGTATGGGAAATAGCAAGAAGCAGTATGTAGGACTTGCTTCGGCTGATTCTACCGTCTTTGGCCTCAGCTATTTCCTTTTGCTTCTATGTCGTGACTTGGCATGTCCTAGTTGTATGCCCCTTATCTTTTCCACAAAATAAGCAAAACAACCTTCTTGGTTGCGAGCTAAATCTTCCTCCTAAGCTTCATCCTCCTCTGCCTCTTAGGGCTAGTGGCCTGAAGGAGCTTTGTTGTGTTCCTGATGATTAGGAGCTGTGTTGATGCCCTCGAGTATGATTTCCCCTGTCTTCGCTTGAGCTGGGATTATGGATCGTCCTGACATGGCTTTGGTGGAGTCTTCCTCTGAATCCCCTGGTCATCTCATAGTATCTGTAGGCTTCTTCCCTTCTTTGCTGGAAGTCATTGTCGGCTCTGATGTACTCGTCCATCTTTTGTAGAAGCTTCTCCAGAGTTTGTGGAGGCTTCCTGGCGAAATATTGTGTTGTTGGTCCTGGTCGAAGTCCCTTGGTCATGGCTTCAATAACAATCTCATTTGGCACCGTTGGCGCCTGAGCTTTGAGACATAGAAACCTTCGGACATACGCCTGCAAGTATTCCTCATAGTCTTGCATGCATTGGAATAGAGCTTGAGCAGTCACTGGCTTCATCTAAAAACCCTAAAAGCTGGTGACTAGCATATCTTTCAGCTTCTGCCACAACATGATTGTTCCCGACCTAAGAGAAGAATACCATGTTTGAGCCACACTCCCGACTACCATGACGAAGGACTTCGCCATGACAGCGGTGTTGCCACCATATGATGATATGGTTGCATCATAACTCATGAGGAACTGCTTCGAGTCAGAATGCCTGTCATACATGGGGAGTTGTGGCGGTTAGTACGAAGGTAGCCATGGGGTGGCCTCATCAAAAGCAAAGTTACCATGATTGAAATCGTCATACCATACATCATCACAAATTGGGCTTTCCTGACGAAGCTCTCTCTATTGTGGCCTTCGTCCTTGCTCGTTGTCTTGTGTGATATGACACATCTCTTTGGCAACTTCATCAATCTTCTTCTGGAGTTCAGACAGCCGAAGCATTTTCTCCCTTCTTCTCTCCACTTGTTGGTGGATAACCTCTAGATCTCTGATCTCTTGATCCAGTTCCTCTTCCTGTGGTGTTGGGCTAATGGCCTTCCTTTTCTGGTTTCGAGCCTCTCTCAGAGGGAGCCCCTCTTGGTTGATGTCCAGCGGTGCAAGGGCAGCCCCTGGCACTATTGCCTTCCTCGGCGGCATGGCGAAGGTGGTTGCTCGAGTTCTTGGTGTCGAAGGTGGTCGTTTGAGTTCACCGGAGGTGGGCGCCACTGTTAGTCACTTGTTCTCAAATGTTGTGAATCAAGAACAAGGCAACACAATTGTCAAACATTAAGGACCTTCATCCTTTGAAGCATTATCTCTTTTTGGATATAATGATCTTCAGACGAAGGTCATGAAGGACACGTCGTCATGATTCATAAGAAATAAGAGTTTATACACATGAGATGTGTCATCCATTCATATATTTATTCCATGATAAACAAATAAACATTATCAGAGTTTATATTACATTGATATCTTTGGTTTGTTTGAAGGTGATGACGCAAGAGCAATTACAATCCAGCGTGAACAGTACGGGGTACTGTTCATCTATTTATAGGCAACCATATGGGTTCATATGCTATTACATTTATGCCCTCAACAATTACATACATAGTTTACAAGATGTCACAAGGGCAATTGTAACGCCCTGAATTTGGGGGTATAAATTTTTGTCTCCGATATTCGCCAAATTCAGGCGTTACTCTCTTTTCTCTTCCCGTTTCCCTGGTGGGGCATGGCACGTGCCCCTACCCTGCCCGCGTAGCCAGCCCCCAGCATGACTAGCCTAGCACGGGCAGCCCTCGACCACGTCAGCCCCTAGCGCCCAACGCGCCCGCCCCCGGCGCACGCAACCCTAGCGCGCTTAGCATTTAAATTTAGTTTAAATTTAGTTTAGTTCATGTGCTGCGTCGCATGATGATCCATGTGACGGAACCTCCCAAGTAATTAGGCCCACCTACAGTTGTCCTTGTCTAACAGACATCAGACACCCTGTAGATGTTCCTAAGTTACTTGACAAGCTCGGTATCTTTCCCTACCTCACCAGGAACGTTTCACCCGTCTTGCAGACATTACAGATTATTGGAGATAAAGAAATGCGGAAGCGAATTACATAAACATACATTTATTTCAAAAGCAAGCTCGAGTTATTTTATTATAGACCAGTCTATAAAGTGAGTGCAGAGTAGTAATAATTATACAAACCAAGGGAGACACAAACTTCTCCCGATAAGCTATAAACAAAAGATCCTATGTGGGGGACCGAGTCCTCCCGCACTTCAATCTTGTTTTTCTTCTTTGGGAACCACCTTGGCACAGAAGCAGCAAAAGTCTGCTACTTCTTCACCTAAAAACAACGGAGGGATAAACCCTGAGTATGGAATTACTCAGCAAGACTTACCCGACTAAGGAAAAGACTCTCAAGGGTATGCTGGTTATATGGGAGTCAAGGTAAGGCTTTTCAATAATCAAAGACTCTGTTTTGCAGAAATGCTTACTAAAGTGGATCCTTAAAAATCCAGTTTTATTAGTCATGTTAGGTTCAATTACCTGCAACTAGAGTTCTTTCTACCCTAGTTCAATCACTGGTCCTGCACTAGCCAATTTCTTAACAAATACCCATCATCTTTAGTGGAAAGCTACGTGTAGGGCAGTGACCAAGTCTTCATAACCGCGAAGGTACGGCGATCCGAATCGATTATACTCAGCTGAGGATCTCCAATCACACGACATATGTAGCACTTAACCCTTGCATATGTCAACCCGCCACCGGGGTTCTTAAGACCGGATCAGGTTCACGCAAACCGAGAGCACAGATACACCACCGTCCAGCCTCTTGCCACGGAGGGTACACGCTACTCTCGCCACCGCTCCACTCCCATTTCGTGTTATCTTATTCTGGCCTTAGTCTGCCCGAGGCAAGGCTTACCCATGACGAGGCATGTGACCAGCTAAAGGGTCCTCGATCATCAAGCCTACATCGAGACGGTCCTTAATCGACTCAGACGGAGACACTACACCGAGACTCTCTTCTCGTGCAAGTCACCCGCCCAGTCTCAGCTTGATCTTTTAACCCAAAAACTTGGTACCTGACAGAGGTACATCTTTTCTGATGTTGAATCCATCATGGCCATGATGGATCCACCATCAAGTTTTATTTTTGAAATCATCCCTCCCACTTTGCCAAACATCTTTTGTAAAACAAATCCTTTTGTTTTTCTAAAGCAATACTAAGCATAGTAAAACCTTTTTGTAAAAACAGGGTTTCAAGGAGGGTAATCAAGATCAAGGAAGGTAATGCAGGAATTGTTTAATCAATCAACTCCTATCACCTAATGCAGCAAGCAAGTGAGAAAGATTTTAAAAACATCAAGGGAGGTGGCAAATGCACCGGGGCTTGCCTTTGTTATCAGGTGAGTCCTGCTCGGATCCACAAATATCGAAATAAAAGCAGTTGCCTGCTTGAGGATCTGAGGATGGTGGTATCCCTTCTTCAGTGACTTCTTCTTCTTCTTCTTGTTCTAACATAACCATATACATGCATAAGAATGGATGCCATGGGGTGCTCATGAGGATGCAAAGATAATATAAACTTATTATCTAAGTCTTGAGTACAACTTTCCTTCACGGTACTCCGAGAACCTAGGGTTTCCGGAGTCAGTAAAGGAGTTCATAGGGCAGGGGGGTGGTTGGTTTTGGGTTTAGTGATCAAACAAGGTCCAAATCAATCCAAATTCTACCCAAGGCTTC
The DNA here is from genome assembly GCA_029449295.1 of Zea luxurians. Taxonomy (NCBI): domain Eukaryota; kingdom Viridiplantae; phylum Streptophyta; class Magnoliopsida; order Poales; family Poaceae; genus Zea; species Zea luxurians. The sequence goes on from JAOPSE010000073.1 coordinate 745,346, forward strand.
TAAATATTGATTTAAGTGCCTATAAAAAGTTTGGACATTTTTGGATTTACCATTTATTTTCTAAAAATCCATAACTAATACTTGTAACTACTTTAAATACCCTAAAATTTCTTATTTCCATTAAAAATCACAAAACTATTTTTACTAAATACTAGGGAAAATAACAAGCCTAGGAAAATTAGTTCCACAATTTTAGCATTTTTCTACATTTTTCTATAATTATTTTGGTTCTGCTGGAAAAAGAAAAAGAAAAGGATTGAATAGAACTGGGCCGATTCTGGCCCAAACGGCCCAAGTTCAGGGAGAAAAGGCGCCCGCGCGCGCCCGCGCTGGCGACTTTGCACGAAGGCCCTCACGGTTTTGGCTAACTGAGAACAAGTCATTTCACTGTTTAACCAAGTCACTGACCATTACAAAAAGGCCCCTGCGTTTCTATCAATTCACAACTGGAGGTCCACGACGGCGCTCGCGCACCGCCGCGCTCCGGCGAGCAATCAGACCGGCCGAACGGGGCCATGACCGGCGCTCCCAAGCGACATACACCGGATTAAACCCTCCCAGAATGTTTCCCCTAACCTAATTGCACGAACGACCAACTACCAAGCTCTGGCCACGGTGACCGAGAGAATGGCGGACGGATGAGTGCGTTCCCGTCGATTCATGGCGGTCTAACTCGATTCAATGGTTCGGTAAGCATCAAGAGCAAGCAAGGACGTTGAAACAAGGGAACCGAGGGTAAGATTGGACCTGAATCGGGCTGACCACGGCGAGGTCGAGTTGTGCGGTGTTCCTGAGCGTTTTGGGGAAAATCTCGAATTGAGGCTTTCTGGTGGAGGATTGGAGGTGCAGAAGGGTGCGCTAGACGCTGGAGTACATCACGAAGCTGTCGGTGCACTGGATTTATAGACTCCGGGGGCGGTGGCTCTCAATTTGACCGCGATGTGTTGGCGGCCGGAGACGGGGAAGAAGCTTGGCGCGCGGCGACGTGTCCTATGGCGTGGCAAGGCCTTAGGTAAAAGAAAGACGGCGTATAGTAATCGACTGCGACGTGGTAAGATGACCGACGGCGTGGCATAACAGCAAGAAACGGCGGCACACCGGTGATGGCCGCACGACCACGTCGCCGGTAAAGAGAGGAGTAATCGAGTGGCCACAGTGCTCCAAGTTTATCCACGGGGAGATCTTTGCAAGGTGAGCAACATCCACACGGCCGCGGCACCAATCCCGGCAAAGAGGTCGCCGGCGGTGAGATCTTTTCCACGGCGGTCATTCTGATCCGGTTAGAGCACTGTACCATCGTGAACACCAGTTCAGAGCGACTGACAGAGCACATTGGAGCCCAGTTTTCTCAAATTTTCGTGTGGAACCTAAGCTAACCTTCTGTAGTAAAGTTGTAGAACTATAATCCCTCTACAACTTTGCTGCAATGTGTATTCACAAAAAGTCATTGGATCAAGGTTTAATTCATCCACAAAGTCGACCCTGTTACACTGAAAAGCTGATTTTCAGAATGAACAAGCCTGACAGTCAAACTTTGATTGGGTTTTTCTCCAAATTTCTCATAACAACTAAGCTCACACTCTTTAGCAAAGTTGTTCTCCTATAATGGGTCTTCAACTTTGATGTGGTGACCTAGGGCAAAAACCCTATACTTTGTAAGTTACAAAGCCCCAAAGTTGAGCCCATTCTCTGATTTTCAGACTTAGAATAAAACTCACATGAGGTCCATTTTGCATTTAAGTCCAAAACCTTGGGTTTGGCTTTCAAATCCACATATTTGTGAACCAATTGACTTAAAATACTTATTTGGCTTGGTTTTTGCACTTTAGCCCAAAAGTGGGCTAATTTTGCACATAAGCCCCTAGGGTTTGATTTTAGGGTTTTCTAGGGTTCCAATTAGGGTTTCTGGTATCCCAGGGGTATAAAAGGAATTCAAGTTTGTTATTAGAGTCATTTTATGACTTTTACCCTAAAGTCTTTAGGTTTTCTCATCTTAAGTGAAGTTTTACCCCTTTAACCACTATTTAGGGTTAAGTCCTTTGACCAGGGTTCTATTTGCAAAAACATTAAAACAATACAACTTGTTTGAAATTTTTGCCTAGTGAATGCACTCTAAGTGTGTCAAACATATGCAATGCCAATGCTTATGATGCCATGCTCAAGTTTTAGTTATAGTAACACCAGGGGTGTTACAATCCATTTTAAATTCAGATTATTTAGTGCGTTGTGTCATGCGTGTCATCACATGACGTTTTGTTTTAAATTAAATTTAATTTGTGTGTGCCGTCGCGTGCTTCCTCGCGCGACGCTTCAAGTCAATATCAGATTTAATTCAAGTGTTGTGTCGCGCGCTTCGTCGCGCGACAATCCTTTTAACTTTACATAGATTTGCTTATAGTAATTAAGTGCATAGTGTAACCTTATTTTATGCATAGCGTGACTGTTAAATTAATATGGTTATGTTTAGACAAGTATTTTAATCCATAGTTGCTTAACATAATCACCTTTCGACCGTAGCCTCGACCGTCGTATTTTCTTTCTCGCATAGTCGTAGGTGCGAGCCCTGCACCAAGCGTCTGCTTATTTGTTGCATTCTATTGTGTGGTGTATCATTTCTTTTTATATTAAGTTTGTGAAATGTATGTTTGAACTTGTATAGATAACGATTGTTGACGTAGTCCGAAGGAGTTGCAGGTGAAGGCCCTGAGCAGCAGCTGGTTGGTGAAGGCAAGAGTCCCTTGACACATCTATGTCCTATATATTTTATAATTCACCTTCCCGCATTTACATAATTTATACCTAAGGATTGACTAGCTTTGTTTATCTTGTCCTTGTTTACCTATGTGGGTTGGATCATTTTGGTTTAGCTCTATGCTAGTGCTTCACCCTAATCAATGAACATGATGAGATTATTTATGATACGCTATTTATCCCTTTTGATTACGATGACGACATTGTGACATTTAAGGGGACTCGAGCGGTTTCTCGAGTGCCTCTCCGTAAGGACTGGTTCGTTGGATGACCACCCAGGAAAACAGTACAACCATGAGGGTGGTATGGGACACCCTTAGCTGAATAATTTGAGGAACTAAGGTGTAGTTTGCTTCGCTGTCGTGCCGTCAATGGGGCTCGGTGTATGCGTCTTGCTCTGCCGAGGGTGGTTTGCCCCTTGGGAAGGAGTGCGGTACATTTATGAAACCTAACGGGTGACTACAACCTCTAGGAATCTTTGTAAAGGCTACATAGTGAAACCTTGCCTATTCACCTTGGTAGTGTTTAAGGGTTTGATCGGCCCAAGGCAAAATAGAATCATGACTCATGGGTAAAGTGTGCAACCTCTGCAGAGTGTTATGAAACTGATATATGAATCGTGCTCGTGGTTATGAGCGGCCTTGGGAGCTCCATTGATTAGAGACACATTGATTCGAGATATTATGTTTACAGATGATGATGAGGATAATTCTGGTTTTGATGATTATGATTATGATTATGATTATGGTTTTCGGTATTCTTCTCGTTTGAAAAGAGTACTTTTGGATTAACAACTTGGGTTAATGCTAAAACATGGCTCTCTATTCTAGTAATAATTACCCGACCAACTAAAAGCAACTGCTTGATCTTAAACCCCACATAAAGCTAGTCCACTACAGCCAAACGGGGCAATTGCTGAGTATGTTGATGTGTACTCACACTTGCTTTACACACCAAACCCCCCAGGTTGTCCACATTGCAACCACTGCTTGGGAGAAGATGAAGTCATGGTGGAGGATTTCCAGGAGTTCTAAGAGTACGATGAGTTCTAGGCATAGGTTAGCGGCAAACCCCCAGTCGGTTGCCTGTGAAGGCCGTGTTTAGCTACGTTTGATTTTTGCACTTTGATCTATGTTAATGAATATGTGGATGTCTCGGACATCATGATGTAATCAGACTATTACCCCCTCTTTATGTTATTATTTGAGCACTATGATGATGTCCGGTTATGTAACTGTTGTGTACGTTAATTGCTAATCTTGGCACGTACATGGTTCCTATTTTGTTTGCCTTCTAAAACCAGGTGTGACATAAGTGGTATCAAAGCCGTGCTGACTGTAGGACCATTAACCTAGAGTAGAATGGTCGTTCTAAGGATTATAGACCCATATTCTCACCTTGACCTTGGTGTCACTTCAAAAGTTGGTCATCTCGACCAATTCTATGTTCTATTATATATATATATATATATATATATATTATACCTTGCTAAAAATTTTGTTTTATTCTATTTCCTAATCTTTTTTATGGTCTACTTGATGGCCATATTAGTTCTATTCTGACTCTTATGCTTATGGTGTCTTTTGTAGATGACTCGTCTTAGACACACAACATGGAAGTCAGTCATTCCTTTTTTTCCCTCTCGTCTCGCGGAGCGTCCGCTTTGTTGCCTGGTGACTGGTCAGTCTAGCCATTTGGAGAGGCTGCACCACCGCCTGCACGAGGAGCAGGAGCGCTGGCGACAGGAACTAGAGCAGCCGGGCTCTTTTTCCTCGCCTCAGTAGGAGGTAGAGTCTGCGAGGCGCTGCTCTCCTGTGCCCTCGCTAGACGTGCCCCCTGCACCACCACTGGGCGTCCCGGCCGCTAGAGTAGCTACTGGAGGAGACCCCGATGGTGGAGACGGTGACGACAGCAGCTCGAGCCACAACATCGACCTTTTAGAGGAGCAGGAGCTGGAGGGATGGGTCGCCTGACCCATCACTCGTGACACCACTCGCGGGTGTCACTTTCACAATGCGCTCAACACCTTGCTGCACCAGGCACTCAACTGGCACACTTGGTCCATCGAGTATCGATGTGTTGTCTTCCAGCACAGTGTGGGGCATACCCGAACCGCTGGGAGGCGACTTGCTTGGTGCGCCGTCTGTAGGATAGTCTCTAGGGTGCGGAGGTCTGCTCGAAGCATTATTCTATCTTTGAGCGGGACTCAGCTGAGGCGGCCATGCAAGATGCCGCACAGTGTGCACTTTCGCACTACTGCTCAGTGCTTAGTGAGGTGGCCGATGGTCTTGACCTGAGGTATTACCACCACCGTTCATCTGGCAGCACTAGAGGCATGGTTGTCTCACCTGTTGGTGAGGACAATCCTAGGTTGAGCAGCACAGTCAACCTAGCCGTCGTGCTAAACACAGAGCTGGACCACGCTTTAGACGAGCTATGTAGGGCTCGTGCTAAGATCGCCCAGTTGCGGGCTGAGCGTGCGGAGCACCGTCACCTAGCGGATGACTCTCCCGCCCCCATCGGGACTCAGCACCCTTACTGCTCGCCTCGACGTGGGCGCCATGTCTATGGTAACCCCGACTGCAGGACCAGGATAAATTTAGGACCATAGATCGTCAGCGTTGGATCTTGTAATTAATGTTTAAAATATAAGTCTTAGTGTTATTCTTAGTTATTCTTAGTTAGTCAGGGTAGTTTCCTTATCTTGTGTTTTTATGCTTGTCATGATGAACTATGATGGATTTAGATCTTTGTAATGACTGTCACCAGAGTGTGGGCTATGATGGAACCTCCCAAGTCATTAGGCCCACCTACAGTTGTTCTTGTCCAACGGACCTTAGACAAGCCTGTAGGTGCCCCTGAATCACTTGACAAGTTCGGTATCTGCTTTCCTTACCTTTCCCAAGAGCGTTTCACCCGTCACGCAGACATTATAAGCATCGGAGATATGAAAATGCGGAAGCAGTTACATTAACTTACCTTTATTGAAAAGTAAGATAGAGTTATATAGTTATAGACCAGAACATATTATATGAGTGCTGAGTATTATTATTACAAACCATGGGAGACAAAAACCCCTCTCGATAAGTATTAAACAAAAGTTTTACGGAGGATCCTTTCCTCCCGTAGCTTTAGTCTTGATGCTTTTCCTTTGGTACCACCTTTGAACAGAAGCAACAAAACTTTGCCGCTTCTTCACCTAAAACAACATGGGATAAAGCCCTGATATGGAATTACTCAGCAAGTCTTACCCAACTAAAGAAAAGACTCTCAAGGGTATGCTGGCTAGAGGGAGTCAAGGTAAGGCTTATCAATAATCAATGACTCTATTTGCAGAAATGCTTACTAAAAGTGGATCCTTAAAAATCCATTTTTACTTGTCAGGTTAAGTAAGTTACCTGCGTCTAGAGTTCTTTCTACCCTAGTTCAAGCACTTGGCCTATACTAGCCGTCTTTTCATCATCCCTTTAGTTCACTAGATTTCTACGTATAGGGCAGTGACCAAGTCTTCATAACCGCGAAGGTACGGAGATCCAAATCGATTATACTCAGCTGAGGATCTCCAATCACACGACATATGTAGCACTTAACCCTTGCATATGTCAACTTGCCACCGGGGTTCTTAAGACCAGATCAGGTTCACGCCAACCGAGAGCACAGATACACCACCGTCCAGCCTCTTGCCACGGAGGGTACACGCTACTCTCGCCATCTCTCCACTCCCATTGCGTGGTATCTTATTCTAGTATTAGTCTACCCGAGGCAAAGCTTACCCATGACGAGGCATGTGACCAGTTAAAGGGTCCTCGGTCAGCAAGCCTACATCGGCATGGTCCTTAATCGACTCAGACGGAGACACTACACTGAGACTCTCTTCTCGTGCAAGTCACCCGCCCGGTCTCAGCTTTATCATTTCAATTCCCAAAGTTTGGTACCTGGCAGAGGTACATCTTTTCTGATGTTGAACCCATCATGGCCATGATGGATCCACCATCAAGTTTTATTTTCGAAAACATCCCACCCACTTTGCAACATCATCTTTGAGAAAACAAAACATTTTGTTTTTCTAAAGCAAAGCTAAGCATAAGAAAACCTTTTGTAAAATAGGGATTAGGAAATAATACAAGGAAGGAGTTGCAACAATAGTTTAGCACACAACTCCTATCACCTAATGCATCAAGTAAGTGAGAAAGATTTTAAAAGGAACAAGGAGGTGGCAAATGCACCGGGGCTTGCCTTGTGTTACTAGTGAATCAGGCTCTATTCCACAGATATCAAAATAAAAACAGTTGCCTGCCTGATGTTCCTCAGGTGGTGGTGGTGAAGTCTTCTCTTCTTCGACTTCTACTTCTTCTTCGTTTTCTAAATATAACCATACATAATAATGAATGCCCATGTAATGCTCATGAGAGTGCAAAGATGATAAAAGTTCATTATCTAAAGTCTTGAATACAATTTTCCTTCACGGATCTCCGAGAACTTAGGGTTTCCGGAGTCAATAGTGAAGTTCACAGGGCAGGGGGGCTAGGGTTTTGGGTTCTAAGCATCAAACATGGCCCAATTCATATCAAACTCTACCTAAGGCTTCTAAACATTATTTAGAGATTACCTTAAAAATTTAGTGAATTTTGGATTTATTATTTATTTTCTAAAAATCCAGAAATATGATCTTAGGTTGTTTTATATACTCTATAATTTCCCTTTTGGACTAAAAATCATAAAACTATTTTTATTAAATACTATAAGAAATTAGAAACCTAGCAAAATTGGTTTGGTATTTTTATCACTTTCTACAATTTTTCTAGAATTGTTTTAGCTCTGGCAGAAAAGGAAAAAGAAAAACTGTGAATAGTATTGGACCTAATCCAGCCCAGTCGGCCCAATCCGAACAGGAATCGGGGACGTGCCCGCGCGCGCTAGCACTGGCAATTTGCACAGAGGCCCTCGCTATTTGAATAATCTGTTAAGAACCCGTACCCACTATTCATTCTCTCTTTGACAGTTACACAGAGGTCCACGGACTTCTGTTTCTTCTCCAAACAAATCCCTGCCCACGGCGCGCTCGCCGTTGATCACTGACGCGACACGTACTGGCCATGACCGGCGGTAGCTGTCTAATCTAGCTACAGGGGAAGCATTACTGACCCAAGGCAACTCAGGAACAATCGTCAATTTTGGCTTGAACACTTAGAGAACGGCCTGCCCATGTGCACGGCGGAAACCGTGACGTCGAGCCCGCGTTCCCGTTCAACCCTGCCCGGATTGGTCCAACGGCTGCTTCGACGAGCTTCATGGGTATATAGGGCTGCAAAAACAATGATTCAAAGGCACAGAACCATACCAGGTTCGTCTGGCCATGGAGGGGCTATCCACGGCGGCATGGAGATTCAATTTGGGGGAAAACCCGAATTGAAGCACTATGGCGGATGATTGGAGATGAGAGTGGGTGTTCTGGATTGGTGATGACCCAACGCAGTAGACCGTGCTGTCAATTTATAGTAGGGCTAAGCGGTGGCCAGTGAATTTGGTGAAGACGCGCGGTGGCCGGAATGAAGGGGTGAGTCACCGGCGCGATTTACCGTGGCACTCATCGGTTGAGGAGCTACGGCGGTTATCGGCGAGCTGGTGCGGCTAGTGACGACGTGGTTAAAGGCTTGGAGCGTGGCACAATCGCGGTGAAGAACGGCAACTCCGATGATGGCCGTAAAGCCACGTCGCCGGTGCAAAGGGTAGGGAACAGCGAGGCCACAGTAGCTCATACCCATCCGCGATGAGATCTTTTCATGGTGAGCGAAATCCACACGCCCGCGGCACGAATCCCGGTGACCAGCACAAATCCTGTCACGTGGATCGCCGGCAACGAGCTAACCGAGCTGGCAGTCTGATCCACTTACTGTACCATGGTGAATTGCATTCAGTCGGTCTGACAGAGCAGATTCAAGGCAGATTTTCTCTAAATTTTGCATGACAACTTCATCATCCTTCTGCACCAAAGTTGTAGACCTATCAACCATCTCTACTTTTGCAATAGCAGTCTTAGTCGAATTCCCACTGGTTTTAACTCAAACCCGATCTCAAGTTTGACCAATAATACTGACGACCACTTCTGCTATTAGATTCAGATTCAGTTGTTCAATACCAGTCTAACAGAGCAACTTTGGGCAGCGATTTCTTTAATTTTTGTATAACAACTAAAGAGACTGTCTGCATCAAAGTTATTCTCCTATAATAGCTCTACAAAATTGATGTGGTGACCTAGGGCAAAAACTTTATAATTTGAAAACTATAGGGCTTCAAAGTTGGTCCAAAAACACTGATTTTAGACATAGCCTATAGAGTTCAAGTGTGGTTCTTTTGCAAATAAGTCCAAAACTCAAGGTTTAACTTGCAAATCCACTTATTTGTGAACCATATGACTTAAGACACCTTACTTTCATAGTTTTTGCACTTTAGTCCAAAAGTGCACTAATTTTGCACTTAGCCCCCTTGGGTTTTACTCTAGGGTTTTCCAGGGTTCTATTTAGGGTTTGTGGTGCTTTTAGGGTTTGGATACCATGTATGTCTATTCATGGTGACATTATACAGTCATTTTAATTGAGTTTTGAAGTTTTCTCTTGTTTAAGCCTGGTTTGCTCTATTAAGCCCAATCTAGGGTTGGGTATCCTACTCTAGGGTTCTACCTATGAAATGTCATAACAATACAACTTGTTTGAAATTTTGGCTAGTGAATGCACTCTAGGTGTGACAAACATATGATATGCCAATACTTATGATGTTATGCTCAGGTTTTAGTAACAGTAACACCAGGGGTGTTACATGGGTAGCCCCTACATTTTGGTTTAGCTGTTAATAATAATGAAATTTGTTATCCAGTTGGGAAGCCTTTTTGTCTCTACTTTCCTCTTTATCTAAGGAGCTGCATTTGCCTGTGTTGGAAGTCAGTGAAGATGTTTATTTGTTCAGTATTGTGGAAGGATTCTATACTCATTTCTTATGATGCAAGATTTGTAAGATCGGTTCTGATGTGTGATTGCCTTCCGCAGATGTTAGACAATAGGCTTAGAGGAGGGAGGCGTGCTTAGCAGGAGCAGCAGGCACCGCAAGATGAGGCACCTCAGCAGCAGTTGCCACCACCGCCCCCAATGACAATAGAGCAGATGTTTCTGATGTAGACTTAGGCAGTCTAGGGGATTGGTCAGACTCTGGCCGCCATGCAGCATAGCCCCGACCTGAACCTCAGATGCAAGTGCAGATGCCTCATATGCCGAGAGATAAGCGTGCAGAATTCATGAGAGGTCATCCCCCAGTGCCCACTCACTCTGCTGACCCCATGGATGCTGAAGATTGGCTACATACTGTGCAGCGGGAGTTGCATATCACTCAGTGTGACAATAGAGAGAAGGTTCTGTATGGTCCCCGTCTATTGAGGGGAGCAACTCAGTCTTCGTGGGAGTCCTACCTCGCCACCCATGCCGACCCCGATGCCAGAAGAATTCAGAGACAATTTCCATCGGTATCATGTTCCAATAGGTCTAATGACAGTGAAGAAAGAGGAGTTTTTGGCACTAAAGCAAGGGCCCATGTCAGTCAGTGAGTACAGAGACAAGTTTCTGCAGCTGTCCCACTATACTCCCGAAGATGTCAACAGAGATGCCAAGAGGCAGCATCGTTTCTTGAGAGGCCTAGTTGATCCCCTGCACTATCATCTGATGAACCATACCTTCCCCATATTTCAGCACCTGATCGACAGAGCAATAATGACTGAGAAGAAGCGCAAGGAGATGGAGGATCGCAAGTGCAATATTGGTGGACCTCAGCCCAGATGCAGCAATTGCCCCTGTTTCTCGGGTAATCCACCTCAGCAGTTCAAGTAGAATCAGCACCCGCCTCAGCAGTAGTTCCAGAGGCAGTACCCTCAGCATCAGTAGTAGTACCACCAGAACAGTCAGATAGGAGGAAGTCAGTTCCAGAGGCATAATCAGCAGACACCTTGTCCTCCTACCCTAGCAACCAAACAGAGCAGTCAAGCAGCCCCAGTGCATGGAGGAGGCAGAGGATCCTTCCATTTTGGAGAGCAATGTCATTGGGCTATGCATTGTCCGAAGAAGGTGGCTCAGCAGCAGCCAGGCCCCAGTGCCCCAATAAAGCAGAATGTGCCTTAGCCAGGAGCAGACAATCATGTCCAGACGCGCTACAACCATGGGAGACTGAACCATTTGGAGGCTAAAGTAGTCCATGAAACACCAGGCATGACAGTAGGTACGTTTCTAGTCGAATCCCATCTTGCAGAAGTGTTATTTGATACTGAAACAACGCATTCATTTATTACTGCAACGTGGGTAGAAGCACATAATCTTCCAATAACCACGATGTCAACACCAATTCAAATTGACTCGGCCGGTGGAAAAGTTCGAGCCGATAGTGTATGCTTGAATGTAATTGTGGAAATAAGGGGGATAGAGTTTCCCACTAACCTCATAGTGATGGGTACTCGGGGAATAGATGTTATCCTAGGGATAAATTGGCTAGATAAGTATCAAACAGTTATCAGCTGAGATAAGAGGACAGTTAAGTTGGTGTCCCCACTGGGAGAAGAAGTGGTGACTGAGCTAGTCTCACCCGAGCCAAAGAAAGGAGGTTGTCACTAGATGGCTATTGATAGCAAAGAAATCAATCCACTTGAGGCTATCAAGGTTGTGTCAGAATTTCCTGATGTGTTCCCTAAAGATCTACCAAGTATGCCACCTGAGCGAAAAGTTGAGTTTGCCATAGAGCTTATTCCTGGCACCTGCCCTATTTATAAAAGAGCCTATAGAGTATCTAGACCAGAATTGGTTGAGCTCAAGAAGCAAATAGATGAGCTATCAGAGAAAGGTCACATCAGACCGAGTACCTCACCTTAGGCCACCCCTGTCATGTTCGTGGAGAAGAAAGATGGCACTAGAAGGATGTGCATCGATTACCGAGCTCTGAATGAAGTCATAATCAAGAACAAGTACCCCTTGCCCAGAATAGAAGATCTTTTCAACCAGCTGAGAGGAGCCAGCGTGTTCTCGAAGATAGATCTGAGGTCAGGTTATCATCAGCTCAGGATCCGACCTTCGGACATCCCGAAGGCAGCATTTATTACCAAGTATGTGCTGTATGAGTACACACTTATGTCTTTTGGCCTGACGAATGCACCATCCTTCTTCATGAATCTGATGAACAGTGTATTCATGGATTATCTTGACAAGTTTGTGGTATAGGGTCCAAATTGGATAAAGAAGCACTACACTTTGCAAGGGCACCAACCACTAGGTTGTAACAACCAGAAGAAGATTCAGTTTGTGTTCAGTCCATTGGGCATGGGTATCCTCCTGACTAAAACGATTCAAATTCGTAAGTTCCGCCCTAAGGTGACCAATCTTTTTATTCTTTCTCAACTGCCTAGTATGTTGTTTCAAGAACACTGGACTGTAACTCTATTGACGAGAGAAGAGGAGGACTTATAAGCAGCTTTCCTCCCCAACCACATTAAGCATTTTGATTCACTTTTAGATTCTAGTGAATGAGAAAGTTTTTGTGACCCTAGGTCTAATTCCGAAGCTTTAGCAGTGGATTCACGAGCCCAATGAGTTGGTCAACGGGATTCGCTTTTAGATTGATCCCCAGTTGAAGGAGGGTCAGAACCTAGAGATAAGAGTTGTTGTAGATAGAGAGCCTGTCGAATAACAAGAATCAGTCCTCACATTTTTACTATTAAAGGTAAAGGGAATAAGACTGCTCCTTTGCTGCTTCTCTAACACTTTGTTCTGGTTGATTCACATATCTTTTTATAAGCTGGTTAGGAGGGCTCTGTCGATGACCGGTAGTTAGAACCATAACTTTGCTTTAGTACCCTTCTTTTTAAGACATGTTGTTCATTGATGACATTCTCATATATTCTCAAAGTGAGGAGGAGCATGTGGATCATCTAAAGATGGTATTGCAAAGATTGCGAGAGCACCGGCTATATGCAAAGTTGAGTAAGTGCGAGTTCTGGATTGATGAAGTCCTGTTCTTGGGTCACATTATAAACAAAGATGGACTGGCTGTGGATCCAAAGAAAGTGGCAAACATTCTAAACAGGAAAGCGCCAACAGACGTTTAAGGAATCAAGAGCTTTATTGGAATGGCCGGATATTACCGGCGATTCATTGAAGGGTTTTTGAAGATTGCGAGATCGATAACAACTTTGCTATCAAACAAAGTTGAGTTCAAGTGGACCCAGAAGTGCCAAGAGGCCTTTGAAGCGCTGAAAGAGAAGTTGACTACAACGCCTGTCTTAGTCTTGCCTGATGTGCACAAGCCCCTCTCGGTGTATTGCGATGCTTGCTACCCTGGCTTGGGATGTGTATTGATGCAAGAGGGAAGAGTCGTGGCTTACTCGTCCCGATAGCTAAAGGTTCATATGCTGAAGACATGGAGGCATTATCTGTACGAGCAGAAGTGCGAAGATTATACAGACCACAAGAGTCTGAAGTACATATTCACCTAGTCGGAGCTAAATATGAGTCAACGAAGATGGTTAGAGTTGATTAAAGATTATGAATTGGAAATTTACTACCATCCAGGCAAAGCGAACATGGTTGCAGATGCTTTAAGCAGAAAGAGTTAAGTCAATATGATGGTCGCTCATCCGATGCCTTATGAGTTGGCCAAAGAATTTGACAGATTGAGCCTTGAATTTTTGAACAACACGTGAGGAGTAACAGTTGAATTAGAACCCACCTTAGAGCGGGAAATCAAAGAAGCATAAAAGAATGATGAAAAGATCAATGAAATCTGGCAGCTGATTCTAGAAGGAAGAGGCAAAGATTTTCGGGAAGATGTAGAAGGTGTGGTATGGTTCAAAGACCGCTTGTGTGTTCCCAATATCCAATCCATTCGGGAGTTGATCCTCAAGGAAGCTCATGAGACAACTTATTCCATACATCCTAGAAGTGAGAAGATGTATGAGGACTTGAAGAAGAAATTCTGGTGGTATGGAATGAAAAGAGAGATCGCAGAGCATGTGGCTATATGTGACAGTTGTCAGAGAATCAAAGCAGAGCATCAGAGGCCCGCAGGTTTGTTGCAGCCGTTGCAGATTCCTCAATGGAAATGGGATGAGATTGGGATGGACTTCAAAGTTGGGTTGCCTCGCTCTCGAGTCGGCTACGATTCCATCTGGACAAACAGTAAGACTGAAAGAACTAACCAAGTCCTAGAAGATATGTTGAGAGACTGTGTGTTGCAAGATAAGTCTGGATGGGATAAGAGGTTACTTATGCAGAATTCTCCTATAACAACAGTTACCAGGCCAGTTTGAAGATGTCACCGTTTCAGGTGCTTTATGGGAGGAGTTGTAGAACTCTGTTGCATTGGGATCAGCCTGGAGAAAGCAAGTGTTTGGGCCCAACATTTTGCTCGAAGCCGAAGAGAACATCAAGATGGTTTGGGAGAATCTAAATATAACGCAGTCAAGGGAGCGAAGTTATTGTGATACCCAAAATATAAAACTTATAAAAGGGTTGACCTCTTTATATGATTCCCCATCTACTTCTTGAGACATGTGACTAAGCCTAATTAAAAGATAATAATTCTATACTAAAACACAAAAAGAAAAGCCATGCATCATATTGGAGTTTTGTTTGTGCATTGAATAATAATAATAGTGACACTAATAAAAATATGATAATGATTTGAGAATTTAGATTTATCCCAAAGGCACAATTTAGGAAATTGGAAATGGCATAGAAAAGAAAAGAGAGAAATATTATAGGATACAAAATAAATTTATAAGTAAATAAACTTATCCCATAATGGCATGTTCAAATCATACATCTAAAACTGAGTACAAAATCTACTACAAAAATTTGAATTCGAATTTGGAATAAAAAAGGGTAAAAAAATAAAAATAGAAAAGGAAATAGAAAAGAATAAAGAAAATAAATCACTATCGACCGTGTGAGCCAAATCCCAGGCGGTCGGCCCACCTAAGCCCCTCTCCGCGCACGGCCCTGGTGGCTCGCTGGGATCTAAGCGCCTGTGTGTCAGTGTGTGGGCCCAGTTGTCAGCCTACACCCTCTCTCATGCCACTGTTTTTCTTCCCGATCTCAACAAACCCGCGGGATCCCCGAGCAGCCGCAATCTCCACTCGTAACCCTGTGCCTGGGCTAAAACTGCCGCTCGGCCCAGCTTGATTCCTCTCCTGCGCGGCCCATAGTACACTGCCACCCGCATGTGTGGCTTACCTGTGGGGCCGCCCTGTCATCACCCTCTACTTTCTCTATACTCATCTCAACGGAGTCCGCTGTTCTCGCGTGGCCGCTGCAATTGGATCCGATCCTGCCGGCGGGAATGGGTCCCCAAAGTTCGGGCTTCCCTGACTATAAGGCCACGACCCCCTCCCATCTGTCTGTGCTGATGCTGAGTTCATCGTGTGATCTGCGGGGTGAGAAATTGGTCGCCGCTGTGGTGAGCAAACCATGCCGTTGCAATCGCCGTGCACCAGTGGCATTCCCCAGACTCATACGACCCTTGCGCGGTGGCGCCATGGTGCGCTGTGCATGCACATTTCGTCATCGTGCGTTCGGGTAGCGATTGGAGCTCTGGTGCTCGGCGCCGTGATTCCGACGCCGGCGCGCCGCCACGCTTGGGGACTAATCCTCGCAATTCAAGGTAAATAGGACATCCTCCACATTTGCTTGGTCGTCTACCTGCGTGGGATCACTCGCAGTCTTCATTGAGTGCGTCGTGGGGTTTGCGTCGGCCGGCCTCTTGCCGGATGCTCTCAGCGCCGCATGGGAGCTGACACATCGTGTTCGGGTTGGCCAGGGAAGGGGTGAGCGGGAAGTTGCCACCGACCGTTGGATGTTTCCCCCAACGGATGGATGGTATTCTGACCCTATTGTTTGATCCAGAGCGTCGGTCAAAGGATGGAGGGCCTGGATTAGAAGCGGAGTAACTGATTGGCTAGGAGCTGCGCTGGCGGTTGGATCGTGATCGGTCGTGTTTGGGTGGTCGCGGGTATTTAAAAATTTGGGTCGTGGGATGCGGATCGGGCGGCCGGGGTTGCTCGTGGGTTTGAAGAATGTCAGATCTAATCCGTGCCAGTAGCTGTTGATCCAACGGTCGAGATCCACGATACCCCTTCGGCTATGTTAAATCCTAAAAGAGTCCATGTGTTCTAACAGATTCAACCCGCAGTCCTGAAGGAGGTGATCTGAGTCTATAGAAGTTTTATAATTTTACCCCGGAATTCTCTGTCAATTGGCGTTCGGTCCAGATATTTGATTTAACAGGGAAACTAATTGGGAAATTGATTTTTAATGTAAAAACAAATCTCTAAAACTTATTTAATTCATATAAAATTAACATTAAGTCCAAATTGACCCATTTCAGTTCCTATAATTTTGTTTTAATATTGTTTATCACTTAGTACCACTATTTTAACATGAAACCCATATTAAATTGGATCACCTAATTAATTTTGTATCACACACATACAGACTTCAGAAAATCATAAGTAATTTATTTTAGCTCTGTTTTATCCGTTCAAGTTGCATTAGCCTCGTATAGACATTTACTACGCAGTAGCATTATTGATTATATGATATCCCATACTTTTATAATTAAGTAACTAATTGGATCAATCTATGTTTATTGGATTAACTTTTCTAATATTAATATAATATTCTGATCTTATGATTATAATTTGATTAAAATATAATATTTAGTAAAGTTATAATTAAGATTAAAGATGAATTGATTATTTCATTAGATTATCTTTATAAAATCAACTCAAGACCTAGTTTTAATTGCTTCATCACATAGATCTCATGTAAATCACAACTCAGTAACCGTAACTCTGATCTTAGTGATTCTCGTTCCCACGATCTCGTAGCGACGCGTAAATCATTATTATGAAGTTTGTTCTTATGTTTGGTGTGATGTTAATATTGTCTATACCATGTTTGTTTGTATTGCTACGACTAGCAGTGAGGTCACGAGTCACCTAAAGATCATCCTGGTACCTGGAATCTCAAGTCCCAGGTAAGTTGTGCCCTTGATCACTTTCATTTACCCAATAATGTTCTTTATAATCACTTAGTCATGCATAGGCTTAATTTTGATGGGACTCAATAGGTCACCCTAGTCTAATTATCTTTTACCTTATTTACCCCTAAATCATCTAGGTAGTTTTTGCTATTGCTCTATATGGTTTTGAGATTAATACTACATTATGTCCATGTTCCAATTATTTTGTTATGTTATTTATGTTCATGTCAAGATCATTATATTATTTTAATTGGAACATAGAGCTTAACTTGAGAAACATGTGCCACCACAAGGGTGGAATTGGACGCCCTTGGCTGACTAACTAGGAAAGCTAGTGGAAGACTACCTTACTCGAAAGGGGCAAGGGCAGTACGGGAGTTGCATGCAGGGAGGTTCTCGGGTTGATTTTGCTGCGACGGCGGTCAGACGAGGGATTCTTGCAAGTGCTCTTCCCATAAACTGTAGTGGGTTTTCGGAAGCTAGCGGAACTTTGTAAAGGCCTCGTACTGGATCCCTAGCCATTCACCTGGGTAGTGTCTAAGGGTCTAGCTAACCCTAGCGACATGGGATACACAACTTGTGGGTAAAGGGTACCACCTCTGCAGAGTGTAAAACTGGTATACTAGCCGAGCTCACAATCAAGAGCAGCTCAGGACTCTCGCATGATTAAATTATGGAAGTTAAACTCAATTTGTCATATGCATTGCATGGGATTATTATTAATTTTGTTCTATTATTCTTATTATGGTTTGGTATTTACTTACATTTAGTAACTGCTAATAAAAATTTGACCAACTTATTAAAAGCAATGCTCAGCTTTAACCCCTATTGTTGATCAGCCTTATACACCACATGAACTCCAACCTTTGGTGAGTTTATGCCACATTATTCCCCATAACTTGTTGAGTGATGAACATGTGTGAGCTCACCCTTGCTGTCTCACACCCCCCACAGGTCAAGGACAGGTACCACAGGATGAGGCGCATGGTGGATGCTGCGATGTGTTCGTGAGAGGTCTAGGTCGTCGTCTCCCAGTCAACTTTGGGTTGCTAGATCGTTATCTCCTTACAATGTAATTATTTATTTATTTTGTACAGAACTCCTATTGTATAATAAAGTTGTGACATTCGTTTCTGTACCACTATTCATCATATGTGTGAGACTTGGTACTAGCACGCCTGGTGTTTATGTTTGCACCCGGGTTCCTAAAATCCGGGTGCGATAGTTATGCAGACACAAGGAGAGAGCTGAGTTTTGAAGTGGAAGATTTTGTCTACCTAAAGGTATCGCCTATCAGAGGAGTTAGAAGATTCAGAGTCAAAGGCAAGCTAGCACCCTGATATGTTGGTCTGTATCAGATTCTCGCGAAGTGTGGAGAAGTGTCCTATCAGCTCAGTTTGCTAGAAGATTTGTCAGTGGTGCATGATGTCTTTCATGTGTCTCAGTTGAAGAAGTGTCTGTGTGGGCCAGAAGAGCAGTTGCCAGTGGAAGGCCTGAAAGTCCAAGAAGACTTGACCTACATAGAGAAGCCAACATAGATTCTTGAGACTACAGACAGGGTCACCCGGAGGAACACTATCATAATGTGCAAAGTCAGATGGGGTCACCACTCTAAGGAAGAAGCAACTTGGGAGCGTGAAGATGATCTGATGGCCAGTATCCCAAACTTTTTGCTGGCCAACCTTGAATCTCGAGGACGAGATTCTTTTAAGGGAGATAGGTTTGTAATGCCCTTAATTTGGGGGTATAAATTTTTGTCTCCAATATTCACCAAATTCAAGTGTTACTCTCTTTTCTCTTCCTATTTCGCTCCTTCTTCCCATTTTCAAAGCAGTATAGAGACTGGTGTCTGTATCGCGTGTAAACAAAAACCTAAGTTGACATGGTTGTTGCATCATGCTGAAGCATATTTCTTTTGTGTGATGTTGTGTCTAATTGCGCGTTTGTCTCGTTTCGGTTTTCGATTCGCGATTTAAATTTGGTTAGAGGTAAGTGAGAGCAAGCTGTGGGTTGTCGGCCCGGCACGTGGCCCAGCCCATGGTGCGGCCCACCTCGACCTGGCCTAGGCGCGCCCCTCTCCCCCCTTGCGCGCCCCCACCCTCTCTCTCTCTCTCTCATTTTTCTTTTCCCGCGCAGCAACTTCTCTCTCCCTCTTCCACCTCCCCTTACCCTAGGTGGGATTCCAGTGAGCAGTTGCTGCTGATCGTCGAGCCCTGAGGTGAGCTTCCCCTTCCCTCTCTTCTCTCCCTCTTCCCCTTCCCTCTCCCTGCGTGCAGCCCTCCCCGACGGCCCCCGGCACGTGCCCCTCCCCTGCCCGGCGTGGGCGCGTGGCGGCCCCCGGTGCGGCCAGCCCAGCGTAGCAGCCCCGTCACGGCCGTCTGCGCGCGCAGCCTTAGCGCGCTTAGCGTTTAAATTCAGTTTAAATTCAGTTTAGTTCATGTGATACGTCGCGTACTTCGTCGCGTGACGACTTATTTTAAATTCAGATTATTTAGTGCGTTGCGTCGTGCGCGTCGTCGCCCGACATTTTGTTTTAAATTTAATTTAATTAGCGTGTACCATCGCGCGATTCGTCGCGCGATGCTTCGCGTTAATTTCAGATTTAATTCAAGTGTTGCGTCGCGTGTTTAATCGCGCGACGAGTCGCTTTAATTTCAGTTTAGATCGCGTGTGCTATCGTGCGCTTCGTCGCGCGACAATCCTTTTAACTTTACATAGATTTGCTTATAGTAATTAAGTGCATAGTGTAACCTTATTTTATGCATAGCGCGATTGTTAACTTAATATGGTTATGTTTAGACAAGTATTTTAATCCATAACTGCTTAACGTAATGACCCTTCGACCGTAGCCTCGATCGTCGTATTTTCTTTCTCGCATAGTCGTAGGTGCGAGCCATATGCCAAGCGTCTGCTTATTTGTTGCATTCTATTGTGTTGTGTATTATTTCTTTTCATATTAATTTTGTGGAATGTATGTTTGAACTTGTATAGATAACGGTCTATTGGCACAGTCCGAAGGAATTGCAGGTGAAGGCCCTGAGCAGCAGCTGGTTGGTGAAGGCAAGTATTCCTTGACCCATCTATGTCCTATACATTTTATAATTCACCTTTCCACATTTACGTAAGTTATACCTAAGGATTGACTAGCTTTGTTTATTTTGTCCTTGTTTACCTATGTGGGTTGGATCATTTTGGTTTAGCTCTATGATAGTGCTTCACCCTAATCAATGAACATGATGAGATTATTTATGATACGTTGTTTATCCCTTTTGATTATGATGATGGAATTGTGACATTTAAGGGGACTCGAGCGATTTCTCGAGTGCCTCTCCGTAAGGACTGGTTCGTTGGATGACCACCCGAGAAAACAGTACAACCATGAGGGTGGTATGGGACGCCCTTAGTTGAATAATTTGAGGAACTGAGGTGTAGTTTGCTACGCCGTCGTGTCGTCAATGGGGCTCGGTGTATGCGGCTCGCTGTGCCGAGTGTAGTTTGCCCCTTGGGGAGGAGTGCGGTACATTTAGGAAACCTATCGGGCGACTACAGTCTTAGGGAATGTTTGTAAAGGCTATGTAGCGAAACCTTGCCTATTCACCTTGGTAGCGTTTAAGGGTTTGATCGGCCCGAGCCAAAAAGGAATCACGACTCGTGGGTAAAGTGTGCAACCTCTTCAGAGTGTTAGGAAACTGATATATGAGTCGTGCTCGCGGTTATGAGCGGCCTTGGGAGCTCCATTGATTAGAGATACATTGATTCGAGATAATATGTTTACAGATGATGATGAGGATAATTCTGGTTTTGATGATTACGATTATGATTATGGTTTTCGGTATTCTTTCCATTTGGAAAGAGTACTTTTGGGTTAACAACTTGGGTTAATGCTAAAACTTGGCTCGCTCTACTAGTAATAAGTACCTAACCAACTAAAAGCAATTGCTTTATCTTAAACCCTACATAAAACTAGTCCACTACAGCCAAACGGGGCAATTGCTAAGTATGTTGATGTGTACTCACCCTTGCTTTACACAGCAAACCCCCCAGATTGTCCACATTGCAACCACTGCTCAGGAGAAGATGACGTCGTGGTGGAGGATTTCCAGGAGTTCTAAGAGTACGATGAGTTCTAGGCGTGGGTTAGCGGCAAACCCCCAGTCGACTGCCTGTGAAGGCCGTGTTTAGCTACGTTTCGTTTTCGCACTTTGATCTATGTTAATGACTATGTGGATGTCTCGGACATCATGATGTAATTAGACTATTACCCCCTATTTATGTTATTATTTGAGCATTGTGTGATGATGTCCGATTATGTAACTGTTGCGTACGTGAATTGCTGATCCTGGCACATACATGGTTCGCATTCGGTTTGCCTTCTAAAACCGGGTGTGGCAGCAATATTGCTATTTGTATTTAATAACTTAAGTGACACCTTCTCCCTGCATCGTCTCACTGTTTTGTCATGACGAAGCCTACTTAACAAAGCATACTTCGTTGTACTTCCTTTGCGTTATGCCGAAGCCATGTTGTCTACCCGTTTCACCATGTTGAAACCTGTTGGACGAAGCTTGCTTCGCTCCTCTTGTGTTATATTGAAGCTTTTCTGGTGACGAAGCTCCTGTAGTATTCAGTAGTATGCTGAAAGTAAATGGTTAGCCATGTTTTTGAGGACCTTCGGAAGAGGAAGGCCCCAATAGTGGTAGCCACCACATCCACCCTGCACTCGTATCCATGCTCGCATTTAAAGAAATCCTGTGTACAAAGACGATGTATCTATACATTATTTTAAGAATGTGCAACGAATACAAAGACGATGTATCCATACAAAGTCGTCGCTTCAAGTTTCATCTAAGGGATTGTTTTCGACAGTTGGAGCGCAACTTACTGCATTGTGACTTAACTTACCATTTGCTCTGCAAAAACACACATTAGTCACAAATAATCTTACTTTGTCATTAATCACTAAAACCAACTAGGAGCTTAGATGCTTTTATATAGTCTTTGATAAAAAATTAACACTGATTCGTGAAAGTTGTCATACACTATGTGTACAAACCTAGTGGTCCTTCACATGAAATCATAAAACTTCTACGGAGGTCGGCTAGCAGGTTTCTACACAAAGTGCGTGACAACTTTCACGGAACAGTGTCAAATTTTTTATCACAACCTTTACATATGATATCAGACATGTCGACAAATTTCATGATTGTTGGCTTTGTTTATGTTTTATACAACTTTAAAACAACTAGATCACAAGTTCGCGGTCATGTTTCATGAGCATGGTGTTCGAAAATTCTGTCTATTCCTGAAATAGGTTGTAACTTGTGCTAAATAACACGAATATTATTTTTTGCATTCGCTGTTTTCCATTTTTTGAGTGACTTGCAGTTCAAATCTGAATTATCCGAAAAAATTTAATTAACGAACTAAATGTAATAGTTATATCAAACACTTTAATAATTGTGCCAAAATAGAACATGTAGGTCTATATACTGTAGAAACACGGCACAAAAAGTTTTGTAAGAAAAATAAAATTATATTGTGCCGAGTGTAAGAAAAGACACTCGACAAAACCTTACTTTATCCCGTGTGTGTTAGGGACACTTGGCAAAGAAGTTAGTTTGCAGAGTGACAACTCCTGACACTTGGCATTATTAACGACCGTCAACTATAGACGGCTGTTGACGTCCATTTGCCGAGGGTCGCCGAGAGCTTAACACTCGGCAAAGGCTTCTTTGCCGAGCGTCGGTGTATGCCGAGTGTTTGGTTCTCGGCAAATGAGGTTTGTGCCGAGTGTCTTTGGTCGCCGAGAGTGGCACTCGTCAAAACACATTTTGTTGAGTGCCCGATAAATTGCCGTCGACAAAGATCTGGGCACCCGGCAAAGAGCCAGATTCCGATAGTTAATATGGAGATGTTGTAATAATAAGTTTTTTTAGTCGTAAAGTATCACTAATCATGAACTGGTGTACTACTGTTTTTGGCTCCTGAGATTCTTATTACATGTGCTGGAGAGCATGGGTAGCAGATGCACTTACAGAATCATTATCCCAAGAAGGCAAGAACGTTACGTTCAATATATCAAAAGCACAAGAAGAACCTTGGGCACGCCACCCCACGCAACCAGGCAGGTATATGATTGAGCTAAGCCATGCATGTTGACTAGAGTTGTGGTCATATATATTTAGACGATGATTTACCAATAAATGTTTGCATATTTAACAGCACACGCGTTCATGCATTAAGTCTTCAAACGAGCTTGCTGCGTATCAAAGCATTGGATTGTGGCTTGAACTAGAGACAAACAGTCGTGAACGTGAGGAGTACAAGGACATCACATCACAAAGGCGCGCGCGCGGGTTGTTCCATCCACCTATGACCTGGCTATCCACACCCATCCATCCATCCATCCATCCCTTTGAGAGATGAAACATGCATGTGCAACAAAAAACATCTTTCCAGCAGCCATCTAATTAACCGTCCCTCTGTTTCAATTGCGTGCGAACAAAGCGCGTGCATGCCACATATGGTGGACCACACTACACAAACAATAGTGCACATGATGTATGGATCGGTTTACATACACGCATGCATTGCCCGCAAAGATTATTAGCATCAAGTGCTATTATCTAGCTAGGGTTCCCACATTGAACTGCGCCTAGATAGTCACACGCCTCCTAGCCAGGTAGTCCACACTATTAGCTCTGATGTTAGCTTCGCTGTGCTGTTGCTGTTGCTGTTGTTCATTCCGGGACCATTACCGATTCGCAGATGCAAGCTAACCTCTGCAAATCAAATCTGTACACAGCCCCTCGACCCTCGCACACGATCAGTTTGGCAGACTTACCCACGACGACGACGGGTTAGTAGGGTCGGAATCTTCGAGAAGATCACCTTACCCCGTCCTGCAAAAGGGACGACGTCAGAGCCTCGCTCGTGCGCGTGTGGAGCCCAGCTCGATCGAGTTCATCACCACTATCCGCAGCTGCTCTCTCAGCTCCTAGAGAGGTCACTGATCAGAGCAGTATTGAGGAAGAAGCTGAAGGAAGGGAAGCTATCTACGGAAAGAGAGGGAAAAAGCAAGGTTTGCTAATGATCAGGTCGAGCCCACGCCGGACCACCCGCCGCCACGGCTGCTTCAACGACTCCTCTTGCTTCCTGCCGCGCGTGCGCTAGGATCGACGCAGGTATAGCCTCTCCGATTCGCCTCACAAGTAGACATTGTTTATTGATCCCTAGGCCGTAGCTAGCTAGGATCGTCGTCGGCGACGGCGGCGGCGACATGCTTCTTGTTCAGCTCTCTTCCTCCTTCCTTTCCCTGTGTCATGCTCATGCATACTCATTCACACGTACTATATCCTATAGTAGTCTCTTCGACAGCTCGGCTGCTGCGCCATGGTAGGTGATATTGCATATATGCTGCATGCTTTTGCGCCTTTGACGGCTAGTTTTCACTTTTCACCAAGTGGTTGGACGGCTATTTGTTCAATACCAAAATTGTTCTGCTACGTGCACAGAATCAGTTAGGGTTTCAAATTTTTAGAGAAATTTATTAACAAAACCTGCAGTATTAACTTAAGAACCAACTTGTAACGGGTCTAGACCTCCACCCTTTATATAGGGGTACGGCCGATTAAATCCTTCACAATCGATCCAATCAACTCTACTTATCGTTTTACCTTATGCATTAGGATTAGCCCTAGTTTAGCCTTCCTCTACCTCGAATCTCCACCTCTTTTTGGCTCTATATAGACTAGAGACGTCTTGCTGGCCTACCAACGTGAAGACAAACCCTAGGATCTCTCCTCCTCGACGGGGTCCCATCTAAAAAGCGATATCTATGTCTGCAGCGAAGAAGACGACCCTTTACACCTTCGTGGACCATCCAAACCCCAGGCGTGGACTGTCCGGACGTACGCAGAGGAGTCGCTCCTGCGCCTAGATCGTGGATCGTCCCACCCAGGGCCACGAACTATCTGCGCCCCGCAGAGATCACCACCACGTGGTTCATCTCCAGCGTTTGACGCCCAGATCGGTGCCAAACACACTTTTTGGCGACTCCACCGGGGAACAAGTGTCTAGATCTACTAAAAATCAAACCCTCAAATGGTCGGTTCTAAATATCACACCGATATTTCCCCAGACAATATCCTTAAGCCGGTCGTTGAAAGTCTGTCATCCGATGAGCAACAATAATATGAAGATTACATGCGTCAGGCGAAGGAGAAATTCTCTTGTCACAATTCACAGTGGATCACCACCAGAAGGTTGTCAAATATGGAGAGCTCGAGGTCGCATCTCTTCAATTCATATACAAGACAAATACCATCATCGTCATCCCTGCTTGGCAGATCGCCGCCCCAAGACACTGTCAGACCGTTCGAGCCTTTGCCCGGACAGTCCGGCCCTTACCCAGACCATTCGGCTTTTCCTACCGGACAGTCCGGGGCTGCACCAGGACCACCACGTGGCGTGCTGATAGTAGTGAACTAAACCATACAGTCCGGATTTACCATCGAACAGTCTGGCATCTCGTTGGACTATCACGTCGCCTGGTTCGGACAGTCCGGATACACATACGTAGAACCTACTGTTGCACACTATTCATCAATTTATTACATACCACAGCAGCAATACGTTCGTCCCCCTACATATTTAAACCACATTGCACCATATGACCACAGACCAGTAACGTTCTTGATCGGCCATGGAAGAAAGGTCAGCATAAGAATGCTCGACCAAATGAGCCACATAGCCTAGAATCCGGTGGCCTGCCATCGGGTACAATGGAGAAAAATAGGAAAGGGATGGCTAAAATATTTTAAGATAGGCTCAGAGTTAGTGTAGCCAGAGTAGGGCAACCATATCAAAAGCCATATGATCACCAGTTTGACATTGTCACGTACCCACAAGGGGCAAGGATACCGGAGTTTTCTAAGTTTTATGGTGAAAGTGGTAGAAGCACACACAAACATGTAGACCAGTTCCTAGCACATCTAAGTGAATTGGTCGATGGGAAAGCCTTTCGTGTTTGTTTATTTTCTTTATCTCTTACCGGTATCGATTTTGCATAGCACGTCATCCTGTCTCCTAATTCTATTAATTCCTAGAATTTAGAAAGGAAATTTCATGAACATTTCTTTTCTGGTGAATATAAATTAGGGTTGACTGATTTATATTTGATGAAGTAGTGAAAAGTGGCAACATTAAAGTAACTCATACTCTTACTCCTCTAGATGAGTTAAAGAGACGTGCTTATTGCAAGTGGCATAATTCTTTTTCCCATGCCACTAATGCTTGTAACATTTTTTGTCGACAGATATAATCGGCCATAAATGAGGGCCGGTTGAGTTTTTAGGAGATGCAAGTGGGGCGAGCAACCATTTCCTGTCAATATAATAGAACTAACAAACATAAAAGTCTTGGTTTGGCCAGAAGTGGTCGATAAAGGCAAAGGCAAAAATATCGTCATTGGTGATCCACGCATGTCGAATATATCACGAGGAGGGATTGTTCGGAAAGCTCCGGACAGGAAGACTAACAAGTCCGGAGACGTCGGGAGGCAGGCTCAATCGAGTAGCCGAGCAAATCTCCCTGACTCGAGCATCATGGACGATCCGGCACATGCGCGTGGATGGTCTGGTACTCAAAGAGACGGTCTGGCTGACTCAGTCGGACAATTCGCCCATGACCAGAGCCGTCAGCCTCCACACAAAGTGAAAAAGGAGACATAGGGGAAAAACACATATAACACACATGGTCGGGTGGTCAAAGCCGGTCCTATTTTTGATCAATTGATCTCCAAATATGCTAGCAAGAAGGTCGTTCTACGCGATCGACCAATAAAGAAACCTCGGTAACCCACTAAAAGAAAATGTCCGAATAAAACGGCTGAAAGGCGACACAACAAGCATCACCTATTCATCTAGTGATACCACGATACTTTCCACCCACCTACTCATCGTCGATATATTGTCCTATCCAAAAGTGGAATGGTACGATAATGAACCTGTGGTACATACATAGTCCCATTGCCTATTCAGGCTGGGTGCACCTCCGTTCTATACCTTTTGATCCTTTGATCAGATGGTCATGCCCGAGAAAGATGCAATACAAAATGGCCTTTATGCATTAGAGCTCTATTGAATGGTCACCCTATTGGATTGAGAAGTTGGTGACTTGCATCAGGCTTAGTGCATAGGCTTTTGGTTCGTCAATCTTCACCAAAAGGCTGCGGATCGTCCGACTTAGGGCCACATACTATACGCGCCTTTGCAGAGAGTATCATCACGTAGTTCATCTCCGATGTTTGGCATCCAGATCAGTGCCAACACTGTTGTCGGAGAGGAAATCTCCCCGGCGCCGGGTGGCGAATTGCACCCGCCCTAATGTCGGAGAGGAAATCTCCCCGGCCGGGTGGTGAATTGCACCCGCCCTAGATCCTAAAAAGAGGAGGGGCCTAAGCGTTTTGCTTGTTACGAGACTGGTGGATCAACACACGGGAGCACGCAAGGGTTTAGAGTGGTTCGGGCCGCCGGAGCGTAATACCCTACTCCACTGTGTGATGTATTGCTTAGAGTGTCTACATAAGATTGGGTCTGTCTTGTAACGCCGCATGCCTCCCCTTTTATAGCCGAAGGGGGCATGAACAAAGGTACTGGACCCCGACATGTGGGCCCAGGGACATAACGAATATTGTACTTAGAGCCACAATCGTGTGCTACTGAGGCGATCTTCTAGCGCCCTGACACCCGAGATCTTCATATCCTCGGCGTGCAAGGGAGGCTTCTTGTAGAAGGGATGATGAGTACGGTGCACCGCTCGGCACGGGCGCACTGTTTGCCAACAGACCGGTTAGATGCGCCGCCTGCTGGATGACCCTGACGCCGCCTGCCATCGGATTGGATAGGACACATTAAATGCTGGGAGGGCGCGTCGCCTGCTGGCGTGATGGCAGGAGGCGCGTCCTTTCAGCAATAAATGCAGAGGCCGCTCAGCTTGGTGGGCTTTATGCCAGGCTTGTCCCGTTGGTTTATGTGTCAGGCCACAAGCCACGCGGCAGCAGTGGGCAGTGCAGGACAAGGTCTCGACACGTGCCAGCACCGGACCCCTACCTATGCCGAGGTCCTCCTCGTCCTGGGACCTTGCCAACTCTGGGGCCTTCTAGGGGATCCGGCATACCTTCTTGGGGCCCTGGACTTGTATGTATAGGGGTCCGGTGTCCTTCTGCGGGGGTCCGAACCTAGCGACGAACACCGGGATGTACTCCCTTTCCTTGCCACGCGGCGCTCTTGGACCTGCCCATTGGGCACCATTCTCCACGTGGTCTTGAGGCGTTGCACGGGTGCGGCACCTTTATGCAGTAGCAAGAGGTACCCCTGATTGAGAGTAATGATAGTGGCCCCCGGGCCCGCCTCAGGGGAGGAGGCGAGCCTGCAGGTGGGGCCAGAGTCTGATTGGCGATCTGCCTACTGCTCTTGCGGGCCTATTGGTGCAATTACTACTGGCTCGCCTATGGCTATGCTGACTGTCACGCCCGTTCCCACGGCTGACCTGCCCATGACCTTCATCACCACTGGGCCATGCGCGGGGTGCCTCGAGTCGCTGCATTGGCCCTGAAAGCTTATCTTTTTTAGTCTTCTGCGACGGCTCCGAGGGGGCGCGTCATTGGCGCAAGCGGCGGTGCGGTTCTTCCGCACCTAGTAGCCGATCGCGCCGGCTGCATGACGTGTGGGCCTAGATCCGCATGTTGGACCGTTGATTGTAGCGAAGCTGAGGGAGCGCACAACCGTGGGGCGACTGCTCGCTTCCCGCGTGACGGTTCGCCTTCTTGACCACCGGTTTTGGCAAAAATGAGGCGGCGCCTAACCACGGGGTGGTTGCACGCTCCTTGTGCGGTGGTTCATCTTCCCGACCGCTGGTTGTTTCGAAAGTGAAGGGGTGCATATCCCCAGGGCGGTTGCACGCCCCTGTGTGGTGGTTTGCCTTCCTCGCTCCTCGGGTCGGCCTATACGATGCACGGGGCCTGGCCCCCGTGTCATAGGGCGGAACCTTTGGTGCACCCCAGGAGGCTTTGCCCGTGGCACTCCGGGGCGCAAGAGGGGGACATCTCCCTTTAAAAAGGGATCGACCCCTCGGTAGAAGCCATGCCTTCTCCTCTTGCATCCTTCGTGCCCTCCCACCTTCTGGGCCTCTAGATGGGGCACGCCGATGTTCACTAGAGGGGAACGTGTCAGAGCCATCCCCTCCGGTGGTCCCATCGCCGGAGAGCTTGCGCTCACAGTTGGGCTGCCGATCTTGTCTTCCTTTTGCTGCTGTTAGAGGAGCGCAACCCCGTGGGGGTCGGTGCTCTTCCGTCATCACTCGGCTTCAAGGATTTTCATCATGCAGCCCGCCTACAGTCCCCCGCCAGTGGCCATTCAGAAGGATGACCACCAGCCTCGCAGTGGGGAGAAGCAAGCTGGGCTGCGGCTTCCTCCCCAGCCTTAGCTTCAAGGATGTTCATCATCCTTGCTGGGGCGGGGGGCGAGCCAAGTCAGGGCCCTTCCCTCCGCATGGGCTGGTGACCCGCTTCTTCCTCCAGCATTCGGTGGAGAAGGGTGTTCACCAGCCTTGCGGAGGAGGCAAACCTCGGCTACGCGGGGTCGGCTGGCTGTAGGCCATCAGCTGTAGCGTGTCCGGCCCTTTGGGCTGGATGGCTTCGGCGCCGCCTCCGACGCTGCCTCCTGCCGCTTTGGCCGGGGCGTGGCTGTCCGTTCACCGCACAGGCGATGGTCGCGCCGTGCGTGGGTCCGGCACATCCACCCCTTCTCCTGCCTGCTGGCCATACTGGGGGGATCGTACAAGACGTTGTGCGCCGCGGTGGTGGCGGCGGCATTCTTGGATGGTCTTGTCCTCACTCCCATTGGTTAGACAGGAGCGAGGACCCCTTCGTGCGTGCTGAAGCAGCCACCGCCGACTGGTACAGAGGTGGTCGCTGCCGCTGGTGAGGCTACCCCTTGCAGAGGTGGTTGCCTCCGCTGGCGAGGGCATCAGAGCCATCTGCCGCTGAGTCCCCGACTTTTTGGCTTTAATGGCCTCGTTGTCGCCCCTTGTAGGAGGACGGAGGCGAGGACCTTCTCGCAGTGGCGCTCACCCTGAGGTGGTCGCTGTTGCTAGCAAGCCGCATGGAGCGGAGGTCGTTGTCGCTGTTGGTGGAGAGGTGGTCGCTGTCGTCGGCGATCCATCGATGCAGAGGTTGCTCGGAGCCAACTTCTAGCATGATTCCTGCTGGTGCAGCATAGTTCATTCCTGCAGAAATGGAGCCAGGGCCCCGCTTGTAAGGGAATGTAATGACATATGCTTGCTCGGAAGCAAAATGTAATAACATATGTATACAGGATCTTAGCCTGAGAAGCCAAGTTGTGCGTCTGGACACCCTGGATGGTGGTTCTAGGTACTAGGACACCTGCCGCAGGGTGGTGGAGTGTGCAGGCCCACGGTACGGGACCAGGCTGAGCGGCTACACGGCTCTGGACTACCCCAGGAGACAAGCATCGCTTCTCTAGTTCTGGACCCCAAGCTATCGGACGCACAAGACTTATAGTTCCAAATACTAGGGCACCCATCACAGAGTGATGGAGTGTGCAGGATTTCGGGTACGGAACCAAGCTAACCGGCCACACAGGCTCTGGATCACCCCATGGAACGGGCATCTATTCTTTAGAACCGGCCCCCAGGCTTTTCCTATTTTTGTAAGGTACTTCTGAGTATTATTTATAAAGCAGTGTTTAACACTTATCTGTGCATCGCCCGTTCCTATTGTTGACTTCCCTTGGTATCTGGCCCCTCGCCTGGGGTGTAGGCTCGATGTATCGAGGTTTGGCTCCAGCGTATATGAAAGGATTGTCAACGACCTTCGGGAGGCAGCCTCGCTGAGACCTGGATCTGTACACAGCTTTAGTTTTAAAGAGCGTTAGTGATACACCCGTAGGACCTGCCATCTGACACTAGCCATCCTTTGACACATGCTCGGGACTTGCAGGGTCTAGCCTGAGGGAGCCAAGTTGTGCATCCGGACCCCCTGGATGGTGGTTCTAGATACTAGGACACCTGCCTTAGGGTGGTGGAGTGTGCAGGCCCACGGTACAGGACCAGGTTGAGCGGCTACACGGCTCCAGACCACCCCAGGAGGCAAGTATCTTTTTCTTAGTTCCGATCCCCAGGCTGCGGACCCACAGGACTTATAGCTCTAAGTACTAGAGTACCCGTCATGGAGTGGTGGAGTGTGCAGGGTTTCGGATACGAAACCAGGCTAATCGGCCACACAGGCTCCGGACCACCCCATGGAACGGGCTCCCGTTCTTCAGAGCCGCCCCCAGGCTGTTGGGCCCTCCTGCTTTCGCATAGAGGTCCTAAGCCGCAAGTATGGATGTTCAATTCAGATGTCAACATGCCTGATAGGATGGGAACTGGTCGGGTGGGTTAGCTAAAATATAATCCGAAAACTGCAGGAGAAGACCTTGGGGCAGTATGATAATATTATCATAGAGGTACATCTGAGAGGGTAGTTTTCTTTTATAACTTATCATGCATGGGTGCGGACCAACAGGCCGGGTTTATGGGGACAGACCCCACCAGGTTGGCGTGCACGTATGCGCTACCTAGTTACAAAAGGAAAAAACTTCGACCCCTCAGACTTGCTCTATAGATAAAACTTACAGAGATATTCCGGCACTGGGGGAGGCACTCCTTCAGTCGTAGCTAGATAGTTGCCCTCAGGTCGGGGGATTCCTATTACCATGAAGGGTCCTTCCCTGCTGGGGGAGTGTTGCGGAGCCCTAATTTGGTCTGGTACTTCCGTAAGATTAGGTCCCAACCCTGGGTCCCCATCTGCATTTGACAAAGGAGGCCCCGCTTTTGGCTGTGGTCATTCCTAGATGAACCTGTCAGAAATCTGGACCCATGGGAAGTCTAGATGGGTTTCCGGAGGAAGGCGGGCTTCAGCTCCATAGGCCGGGGGACATGGAGTCCCGTCGGTGGTTCGTCTAGTCGCCGCCATCAGAGTGGGAGTCCCTAGTGAAGATGTCCTTTAGGTCCCCCTCGAGCGACTAGTTCCTGAGGTCTCGCTCAGCCGCAGCTACCTCGTCGTCGTCGACCTTTTCCTTGCCAGGACGGCGACAAGGCGGAGAGCCGTCCTTGGAAGACTGCTCACGCCGCTCGCTGACGCGCCTTGCGAGATCAATGATGTCGCGACACTCCGCGGGACTGTGGCGACCGTTGGGGTGTACAGGGCATGAGCCGCTGCTACCCTTTTGTGGTCGTGGGCGCTTGTTGCGGTCGCCCCGACCCCCGGTCGCAACTGCAATGACCAGCACGGTTGACTGCGGCCTTTCATAGCCACGACCCTTCTTTTTCTTTTTGTCGTCCCGGGGGACGGCGCTCGAGCCACCTGTCTGGGTAACTCCGATTTGTGGGGCCGAATGCCATGCACGGCCCTCGGTGGCTCTGGCGCACTTGTCAGCCAGAGCGAAGAGCGTGGGGACAGTCTCCACATCATGTGTGGCCAGCTTCTCCAACATTTTCTTATCACGTACCCCCTGACGGAAGGTTGTGATGATGGAGGCATTGGAAATACGAGGAATAGTACCTTGTACCTTGGTGAAGCGGGAGATAAATGTCCGGAGGGTCTCTCCGGGCTCCTGCCTCACTGCGTGTAGGTGGGCCTCCACACCATGCTGCCGGTAAGCGCTGGCGAAGTTCGCAACGAACCATGCACAGAGCTCTTCCCAGGTGTAGATTGACCCTTGGGCAAGGTTCATGAGCCAAGTCCAGGCAGGCCCCGATAGGGCGACATGAAAATAGGTCGCCATCACCGCGGTGTTTCCACCTGCTGCAGTGATGGCGGTGACGTACACCTGCAGGAACTCCGACGGGTTTGATGTTCCATCGTATTTTTCCGGTAGGTGCAGCCGGAACTTGGGCGGCCATGACGCCGCACGTAGATCGTCCGCGAGGGCGGCGCAGCCCACGCCGGCCAAGGGGACACCCGTTTGGGACCGGGCGCCCATTGGTGTATGCGGTGCTTCCGTAGCGAAATCTCGGTCGAGGTTGCGACCCTTGATGTTTTGTCAGTGCTCCCGCGCCCTTTCCAAAGAGATCCGGGCGTCCTCTCCCATACGCCTATGGTTGAGCTCTGCCCGGAGGTCGTCGGTCTGTGCTCCCCTTACGGAGGGCGAGCGTACAGACGCTGTCGCCTCGCGCTGGCGTCGGGATGACCGAGGCCTACACCTGGTCGAAGTGGAATGCGCCATGCCGAGTAGCCGGTCCACGTCGTCACGCCACTGTTTCATGGCCCCTGGCGAGGCCATGGAGCTAGGGGGTAGCGTAGCAACTCCCTGGCTGCAGACAACGCCGTAGGCGCTGCCCTCGACGGAGTCCGGGACGCCTGCACTGGCGTGTGTTGTTGTACGGCGTGTACGGCAACTGTCCCAGAGTCGGGGCAATCGGGTACTTGTGGCGCGGAGGATGCAACCTCTTAGTCCATCGCGAAATCTTATGAAGTTCCGGTGCGGTGCTCGATGATCCGCACCATCATGCTGAGCAAGAAAACAAGCAAAAACTTGAAGCCTAGCCCCTACCTGGCGCGCCAAATGTCGGAGAGGAATCTCCCCGGCCGGGTGGTGAATTGCACCTGCCCTAATGTCGGAGAGGAAATCTCCCCGGCCGGGTGGCGAATTGCACCCGCCCTAGATCCTAAAAAGAGGAGGGGCCTAAGCGTTTTGCTTGTTACGAGACTGGTGGATCAACACACGGGAGCACGCAAGGGTTTAGAGTGGTTCGGGCCGCCGGAGCGTAATACCCTACTCCACTGTATGATGTATTGCTTCAGGAGCTTGTATGAACTTGTGAGTGTCTGTCTAAGATTGGGTTTGTCTTGTAACGCCGCATGCCTCCCCTTTTATAGCCGAAGGGGGCATGCACAAAGGTACTGGACCCCGACATGTGGGCCTAGGGACATAACGGATATTGTACTTGGAGCCACAATCGTGTGCTGCTGAGGCGATCTTCTAGCGTCTGACACCCGAGATTTTCATATCCTCGGCGTGCAGGGGAGGCTTCTTGTAGAAGGGATGATGAGTACGGTGCACCGCTCGGCACGGGCGCACTGTTTGCCAACAGACCGGTCAGATGCGCCGCCTGCTGGATGACTCTGACGGCGCCTGCCATCGGATTGGACAGGAGGTATTAAATGCTGGGAGGGCGCGTCGCCTGCTGGCGTGGTGGCAGGCGGCGCGTCCTTTCAGCAATAAATGCAGAGGCCGCTCGGCTTGGTGGGCTTTATGCCAGGCTTGGCCCGTTGGTTTATGTGTCGGGCCACAAGCCACGCGGCAGCAGTGGGCAGTGCAGGACAAGGTCTGGACACGTGCCAGCACCAGACCCCTACCTACGCCGGGGTCCTCCTCGTCCCGGGACCTTGCCAACGCTGGGCCCTTCCAGGGGATCCGACATATCTTTTTGGGGCCCTGGACTTGTATGTATAGGGGTCCGGTGTCCTTCTGCGGGGGTCCGAACCTAGTGACGAACACCGAGATATACTCCCTTTCCTTGCCACGCGGCGCTCTTAGACCTGCCCATTGGGCACCATTCTCCATGTGGTCTTGAGGCGTTGCACGGGTGCGGCGGCTTTATGCAGTAGCAGGAGGTACCCCTAATTAAAGGTACTGACAACTGTTATATTATTTCAGCATCCATCTAATCTAAATACAACTATCAAAACTTGTTCTCAACCTTACCATCTTAGGACTGAACATCTTCGATCTCTCTCTCTCTCGCTGCTAATTCGTTTTCAAGAATAGGAAATGCGGTATTCTAAATTGCGGCACACAGCGTCGATCCGATAAGAGGTTATGGACAGGTTAAGATGTTTGGCTTCCTTCACACAGGATTTTTCCATTATTTGGAGAACGGCTTCCTTCAGTAGTAGAAGCCTGGCCGGACTCGATGGGCCAGGAGGCCACCCCTAGCTACTAGCGCGATGCTATGAACTACGGCGCACCGTATCGATCGACCTATATCGAGGGAGAGTGCTAGCTACGATCTACGAGGCGAGGCTACGACTACACGAGGATTGCCTGTGCCTGGTGCTGGTGGTGCATGTGGCATTTTCGCAGAGCCAACGCCGAGCTGAGTCGTGAGAGCACTAGCACAATAGCACTCCACTCTAGCAGTAGTGGTGTTTGCGCCTCCTCCAGGACTCCAGTCCAGCTAAAGCTAGCTTCCAGCAGTGGCACCGGCCCTATATAAGTGGGCGCAACTCGGCTTCCCCCGTTACATTTCACTCCACTCCATCTCCATCCCATCCCACACCGCGCTCCCGGCGTCTCTGCCTGTCCCTCTCAGTCATATCCCTCTCTGGCCAAAGGGTCGCCGGGACGCGGCTAGCCTGACAG
The DNA here is from genome assembly GCA_029449295.1 of Zea luxurians. Lineage (NCBI taxonomy): Eukaryota > Viridiplantae > Streptophyta > Magnoliopsida > Poales > Poaceae > Zea > Zea luxurians. The sequence continues at coordinate 780,589 of JAOPSE010000073.1, forward strand.
AGACGTGCAGTGCAGGGGCTGCCCGGGCCACTGCCGCCTCACGCGGGCGCGCGATCGAGGTGACGGCGAGCTGCTGGCTAGCGCAGACAGTCGCGCGCGCGGGCGGTCGCTGTTGGTGGCGGGTGGAGGTGGTGGCGGTTACAGTGCGGGAAAGGGCACAGGCAGATCCAGGCATCCCAGGATTTCTGCCTCCACCCAGACTTTGCCCGCAATCCATCCGCGCTTTCCGCTCCGTCTCCGTGTCGTCCCTCTCGTTCCCCGGCCTGGGCGGTGAAAGCAAGATCGATCCAGCGTGCTGCTGCCTTGCTAGCTGCTGCTGAGTCCCTGACCTGGACGACAGCTGCTGCTTCTGCTGGTATATAAAGTGGAGGCAACCTACAGCTTGGTGGTAAGCCCCCGAACCAAACTCATACATGTATGTGCTTCTCCTCTCCCTCTCTCTTATCTTGGCGTTTGTACCGAGAGTACGACCGAGTTACTGACTGTGGGTGAAGGGTGGTGCCTAGCTGATCGCCTGATCCATCTCGTCCGCCCGGGGCCCAAGCAGGGTTACAAGAGGTGCGTGGCAGGCTACTGTTCAGGAGCTGTGACTGTGAGTTTGTGTTCTTATAAGCGTCGTCGTTGGCTCTCGACCGGTGGACTCGATCTGGGCTGGGCGAACTAGATATATTTGGCGCACGCACACGCTTGGTGAGGCTTCGATCACCTCTCCCTGTGCATGCATATGCATTGTTATTTTAGCTTCTTTCATTTGCTTATAGTTCTTGGATCGATGCTGCTGTGTGTAGTGCAGTGTGCCACCAGACGACACTGCCGGTTCCCAGCAACACTAGTAGCTAGCTCGGTAGGTAGGTTAATTATGCGCGTACATTCCTTAGCTAACTATTCCAAAAATCCAAATTCATGTGCACCCCCCCCCCCCCCCCAAATAAGGCCTAGAGTGTTTAATATATATCTCTGTTTGTGTAAAATTAGCTAGGTTAGACAACAGAGATCCATCATGTAGACGACAACGGAATAAAGGCCTACTAGAGTGTTCCCAAATCATGTCTGAAATTTTGAACCATGTTTCTTATGGAGTTTCTACAAATAAACTTCCAATGTTTGAAGGAGCCAGATTCTCTTCTCTTGCATTGGTTTTTTTCCCTCATTACCGTACCTCCTTTTAATTTGTTTCATGGAGAGGATGTTAGTTTCAGTTTAATTAGGCTGATATATTAAAATGTTATTTTATGTCGTCAGAACGGACCCTCTATCTTCTGTAAATGTGTGTGTGCACCGCGTCTGCCTTTTCTTTTTTTCTCAATTTGAAAGATATATATATATGTATATATATATATATATATATATATATATATATATATATATATATATATATATGCAGGTGCATTTCGGTGTATTAATTTTCCTTTCTCCAGATATGTATTAATATGAACATTCCCAAATATTTGGTTTAATCTTTTCTAAAACTATTTTGCCATATAATCTATATCATCATATCTATCGGGGCAAAGAAATATCGTTTTTGCGCTAGCTGATGCATGTTCTTGCTGTTTCGGTTACATTTCTTTCAGCCCAAAGGTCCGCATGTGCACTGAGCTAGCTTCCTTGGTACAAAAGGAACCAAGAGAGCCAATGGATTAATCTTGTAATCGTATACATGATGAAAGTGTCTACTTTTTATCTACTGCCATGATTGCTCGCTTTTTTTTCCCCTGAAAATATCATCCCAGTGGAAATGAAATGAAACTTGTACTCCATTTGTTGGAAACAGAAATTTGTACCCACACATATATATATTATCTTCAACCAATACCGTAATTATATTGGATATTATATGTGGAGTAGCGAGTAAGTTTTGGGGGAACAAAAAATTATTGCAGAGTTGAAACGGACAGATTTGTGCTCGTGATATGCGCCAACTGTGTGCTTCAAACTGGTGTCTGCATAGACATGGTTTGTGTACTCATGGTCATGGTATATATATGTGTGACTATAAGACGAGTAGCATGCACATATATATATATATATATATATATATGTGTGTGTGTGTGTTATCACCTGATTTGTGTGCTAAGTTTAGCTATCATGTAGCATTGGTTCTTCTCTATTAGAATTATTAAGGGTGTGTTTAGATTGGTTAGGGCTAGTTATTAGCTGATAGTAAAAATTAATATGGATTAGATAGGGTTGATCAGCTAGTTTGCTAACAACTAGTCGAAGGATTGGCTAAAAAAAATAGCTCACCTATTAATTACCTTCATGTTTGAATTTAATGTGGCTAAAAATTCTGGGTAATAATTATTAGCCCTATGCATCCAAATTAAACAGTCTAACGACTTAATCCTTTGCACCCTTTATCAATTGTTAATTAAGATTGATAAAGTATTTACTTGTGTCACTAGCTAAAAAAAGGTATTAACACGAGTAGCAAACCTTAGCATTGATGTGACATGCATACTAGTGTTGGCACCTACATTTATGTTGGTACTATAATAGCTCATTTTTCTCTCATATGGCTTCTTATTAGCATGAATATCGGGTGTCCACACTCTAGTAGAGCGTGTGGTATGACAAGCCAGGCAACCTTTTACGTGTGAGTGGCTATGAAAAACTAGTTTAAGTGCATCAGTGTGCATAGCACTGGCATGTTTAATTTGCTGATGAAACTTTGTACTGAATCGTATCTATGTCATGTTACTCCGTGTAGTTACTAGGGATCCTCTGATCGAAAGGATGGACACTTTCTCCCATGTCCCCCCTGGATTCCGTTTCCACCCCACCGACGAGGAGCTCGTCGATTACTACCTGAGGAACAAGGTGGCGTCCAACAAGATCGACCTTGACGTCATAAAAGACGTCGATCTGTACAAAATTGAGCCCTGGGATCTCCAAGGTAAGAAGCACATTAATTCTGAAACAAGTATAAATATACATAGCTGCTGCTAAATAGACACATGCATTTTGGAATGGGCATGCAGAGAAGTGCAAGATCGGGACGGAGGAGCAGAACGAGTGGTACTTCTTCAGCCACAAGGACAAGAAGTACCCGACGGGCACCCGCACCAACCGGGCGACCACCGCCGGATTCTGGAAGGCGACGGGTCGCGACAAGCCCATCTACACCAAGAGCTGCCTCGTCGGCATGAGGAAGACGCTCGTCTTCTACAGGGGCCGCGCGCCCAACGGCCACAAGTCCGACTGGATCATGCACGAGTACCGCCTAGAGACCACCGAGAACGTGACCGCCGCCCCTGTACGTAAGCCTGCCGCCTGCCTGATCCCATACGATCCCTAGCTATCTAGCTAGCTGAACAACAAATCGTCCATGTGTGATCCATCGAGTCATTCATCGAGCATGCCATTCAGCTCAGCTGACAGCATTTCCTCCTGCCGCTTGCACGTGGACGATGCACGAATTGGTCGTTCATCAGGAGGAAGGATGGGTGGTCTGCAGGGTGTTCATCAAGAAGCGAGTGGAGGCCGTGCGGCGGATGCCCGACGGCGCGCCGCCGTGGTTCGATGGCCACGTCCCCGGCGGCTTCATGGCGCCCGCGGGCCTTGGCTCGCCGAGGCAGCTGATGCACCACCACCCAAACCCGGCAGCAGCAGCGGCGCTGCTGTACAGCGGCCAGCAGCTCTACCACTGCAAGCCGGAGCTGGAGTACCATCACCTTCTGCAGCCGAGCCAAGAGGCCCTGCTGCAGCAGCTCCCTCAGTTGGTGGAGAGCCCCAAGCCTCCTCCTCCCGCCTTCATCGACCAAGGCAGCTGCAGCCTCCTGTCCCCCGACGAGGCTTCTGGGTACACCACCACGCCGCAGCAACCGCCGCCCCTGACGGAGACCGCCTACATGGACGACGACTCGGTCACCGACTGGAGAGTGCTCGACAAGTTCGTCGCGTCTCAACTCTTCAGCCACGGCGACGGCACGGCGAAAGAGGCTGGTTACCCCAACCCGGCGCGGGCATTTCAGGCTGAGAACAAGCAGCCGGAAGAACCACTGGACTACGCCTCCACGTCTGCGTCTGGTGGCGGCGGCGAGGCGAACATGTGGAAATAGCGTATATATGCCGTATACAATTCATCTGCGAGTTTACCATATATATGCCTCCCAAACCTGATTTAGTGTACAAATATATAGCGTGCAATGCTTGTCATGCTGGCACATGATAATATACACATGCATGATAATAAACACGTAACCGAAGTGGTTATTATACACTGTATTATTTGTCATCAGGTCACAGGACCTGATGTTTAACAAGCTGAAAGCTGAAGCTAAGGAGCATCAGCGACTGACTTGACAATCCGTAAAAGTAGTCAAGCTGTCGATGGACGTCTATTTGCACGGTCCATCCAGACCGACAGATCTGGGTGCTGCGGATGCATCAGCTAGCAATGTTTGTTAAAAATGGAGTGGAAAGTTTATTTAAGCTATATTCAACGGTCTTCCTAAATCAACTATACATCACTCTCTATTTTAAACTTTATTTAACAGTTTAGTGTACAGTACAAAACAGTGTTTTGCACAACTATATATATATATATGCTGTTCTGAGCATGGCCTTACTGATCCTCTGTTGAACTTCTGCCTTCTGGATATGTTGGTAGGTAGGGGCCACTTTGATCAAGAAGCACTTGATATGATCTATTTATATACATATAACTATGCTATATGGCATTCAGTACTCAGCGCCCATGTCTTATCTACATCCCTGACTTTTACCTGATTCCGCTGCAATGTTACAACAATTGCAAGAGAAGAAAAATGATGGTTTCTCCGCACTATTCTGCTCTTAATCAGCCTCCAATGCATGTACACCATCCAATGACCAGTTTCCATGTTGGATTAATCCTCTCTCAGTTTGCATAAATGCATAGCACATACCACACTACAGTAAAACGGTACAAGTCCGACGGCTCGTTTATGTTCGACGGCCGCCTAGGGAACCGTCGGACATAAGCTTATATTCGACGGCTACTGACGGCCATCGGACATAATGTGGGACATCCGAGGGCTGGCAGGCAGGCCTTCGAACATAAGCTTATGTCCGACGGCTTGCATTCGAACATAAGCTTATGTCCGACGGCTTGTAGACAGGCCGTCGGACATAAGCTTATGTCCGACGGTCTCCTATGTAGCCGTCGGACATAAGCGAATTTAACCGATGGCCCGCGCCCGCGTCGGTTCATTCTGTCTTCTCTCCCGCTCGCTCGCGTATGCATAGCCGCCGCCGCTGCCGTCGCCCGGCACCGCCGCCCAAGCCACTCCCAGCGACCTCCTGCCCCACCTCGACGCCCAGCCCGCGCCCGAGCCTCTGCTCCCGTCGCCCGTTAACTCCACCGCCGCCCAAGCAACATCGGAGCCGCCCCAACGTCGCCCGCGGCCGCCGGAGCCTCTGCCCCCGACCCCGCCGGCGCTCACTTCACCGGCTCATCGTCCGGCAAAGTGAGTAATTTTATAATTTTTAGTATAATTTTGTATATGCATATATATTGTTTGCTAGTAGTAATGTTTAGTTTTGTTATGTCCGACGACTTGATTTAATTATGCAATTAAATTAGCTTGTTTTAATTTATTTATTAGTAGCTATATAATTTAAACTTTTAATTTCCGAGGGTAATTATTAAGCCCTCGGAAATAAGGTTGTTTTTATTTGATTTAGGGTCCCGTAAAATGATTTTTCTGTAGTGATATTGTATTAGTGTGGTTCATTAGTAATCATAACTAATTAAGTGAACGTCTCGTATCTAGTATAGAGGAGGATAGTCAGTGGATGTATGAAGGTTGGAAGAAAAGATGTGCTTTATCAAGTGAGTGGGTTGCCAAGACTGATGCTTTTCTCAACCGTGCTTTTGCTCGGTCAGAGACTAGAACCGATGTTAGGTGCCCTTGTAGCAAGTGTCGGAACATTTATTTCCTTGACAGGAGGACTATGTCGATAGATATTTGCAAGAACGGTTATATGTCAGGCTATGAGATGTGGGTGCACCACGGTGAGGACCCACCTCCTCGTATTGTATCAGAATTTCAGTCACATGAAGAGGGGGACTACGATAGGATGGAAGAGATGCTTGACGATGTACACCATGAGATTCTAACCGTCGATTCGGAGAACCCCAGTCAACCCACCGATTATGAGGATCCAGCTACACCTGAGGTTCAGAAGTTCTTCGAGCTCCTTAAAGCTGCCGAAGAGCCGTTGCATGAGCACACGAAAGTGACCATCCTTGTATTTGTGACTCGACTTATGGCTATTAAGTCTAAGTTTGCATTCTCAAACAACTGCTACAAGGAGCTTTTGAACTTGATCAATGATGTACTTCCGGAGAATCACAAGATGCCAAAGGACATGTATCAGTCCAAAAAGTTGCTCTCTGGGCTCGGTATGGACTACGAAAAAATCGATGTATATGACAATAATTGTATGCTTTTCTGGAAGGAGACCGCGAGTGAGAAGAAGTGTACTGTATGTGGTGAGCGTAGATTCGTTGAGGTTGAAAACGATGATGGTTTGACCGTGACGATGAAGATTGCACGTAAGCAGCTTCATTACATGCCTCTTATACCTCGGTTGAAACGTTTGTTCATCTCCAAGAATACAGCCAGACACATGAGGTGGCATAAAGAAGGGGTACGTGAGAATCCAAATGTCATGGCGCACCAAGCTGATACAGATGCATGGAAGGCACTAGATGCTTTTGATTCCAGCTTTGCTGATGAAGTGCGAAATGTCCGCTTCGGTTTAGCAACAGATGGTTTCTCTCCTTTCAATCTAACTGCAACGTCCTACTCATGTTGGTCCGTCTTTGCTGTTCCATACAACCTTCCACCAGCTCTTTGCATGAAATATGAATTTATTTTCTTAATATAAACCATCAGAGATAACAAACCCTTATATCCGACGGCTGACGCCAGGCCGTCAGACATAACAGCTGTGGGTCCCACCAACCGACCGGTAAAACGGTTGACATTTACTATCTCCGACGGGTGGTTGCGGCTATCGGAGATAGCTTATGTCTGACGGCTGCCGTCGGACATTACGCTATTTCTGACCCCATATGTCCGACGGCCAGAGACCGTTGGAGATAACTAAATGTCGTCGGACATAAGCTATCTCCGATGCTTTAAAGCTTATGTCCGACGGCTTTGGCCGTCGGAAGTTGTTTCATTTACTGTAGTGCCAGTAGCTGGATCACAGAAACCATCTTGGTCAAGAAGCTTTTGTGGCGGGGCACTCAACAGAGGGAATGAAGGGCTCCCATTTGCATTTTTGACGGCTTCCCAAATCCTACTCCTGTTATGGGGTGGGTCCTAATTGCATATTTGCATAATGCCTGTGAAAATAATATCAGAAATCAAGAGATCACACAATTAAGCATTGACCATACAACCTAACGGCATCTTTATGTAATGGAATTCTCATTTAAGTAACCACATACCTGTTTAATTTCTATAGTAGTAGTCAATAATAGCATCTTCGAAGTCAGCACCTTCAATGATAGCTCCTGCAAGATCACTAAGGACTGGTTTTGTGACTACGAATTTCCTCCTCCATCAATCCCTTTTAATTTTCTAGTCACCAAACCAGCCTTAAGTGTTAGAGGTGACTGTACAAGCACAACATTTGTACGGTTAGCTTCATTTACACTATGGCCAGCAGGCTAGTAAATCGTGCATATAACAGTGACCATCATATATTGTTTTGCATGGTAGACTTTGTTGTTTACCGAGTGGAGTATGAAACAAGAGATAGAGATGAGTAAGTTGGAGATAGCTTTAGAACCTGGTGCATCAAAACTTGTTTGTGCAAATATGTCAGGGAATTATGTATATTGGCAATTTCCTATATCAAATGCATAATGGCAGAAATCGCTATTGCAATGGTACATTGTTGTTGGTACCGATCTGGGCGCCAATCACTGCGATGTGTACCGGCGACGGTGCTCTCTGTGGCAGCGTGGATGGTCCACGGTCGAGGGCGGGACAGTCCGCGACCTAGCGCAGGAGCTAGGGTTTCTGCAGACGAGCCGAGCGGTCCGCGCCTGGTGGCTGGATGGTCTGCACATGCGTAGAGGCGACTGAGTTCGCCAACAGCACCTAGATCTCGCTCCTGGGAGGGACCCCATCGGGTAGGAGAGATCCTAGGGTTTGTCTTGGGATCAATTGCCCACCCATGACGCCTCTAAACGACGTAGAGCCGGAGAGAGGTGAAGATTAGAGGGAGAAAACTATATTATTGTCTACTCCTAAGGCAAAATGTAAAGAACGAAAGATATATTGATTGTTTGATCGATTGTTGGTGATTGTAATTGGCCGTACCCCTTAATATATATAGGGGGAGGTCACCCATTCCTAGGCGTCTCCCAACAGCAACCACGGATTTAGAAGGATAAACTCACGCGGAAAAGAGATTAGTTGCGTCTAATTCGATCTATGGGCGGACCTTTCGCGCCTATGGCCGGACCGTCCGCGGGTGCTCAACAATTCCAATTTAAATAATGAAATGACATTTTCTGGTCTAAAAATGCAAGTCGTAAGTAACCACACCAGAACAAATATAAGACTCTATTACTACGTCGGGTTATTCATCTAGCTTGCATTATATAAACATAACTAGTTAGTTACCCATACATCATCATGGTTTCTGTATATCATATATGATTTCATTATTCGAGGTGCACTTTTTTAATATTTCGCTGGCGCACGGGGAACACGGGGACAATGCTAACTGGAGCTCAGAAACACACAGAAAATGCTTGCTGGTTAGCAACAATACTCAATGATTGCTTCCTAACAACTATCACTGGCAACAGAGGGAACGATAGTGCTGCAAACTATGGTTCTCGGTGTCCTTCCGTAGCTATAGTAAAGGCTACATATAAGGCGTGATTGGTTTCCTGCATACAGGGCAGCCTGGATGATGAGATGCAAGAAGTGGATGTTTGGTTTGCTGTATACTTGTTTGGGCCTGGTTGAACAGATGCAAAAGTGTCCCACGGGCCTGGCTGCTTGGAAACGGAAATCAATCTCGTTTCTGGCGGGCCTGGCTGGCGTTGCACAAGCACGTGCGCCCCAAGACCTGATTTCCTTGGCTTTTCCACTGAAAAGCTGCTCCATTCACGCATCCAAACAACAGCCATACATGTCCTGTCCCTGTTCGATTCGACAACCAAACATCTACTTGTGTACCATCTACGCCTGGCTATAGCGAGACAGGTTGGCAGGTACGAGCCTGGCTGAGCTCCACGGGCAACCAATCAGGCAAATAGTGTACGCAAGAACTTGCTCATACATCACTATGGTTTCTATATATCAAATATGACTTCATTGTCTGAAGGTGCATCTTTTTAATATTTCGCTGACATGTGGGGTAAGGGAGATAATGCTAAATGGAGCTTAGAAACACACATAAACTACTCGCTAATCAGCAACAATAGTCAATAACTGCTTCATGACAACTAGCACTATTGGGCAAACATGCTCAGGTTATTTGCATTGTAGTGCAGTAACCTTCACGGTAAGCAGAAATAGGGAACCATAGTGCTGCACTATTGCTGACTATGGTTCTTGATGTCCTTTCGTAGCTATAGTAAAACACAACATATAACGCACGCAAGAACTTCTGGTATCAGTGTTGGCTATAACAAAACACATGTGTTATATATAGAGAAAAAATATAGTAGTTGGATTATAATGAATAAAATGTGTACTAGTTGATATAGAGGGAATATGTAGAGGGACATGAGTGTGAAGGATTGTAATATAGAGTAAGGAATCTTGATGACTAGACTATGAATAGTGGTATAGAGTAAGGATATGGAGTAACATGCACTATGGATAGCCTCAACCAACCAATCTATGCATGTGCTCATGATGTTAGTCACATCTGTATACCATGGTGTGATGAATGCAGTTGATGTGCAACACACGACGAAAGAATGATAGATGTTGGTTGAGCTCGATCAAGCACCACTAGGAAAACCACAAATGTGCAATCGTTGACAAGTGGGAACATCGTTGCAGGTGAGAGTCATCAATAGTGGTGTAGGTATAGATGAGGAAGCACAAAGTATATTGTATCCATGCCAAGCAGGGAGGCCATATAGATGACACATGTCCATTTATTTTTGTAGGACCAAGGTTGTCGTCCATGCTAGAAGTAACCATCTCGACTTGATGTAGCAACCATAGTGCAACATAACTGATCTGATTTCCTGAAAGAGCTCGAGTCCTCCCCCACCCTCTGAACATACAGGAGAATCGAGGTGGAAATGAACTAATTTCCACCTCAACTCCCTCCAATCTCGAAAGAGGTCACTTTGATGGCCGGTCATGGGGAACGACCTTTTGTTGATGTACTTGGATAATAATTGATCAAACATGGGACCGACTTTAACCAGTCGAGATGTGCATTAACTATATTCTACTTCCACGAACCTATTTCGGGGCGTCAGGGCTTGAGGGTATGTAGTAGTTGCTGCCTCTGGACATTGACAGACCATCTAACAAAGATATTTGGATCGTCTGCTAGAGCTGGTCGGGTCGTCCGCTAGAGAGTCGGACCGTCCTCGCTGGCCCCTAGTGTCGGTGGTCTTGATAGTGATTTTAATGTTTTTCCTCTTTCTAGGGTCTTCTCGCCACAACCTCCCTGGAAAAGATCTTAGTGTTCTCATCGAGGGCCTAAGGGTCACTGATGATGATGCTCTTTCCTTTGTCCTTATCGGTCACATCTAGCCGAATCAAGACCTTTTATCATTCAGATCTATCAGGTTGACCATGAAAGGTTGTTTGTCAATATGTATCTATTGGAAATTTAACCGGTCCTCATTAATGATCGATTGTACATTGGGGGCATGTGTAGTAGGTAGAAGAGATGGCATCTAGAACTCTCCTTGCTCGACAATCCTCTGATGTCGGTCCACCTTGAAATGCGGCAGATATTTTTTCTTCGTCTCCTCATGCTCTTAGGCTTGTTGTTGCTTTATGTAATCTTCAAATCGCTACTGATCTTCAGATGACAGACTCTCTAGAGTTGGCTTCATGATTTGCCTGGGGAAACTTCGGTATGATCTTTGGAATCAGCCATTTTGGGGGTCGATTTTAATAAATCTGAAACGCAGTTTGTTAGAGCGAAGGCTGATCACCCCCTCGATCAGTTTTCTTTAACATAAATCAGATAGGTTCTATCTCAGACACAGGAGACGAAGGGCACTTCGACCGCTACCGAAGCTGAGGTCTCGGTCTAAGAACCGTCGAAGGCTTGGAAGCGAAGGGATCTACCATTTAAAGCAGGGGCTCCTTAGGACTTCGCTCTGCGTCACCGCTAGCTTGGGAGGTTTCGAGCCGCAGCCTTGGCAAGGACCAAAGACCCGACGCCCTAGAGCGAAGAGTGTCGCGTCCTAGCAAGGACCACGTCATTCGATGGCGGGGCTCATGCAGCATCCTGCTGACCATTTGGGACCATTTGTAAGCCCCTTCCTAGGGTAGGGTTTACCGTATATCTAATCAGGTTATACTTAACATCACCATAATGACCTGTAATGATCCTGTAGGGGGGAATATTCCGGGGCTGTAGCAGGTAACCGGGGGCATAATTGTACTTAGAAGGGCACGCCCACCCACCTAGTTACCTATAACTACCCCCATATTGTACATTGATGGGACACGCTGAACAAGACGCTATAAAACCCTGCCTACTATTTTGTTGATCACCTGAATACTCCCATATCCTAGTGCTTGGGCCCGCTTGACCACATGTCAGTCGGTTCCAACACAGTTGTCCCCAACAGAGTCGCCAAAAAAGTGTGTTGGCGTCTTTTTGGACCAAACACTTACGATCCCAAAATCCCGCTCACGGGGAATGAGACCTTAGGGAATCTCTCTGCGAGGCACGAGACCATTCATGATAGGTCACTAGATAGTCCATGGTTGATCACTGAACGGTCCGTTGTAGGTCACTAGACCATCCGCACGTGCGCAGAAGATAGCAGTTAGTTCCTCCAGAAAGAGAACCAAGGAAACAACACAACTCCTACCTCCTAGGAGGGACCCATCGAGGAGGAAGGATCTTAGGGTTATCTTGGGTAGGCAGTCCACCCAAGATACCTCTAAACAATGTAAAGTTGAGGAGATGTGAAGATTGAGATTGAGGAAGATTAAACTAGATCTAGACTACTCCTACTCCTAATGCAATGACGAACGAAGTAAATAGGTAAATTGTATTGATAGATTCGATTGTGGATGTCCTCAATCGGCCGTACCCCTTTATATTTATACGGGGAGGTCTGGACCCGTTCTGGGCGCTTCCTGACATATTCCCATGTAATTAACGGATAAGCACAGGCAGGAAATGGACTTTCGCCTAAGAGCTAATCTAATCGCGGGTCGTCCAGGCTACACCTGCGGATCATCCGATCGTCACTTTTGGTGCTCAACAATGGGATCAAACTAGAGTTTCTTTTCTTTCCCTTCCCCTCCTCTATCCCCACCCCTATGTCGCCGCCTCCAGTGGGCTATCATGGCCGGCGAGATCTTGAGAGCACCTAGAGGGGGGGGGGTGAATATGTGATCCTGTAAAAACTTCAAACTTAAGCCACAAAAACTTGTTAAGCGTTAGCACGATTAATGCCAAGTGGCTAAGGTGAAGTCTCAACAAAACACAATACCACAAGAATCAAGCACAGAGGGACACAGTGGTTTATCCCGTGGTTCGGCCAAGCCAATGCTTGCCTACTTCCACGTTGTGGCGTCCCAACGGACGAGGGTTGCAATCAACCCCTCTCAAGCGGTCCAAAGACCCACTTGAATACCACGTTGTTTTGTTGTTCCTTTCACTATCCCGTTTGCAAGGAATCTCCACAAATTGGAGTCTCTTGCCCTTACAAGTATATGATCACAAAGAAAGCACAGAGTAAGGGAGGGAAGCAACACACACAAATCCACAGCGAAACGCGCACACACACGGCCAAGAATCGAGCTCACAAGAGTTTCACACAGTTCTCACTAGAACAGAGCTCGAAACACTTAGAATGACAATCAAATGCGCAGAGATTGAGTGTGGATGATCAAGAATGCTCAAAGGTTGCTTGTGTGTCTCCTCCATGCGCCTAGGGGCCCCTTTTATAGCCCCAAGGCAGCTAGGAGCCGTTGAGAGCAAATCTGGAAGGCCATCCTTGCTTTCTGTCATCGGGGGCACCGGACAGTCCGGTGCACACCGGACACTGTCCGGTGCCCGATCTGTTTCCATATCTGGCACTTCCGACCGTTGCAAACCATCGGAGATCTTGGAGCCGTTGGCGCACCGGACATGTCCGGTGCACACCGGACAGTCCGGTGCCGTCTTCCGACCGTTGGCTCGGCCACGTGTCCCGCGCGGATTGCGCGGCCGACCGTTGGCCCTGGCCGACCGTTGGCTCACCGGACAGTCCGGTGCACACCGGACAGTCCGGTGAATTTTAGCCGTACGCCGTCGGCGAATTCCCGAGAGCGGCCAGTTCGAGTCGAGGCAGCCTGGCGCACCGGACACTGTCCGGTGCACACCGGACAGTCCGGTGCTCCAGTCCGAGCTGAGACTTGGCTGCACACAGCCAAGTCTTTCTCTCCCCTTTTCTCTTTTTCTTCTTTCTGTTTCTAACACTTAGACAAATATGTTAGTCCATAAAACCAATGTACTAAGGCTTAGAAACATACCTTTACTTCATGATTTGCACCTTGTTCATCCATGTACACAAATTCACAAATAAACACATGTGTTGGCACTCAATCACCAAAATACTTAGAAATGGCCCAAGGGCACATTTCCCTTTCAATCTCCCCCTTTTTGGTGATTTATGCCAACACAACATAAAGCAACTAGAACAAGTGCAAACTCACTTCAAATAAAATAAATTTAAGTTTTATTCAATTTTGGCATATATGGATCATCCTTTGCCACCACTTGGTTTGTTTTTGCAAATCAAACTCAAATCTCTATCTCTAAGTTAAACACACATGTTGAAGCATAAAGAGAGTCATTCCAAAAGAGATTGATCAAAGATTTCAAAAACTCCCCCTTTTTCCCATAAACAATACTTCTCCCCACAAGAAGCCAACTTTTGACAAGAGAGACAACATAAGAATTTTGACAAATCAAAAACTCTATTCTACTATTTTCAAAATCTCTCAAGTGGTAGCTGATCCATTTAAGTGGTAGCTGATCCATTTATTGCTTTGGCCTTTATTTTCTCCCCCTTTGGCATCAAGCACCAAAACAGGATCAATTGTGGCCCTTTAACCCCATTGCCTCACCAAAATCTTCAATTAAGAGCAAATGGCAATTAGAGTTAATGAGATGGACTTGGAATAAGTTACCCCTCATCGGAGTGCAGTGGAAGTCTTTCATGGGCCAAGTCCACCTTTTTCCTTTCAATTCTCCTTTGTGACTAAAACAGACAAACTCAAGCATATGGTTAGTCTCAAAGGGTCAAGTTGTAACATGTCTCCCCCTAAACATGTGCATCACTTTGCAACGGACTTGTGAGGTCCAGGGAGTGTTTGTACAACTTGAGCACCATAATAAGCAACAAAATGCAGAATGAACATGATCAAAGGCATAAATACATGTATGCTACAATTCAATCCAAGTTCCGCGAATCTAAGACATTTAGCTCACTACGCAGCCTGCAAAAGGTCTTCTCATCTAAAGGCTTGGTAAAGATATCGGCTAGCTGGTTCTCGGTGCTAACATAAAACACTTCGATATCTCCCTTTTGCTGGTGGTCTCTCAAAAAGTGATGCCGGATGTCAATGTGCTTTGTGCGGCTGTGCTCAACAGGATTTTCCGCTATTCGGATAGCACTCTCATTGTCACATAGGAGTGGGACTTTGCTCAGATTGTAGCCAAAGTCCCGGAGGGTTTGCCTCATCCAAAGTAGTTGCGCACAACACTGTCCTGCGGCAACGTACTCGGCCTCAGCGGTGGATAGGGCAACGGATGTTTGTTTCTTAGAGTTCCATGACACCAGGGACCTTCCTAAGAATTGGCACGTCCCTGATGTACTCTTCCTATCGACCTTACATCCAGCATAGTTGGAATCTGAGTACCCAATCAAGTCAAAGTTAGACCCCTTTGGATACCAGATCCCGAAGCAAGGCGTAGCGACTAAATATCTAAGAATTCGCTTCACCGCCACCAAGTGACACTCCTTAGGATCGGATTGAAATCTAGCACACATGCATACGCTAAGCATAATATCCGGTCTACTAGCACATAAATAAAGTAGAGATCCTATCATTGACCGGTATGCTTTTTGATCAACGGACTTACCTCCTTTGTTGAGGTCGGTGTGTCCGTCGGTTCCCATCGGAGTCTTTGCGGGCTTGGCGTCCTTCATCCCAAACCGCTTCAGCAGATCTTGCGTGTACTTCGTTTGGGAGATGAAGGTGCCGTCCTTGAGTTGCTTCACTTGGAACCCAAGGAAGTAGTTCAACTCGCCCATCATCGACATCTCGAATTTCTGCGTCATCACCCTGCTAAACTCTTCACAAGACTTTTGATTAGTAGAACCAAATATTATGTCATCGACATAAATTTGGCACACAAACAAATCACCATTACAAGTCTTAGTGAAAAGAGTTGGATCGGCTTTCCCAACCTTGAAAGCATTAGCAAGTAAGAAATCTCTAAGGCATTCATACCATGCTCTTGGGGCTTGTTTAAGTCCATAGAGCGCCTTAGAGAGCTTACACACGTGGTCGGGGTACCGCTCATCCTCGAAGCCAGGGGGTTGCTCCACGTACACTTCCTCCTTTATTGGCCCGTTGAGGAACGCGCTCTTCACATCCATTTGGTACAACCTGAAAGAATGGTGAGCGGCATATGCTAGCAAGATGCGAATGGATTCTAGCCTAGCCACAGGAGCAAAAGTCTCCTCAAAGTCCAAACCTGCGACTTGGGCATAACCTTTTGCCACAAGTCGAGCCTTGTTCCTTGTCACAACTCCGTGCTCGTCCTGTTTGTTGCGGAACACCCACTTGGTTCCCACAACATTTTGCTTGGGACGAGGCACCAGCGTCCAAACTTCATTGCGCTTGAAGTTGTTGAGTTCCTCCTGCATGGCCAACACCCAATCCGGATCTAGCAAGGCCTCCTCTACCCTGAAAGGCTCAATAGAGGAGACAAAGGAGTAATGTTCACAAAAATTAACTAATCGAGACCGAGTAGTTACTCCCTTGCTAATGTCACCCAGAATTTGGTCGACGGGATGATCCCTTTGAATCATCGCTCGAACTTGGGTTGGAGGTGCCGGTTGCGCTTCTTCCTCCATCACATGATCGTCTTGTGCTCCCCCTTGATCACACGCCTCCTTTTGATGAACCTGTTCATCGTCTTGAGTTGGGGGTTGCACCGTCGTTGAGGAAGAAGGTTGATCTCGTTCATCCTGTTCCTGTGGCCGAATGTCTCCAATCGCCATGGTTCGTATAGCGGCCGTCGGAACATCTTCTTCATCTACATCATCACAATCAACAACTTGCTCTCTTGGAGAGCCATTAGTCTCATCAAATACAACGTCGCTAGAGACTTCAACCAAACCCGATGATTTGTTGAAGACCCTATACGCCTTTGTATTTGAATCATAACCTAATAAAAACCCTTCTACAGCTTTGGGAGCAAACTTAGAATTTCTACCTTTCTTTACTAGAATGTAGCACTTGCTCCCAAAAACACGAAAGTAGGATACATTGGGTTTGTTACCGGTTAGTAGCTCATATGACGTCTTCTTGAGGAGGCGGTGAAGATAGACCCTGTTGATGGCGTGGCAAGCCGTGTTCACGGCTTCCGACCAAAAGCACTCGGGGGTCTTGAACTCTCCAAGCATCGTCCTCGCCATATCGATTAGCGTCCTGTTCTTCCTCTCTACCACACCATTTTGCTGTGGTGTGTAGGGAGCGGAGAACTCGTGCTTGATCCCTTCCTCCTCAAGAAACTCCTCCACTTGAAGGTTCTTGAACTCGGACCCGTTGTCGCTCCTAATCTTCTTCACCTTGAGCTCAAACTCATTTTGAGCTCTCCTGAGGAAGCGCTTGAGGGTCCCTTGGGTTTCAGACTTATCCTGCAAAAAGAACACCCAAGTGAAGCGGGAAAAGTCATCAACAATAACTAAACCATACTTACTTCCTCCTATGCTTAGATAGGCGACGGGTCCGAAGAGGTCCATATGCAGCAGCTCCAGAGGTCTTGACGTGGTCATCACATTCTTGCTGTGATGTGCTCCTCCTACTTGTTTACCTGCCTGACAAGCTGCACAAGGTCTATCTTTTTCGAAATAAACATTTGTTAGACCTATCACGTGTTCTCCCTTTAGAAGCTTGTGGAGGTTCTTCATCCCCACATGTGCTAAGCGGCGATGCCACAGCCAGCCCATGCAAGTCTTAGCCATTAAGCATGCATCTAGACCGGCCTCTTCTTTTGCAAAGTCAACTAAATAAAGCTTGCCGTCTAGTACACCCTTAAAAGCTAGTGAACCATCACATCTTCTAAAGACAGACACATCTACATTTGTAAATAAACAATTATATCCCATTTGACATAATTGACTAACAGATAGCAAATTATATCCAAGACTCTCCACTAAGAATACATTTGAGATAGAATGCTCATTAGAAATTGCAATTTTACCTAACCCTTTTACCTTGCCTTGATTCCCATCACCGAATATAATTGAATCTTGGGAATCCTTATTCTTGACGTAGAAGGTGAACATCTTCTTCTCCCCCGTCATATGGTTTGTGCATCCGCTGTCGATAATCCAGCTTGAACCCCCGGATGCATAAACCTGCAAGGCAAATTTAGGCTTGGGTCTTAGGTACCCAACTCATGTTGGGTCCTGCAAGGTTAGCACAAATGTCTTTAGGGACCCAAATGCAAGATTTATCTCCCTTGCATCTAGCCCCTAATTTTCTAGCAACTACCTTCTTACCCTTTCTACAAATAGCAAAGGGAGCATTACAAGCATAATAAATGGTAGAAGGTTCATTCACTACTTTCCTAGGAGCATGAATAACATTCTTTCTAGGTACATGAGCAATATCTCTCCTAGGCATATGTACAACATTTTTCCTACACATATCTCTATCATGCTTATAAGACGAACTAGAAGCAATCATGGCATGGGAATCATAAACATGTGAATCAAAATGATTATAAGCATGTCTCCTATCATAATACATAAAAGCATGATTCTTTTTAGCATTACTAGCCATAGGGGCCTTCCCCTTCTCCTTGACGAAGATGGGAGCCTTATGGCTTGTTAAGTTCTTGGCTTCCCTCTTGAAGCCAAGCCCATCCTTAATTGAGGGATGTCTTCCAATTGTATAGGCATCCCTTGCAAATTTTATCTTTTCAACTTCACTCTTGCTAGTCTTAAGTTGGGCATTAAGACTAGCCACTTCATCTTTTAGTTTTGAAATTGAAACTAAGTGTTTGCTACAAGTGTTAACATCAAAATCCTTACACCTAGTGCAAATTGTAACATTTTCAACACAAGACTTAGATTTATTTGTTACTTCTAATTTAGCATTTAAATCATGGTTAACACTTTGTAAAGTAGCAATGGTTTCATGACAGGAAGATATTTCACTAGAAAGCACTTCATTTCTTTTCACTTCTAAAGCATATGATTTTTGTGCCTCTACAAACTTATCATGTTCATCATACAATAAATCCTCTTGCTTTTCTAAAAGCCTATCCTTTTCATTCAAAGCATCAATTAATTCATTGATTTTATCTATCTTAGATCTATCTAAGCCCTTGAACAAGCATGAGTAATCTATGTCATCATCACTAGACTCACTATCACTAGAAGAAGCATAAGTGGAGTCTTGAGTACTTACCTTCTTCTCCCTTGCCATAAGGCAAGTGAGACGCTCGTTGGGGAAGAGAGCCGATTTGTTGAAGGCAGTGGCGGCGAGTCCTTCGTTGTCGGAGTCGGACGAAGAGCAATCCGAGTCCCACTCCTTTCCTAGATGTGCCTCGCCCTTTGCCTTCTTGTATTGCTTCTTCTTCTCTCTTTTGTTCCCCTTTTCCTGGTCACTTTCATTATCGGGACAGTTAGCGATAAAATGACCAAGCTTACCGCACTTGAAGCATGAGCGCTTCTCCTTTGTCTTGGTCTTGCTTGGCTGCCCCTTGCGACCATTTAGCGCCGTCTTGAACCTTTTGATGATGAGAGCCATTTCTTCATCATTGAGTCCGGCCGCCTCAACTTGCGCCACCTTGCTAGGTAGCGACTC
The DNA here is from genome assembly GCA_029449295.1 of Zea luxurians. Taxonomy (NCBI): domain Eukaryota; kingdom Viridiplantae; phylum Streptophyta; class Magnoliopsida; order Poales; family Poaceae; genus Zea; species Zea luxurians. The sequence continues at coordinate 799,863 of JAOPSE010000073.1, forward strand.
CTTGCTCCTCGTTGCCTTTAGAGCAATGGGTTGAGGCTCGTGGAGTGGTCCGTTCAACGCGTCGTCGACGTATCTTGCCTCCTTGATCATCATCCGTCCGCTCACGAACTTTCCAAGTACTTCCTCGGGCGTCATCATCGTGTACCTGGGATTCTCACGAATATTGTTCACGAGATGAGGATCAAGAACGGTAAAGGACCTGAGCATTAGGCGGACGACATCGTGATCCGTCCAACGCGTGCTTCCGTAGCTCCTTATTTTGTTGATAAGGGTCTTGAGCCGGTTGTACATCTGAGTTGGCTCCTCTCCCCTTATCATGGCGAACCGTCCAAGCTCGCCCTCCACCAACTCCATCTTGGTGAGCATGGTGATGTCGTTCCCCTCGTGAGAGATCTTGAGGGTGTCCCATATCTGCTTGGCATTGTCCAAGCCGCTCACCTTATTGTACTCTTCCCTGCACAAAGATGCTAAGAGAACAGTAGTAGCCTGTGCATTTTTATGAATCTGTTCATTTATAAGCATAGGGCTATCCGAGCTATCGAATTTCATTCCGTTCTCCACAATCTCCCATATGCTAGGATGGAGAGAGAATAAGTGACTACGCATTTTGTGACTCCAAAATCCGTAGTCCTCTCCATCAAAGTGTGGGGGCTTGCCGAGTGGAATGGAGAGCAAATGTGAATGTGAACTTTGCGGAATACGCGAATAATCAAAAGAAAAGTTTGAGTTAACCGTCTTTTGTTTGTAGTCGTTGTGGTCCTCATCCTTTTGGGAAGAAGTAGACTCGTCGCTGTCGTAGTAGACGATCTCCTTGATGCGCCTTGTCTTCTTCTTCTTCCCTTCCTTCCGTCTTTGGCCCGAGCCGGAGTCGGTAGGCTTGTCGTCCTTCGGCTCGTTGACGAAGGTCTCCTTTTCTTTGTCGTTGATCACTATACCCTTCCCCTTAGGATCCATCTATTCGGGCGGTTAGTCCCTTTGTGAATAGAACGGCTCCGATACCAATTGAGAGCACCTAGAGGGGGGGGTGAATAGGTGATCCTGTAAAAACTTCAAACTTAAGCCACAAAAACTTGTTAAGCGTTAGCACGATTAATGCCAAGTGGCTAAGGTGAAGTCTCAACAAAACACAATACCACAAGAATCAAGCACAGAGGGACACAGTGGTTTATCCCGTGGTTCGGCCAAGCCAATGCTTGCCTACTTCCACGTTGTGGCGTCCCAACGGACGAGGGTTGCAATCAACCCCTCTCAAGCGGTCCAAAGACCCACTTGAATACCACGTTGTTTTGTTGTTCCTTTCACTATCCCGTTTGCAAGGAATCTCCACAAATTGGAGTCTCTTGCCCTTACAAGTATATGATCACAAAGAAAGCACAGAGTAAGGGAGGGAAGCAACACACACAAATCCACAGCGAAACGCGCACACACACGGCCAAGAATCGAGCTCACAAGAGTTTCACACAGTTCTCACTAGAACAGAGCTCGAAACACTTAGAATGACAATCAAATGCGCAGAGATTGAGTGTGGATGATCAAGAATGCTCAAAGGTTGCTTGTGTGTCTCCTCCATGCGCCTAGGGGCCCCTTTTATAGCCCCAAGGCAGCTAGGAGCCGTTGAGAGCAAATCTGGAAGGCCATCCTTGCTTTCTGTCATCGGGGGCACCGGACAGTCCGGTGCACACCGGACACTGTCCGGTGCCCGATCTGTTTCCATATCTGGCACTTCCGACCGTTGCAAACCATCGGAGATCTCGGAGCCGTTGGCGCACCGGACATGTCCGGTGCACACCGGACAGTCCGGTGCCGTCTTCCGACCGTTGGCTCGGCCACGTGTCCCGCGCGGATTGCGCGGCCGACCGTTGGCCCTGGCCGACCGTTGGCTCACCGGACAGTCCGGTGCACACCGGACAGTCCGGTGAATTTTAGCCGTACGCCGTCGGCGAATTCCCGAGAGCGGCCAGTTCGAGTCGAGGCAGCCTGGCGCACCGGACACTGTCCGGTGCACACCGGACAGTCCGGTGCTCCAGTCCGAGCTGAGACTTGGCTGCACACAGCCAAGTCTTTCTCTCCCCTTTTCTCTTTTTCTTCTTTCTGTTTCTAACACTTAGACAAATATGTTAGTCCATAAAACCAATGTACTAAGGCTTAGAAACATACCTTTACTTCATGATTTGCACCTTGTTCATCCATGTACACAAATTCACAAATAAACACATGTGTTGGCACTCAATCACCAAAATACTTAGAAATGGCCCAAGGGCACATTTCCCTTTCAGATCTCCTCCTCCTCCTTCCACCCTCTCTCTCCTCCTTTCCCCCTCCCGCTACCCTCGCTAGGACGCATAGGGCCTAGGGCCTGTCCTGGAACACCGACCATCAGACCTGGCTGCATCTCTAACATCTTCTAGCTTCCACATTTATATTGTGTACCTTTATTGTGTGCTTTGCCTTTAAAACAACCTCGTCGGGTCATGCATATCCACTGGTGGGTACATATTTCCTCATACACATACCCATGTGGGTCAAAGTCACCCGTCGTGTCACCCATACCCACAAAAATTGAGGACTTATAAAAAATAACACATTACACAAATGATAGGTTTTAACCCAAGTCCTTATACCATCCATCCATCAATCCAAATGTATATCTCGTACTTATGGTTGTGGAGTATAAAGATGTCTTATCGCTAGTGTTTTATTTGTTTTGGGTTAGGTCAAGTTTATGTCTTTGGATTTGGACCAAGTTTATATAGGGTATTTTATGCCTATGGTTTAATGGGTATAGGTGAGGATGGAATGTTCCAAAACACGCATACCTATTGGCGAAGATTTTTGCTCAATAAAAGGCCAATGCATAGGATATTTAGTCTACATACATATATGTATGTATGCATCCATCCATGCATGCACATACACGCACACATGCGCGGGCGCGCGCACTTGGTGCTATCACAGCTTCATCTTCCACCTTGACACTCTGGGCCACCCCCATGTGCCCTGACTGGTTCTCCCGCCCCTCTCTCACCTACTGCCATGTGGACACGCTGACACTTTGGGCCTGCCCCATGCACCCCAATTGGTTCTCCCGCCCCTCTCTCAGCTATTGCCCTATACTACCCTGTTGACCTCTAGCGTCCATGCAGCCCTCCCGCCCCTCTCTCACCTACTGCCATGTGGACACGCTAACACTTTGGGCCTGCCCCACGCACCCCGATTGGTTCTCCTGCCCCTCTCTCAGCTACTGCCCTGTACTACCCTGTGGACCTCTAGCATCCACACACCCAGCTACTGCGCTTGCTCAGCACTTGACCCCGCTAGCGCAGCTACCATACCACGCAAAAAATAGTGCTTAGCGAGCACTCGAACCCACGCCCCCAGCTCCGGAAATTTGGGGCTAACCATCAGACCACATGTACCTTAGTGTTTAGAAATAAACAATAATTATATTTGAATACATATCTCAATATCTATTTATATGCTATATAAAAATCGTAGCAAAGCACGATATATATACATAACCTAATGAAGTAAATGCCCATAGAGTATTGGGTCATGGATAACAATTGTCATCTCTAACCACTACATGGTTGGCCACCACCCAAATCCATCTTCTAAGCTGCTTGAACCCTATGGTTATCTTCACCATTCCCCTATACATCTCCCATCATACGTACTTTTAATATATTTTACTACCTTCCCTGTGGCGGAACCGCCCAAATTATTCTAACTTAAGTGCCTAAGTCCCACCTTAGAGGCTAGACCACACTTAAATAGGAATAAATCGTCAGTCCCTCGGATCTAGTCCGATAAAGCCACTTAACCAGGATCGAATACCACTAGCTCACACGAAGGTGAGACATAGAGAAATACAATAAAACATAATACCACAAATTTAATAAGTATCATTAGTGATTACATTATCGGAGTTTCAGAAATGATAACCATAAATTTTAATGCAGCGGAAATAACTAAAGGAGAAAACTGAGCAACATGGCGAAGCCTGGCCACGCTACTCCTTCTGGTCCTCTCCTGCGGAAGCAATAACCCACTTGACCATCTATCCCAGTGGCAGGGACGAAGGCCAAGTCACACCATCAACCAATCATCCTAAGGAGTACCTGCAAAAATTATGCCACAAGCAAGGCTGAGTATACTAATACTTAGCTAGACTTACCCGGTGTGAGGAGTCTACTCCTCTACCTCTAGACATGCAGCTGTTTGGCTGTGGGGTTTAGTTTGCCAAAAGCACTAGCTGAGTCTGAAAACAAGTTTTAGCTTTTCAAGTTTTAGTAGAATCCTTTAGACTAGATGTGTACCTAGCTAATCATACATGGTATCAAGCATTTTTATCAATCAACATCTTTTGCCAAATCAACACATTTTCACTTGTTACTCAATGTAGCAGCATGGATCAAGCAGTCTCATTAGCTGCGAGAAGCAGACGATTCGAATCGAGTTTTATCCTTGCAAGGTAAATCTAAACACACGACGTGGCGAGGCACTCCGTCCCCACACACATCAACCATCCCCATCGATTCCCTGGCAACAGAAAGGGGCTCACCGCCTTGGCGTACAATGCCTCACTGACCCCGACTGCCGTCGTGCAGTGACCGCACTTGTACCCACCATAACCGGAATGGGAGACCACGTCTCAGGTCGCGTGAGGAGGGCAATCTGCGGGCAGGTTCACTCAGGTACTAGGCTTACCGATTTACCATATTTCTCGGTATGTGCTTAGTACGTTCAAACGCTTGACACACGGTACCACACCTTAATCCTTATTCCAATTTCCGTCTCGTAGACAACGCATCCCCATGGACCGTTGTCCACAGACCACAATCATTACGATATCAAAATGGATACAACCAATTTCTGACCTCGCGCGAGTGCTAGAAAAATCACTCGACTTCTACCGAGATCCTTAATTAGCAAAGCAGCTACTCGACCTAGCATACTAGTATCCATCTCAAAGGAATCCTGAGTTCATGCAACTAGGGTTTCAGTCAACTCCTACACTTAAGTGCACAATACAAGCCTACAAACATTAAGTATAGTAAAATAGCTTATATAAACGGTTATGCATAAAACCGGGGCTTACCTTTAATTTGACACTTAGATAGTGTTTGCTGGGGTGGGCACTCACTTGGCGAGCATCCACTGGTTAAGTCCATCCTTCCTTAGGTTGTCCACCAACTGCATCTTGTGGTTGACACCACATCACTTGCACGATCACCATCTCTCGGTCCTAAATGAGATGCAGGATGCATACGTATGAATATAATGAAAAATATCACAAGATATATAAATACACGGTAGCGAACTAAACATTTAATTGTAAGACACCGCAAACAACCACATGTTAGCTTTAGTTATCTACACGTCGTCGGGCATACGTAGTTACTACCATTAGAAAGACGACCGATACTTTCTAGACTTAACCAGCGCAATACGACATCACACGTGCAAGCATTTATCACATTCACTTTAATCATTCATTGGTTACTTAACATTAAGTTAGTTAAGTACCTAAGTTTCCTACGACTGATATGTAGACAGACTTAGTTGAAAAGGAACTAGACACTTAGTTGGGCTTTACAATTATTTATTAGGCGAACACGTATTAGACCTTAACCAATTTAGTTCCCTAATTTAGCGAGGCGTGTACTAGTTACCTACATACTTATGCTCACTTATATTAGTTATATTATCATTACTGCGTGTTCAACCAAAATCAAAATGAGAAAACGGTCGACTCAAGACATACGCCACAGAGTAGAGCAATCCACCAAACACAACAAAATTAGGACAGCAGCACAGCAGTTGCTTGTTTTAATCATAACTCTTTAATTATTAGTCCAAAAATATCAAACTAGGACTTTCTGGAAAGCTGAAAAAGTGAACTACAACTTTGGTATTTTCATCACAACATGATTCAACACTTAGCAAGGTTGAATTGTGGAAACACAGCAGCTCTGTCCAGATTTGGACAGATTCAGACTTGCAACTTCAAAAATTCACAACTAAAGATTCAGACATCCAAACAAATTGGTCCTAGACTTTCTGGAAAGGTAATAAAATTGTTTACATACCATTTATAAACATCTCAAGGTGATTCAATATTTAACTAAGGATAAAATACACTACAAGACTTCGCTGTCCAGAACTGGACAGATTCGGTCTTCTCACTTAAAACATTCATAACTTAATCTTCAGATCACCAAAAAGAGTGATCCAATACTTTTTGAAAAGCTCAGCAAAAGCACTACATAACTTTTATAATCACCAAGAGGTGATTCAATGTTTAACTAAATCAAATAACACAGTTTTTGAAATATATTCTGACGGTGGACAGAACACAGCAACCAGTCTGTAAAATTCATAACTCCTAAACTATCAGGCCTATGGTTATGAAATTTTAACACAAGCAAGATAAGAAAAGCACCTACAACTTTCTTATAATGACCATGAACAGATTGTAACATTAACTTAAGCAAACAGTGCAGTTTCTGAAATCTGTACAGAAAGTGGACAGATTCAGTTACTGAATTTGTAAAAAGCATAACTCCTAAACTGTCAGACCTATGACTGTCAAATTTTAACACAAGTAATATAATAGAGTTATCTACAACTTTCTTGTGACCACCAATAACTTATTTCAACATTAACTTAAGCAACCATTGCAATTTCTGAAATCTGTTCAGAAATTCGACAGATTCAGGTGTTGGGCTTGTGAAAAGCACAACTCCTAAACGATCAGGTTTATAGCTGTAAAATTTTAGTACAAGCAAGATAATCATGTTATCTACAACTCTTCTATATGACTTTTCTACAGAAAACATGATTTAGTTTATCAAACAAACAGCACAACGAAAACAATGCGTGCAGTCCAAAACAGCAACCAATAAATTCCAGCTTCTATATAATTCAAGACTTGCCGCATTCTAAAGACTTGAATTATTCTAGCACTTTACCATTTCTTAGAGTTAAATTAATTAAATAAGGACTAGCAAGTAGACTTACAAATTTTATCCAAATCATTTAGTGCCCTAAAATTACTACAACCAATTAACAACGCATTCTTCACGATAATCACCCAACAATTTGCGTTTTAAATTAGACATCACATGAGCACTACTTTTTACCCGCGATCATAACCATACGCATTTAGACTACAACAAGTAATTCGTCATAACTATAAGCTTAACCAAAGCTATCTAACAAGTTGATTAACCAAAGGAATGGCATAGCCCGCCATACGACATACACGTCGGCTTGCCTATTATTAACGCAGTCCGAGACACCACATGTGTATATATATATCACAATCACTTACGCCATCGACTCTTACTTAACATGAGTTGGCTAACGCCGTATAAGACTTAGCAAACCATTTTAGACATTGTAACTCGAAACATGAATTGAAGCAGGTTAATTAGTTTTTCTTAACCATTTCTCCACTTGTTTTAGTTAACACACAAGTCACTTACAACACCATATTTTAGGAGGTCTAACATAGAGACATTAAAACATGGCATAAAACTCCATAAGACTTACACTAGCTACTGAAAGACCTAAAGCACCCATGTGCATATGTTATCGGACTGTTCTTCAATTTTAGCAAGGATTGACTCATGAACGCTACTCGCCTCCAATAATTATTGGGCTGCGATAACGCTCATATAAGACCTCTAATCGATCAACAAGACATTTATTTATTCAAAGGGAATGGAATGCAATAATTTATAAAGCTAAGCATCGATCTGTCATACAGCAAAAATCATGACAACACCGATAGATACTATCCACTAACCGTTGAAAAATTAAACTTACTTCTCGCTTGTCACTACATCACTCCTCAATCACACAACCATCACGAGCATCCTTCACACGATTATATAATAGCAACCTAAACGTCGTGTTACACAATACTTACATCTTTCCTCGCCGCGAGTATAACCATATTACGGCATATACCCGCGCACCTCAAATAAATATCTTACGCCACCACTACTATATTACACCACGGCACACACACGCCTACGTGCACTAATTAAATCCTCGCATCCCATGTATTTCCAATTTACTCATCACATTAAACAACACATCATGTTTGCTTACCAAAACGTGAAGGCAACCTTGCTACGTCATATGACCAAAACATTTTATACCCACACACCTTCCAACACCAATGTACATCACATCGACTAAAATATAATTGTACAACTACAAATCGCACACATCACATAACCTTTTGTTCTCCAATCGCAAACGCGATCCTACCAATGCGCATAACCGAAACATTTTACACACATCCATTCAAATTAATTAAACGAGTCGATCGAGAGCGACATGCATCGACTCACCATAAACAAACTCAATCGGTGTTTGTGAGGACGATGGCGATTCCGATTTGTGCATCGCTACGAACATCGACGAGCATCGAGCGGCTTGCCTTCTCCACGCAAAACACGGGGTGCCTCTCCTCCACAAAACAAAAATAAAACAGCACACATACACAATTAATCATATGAAAATAACGCCGATGCGGAATCAAACAAGGATTGTCGTGGTCTCACCGGGGTGAACAACGACGACGACGAGGCTGCGCAAAAACAGCGAACCACTGACGGGCATCACGGCGTGCTGCTCACTGCGCAACAAAACAGCAAGCCAGCAACGCGCGGAGCCGTCGGGGCTGCTGCACATTTCGTCGAGCACCCTGCGCACATCGGAAAGGAGCAAGGGAAGGGGCTGTCCTAGGAAGGCGACAAGGGTGCTGTTCTTGGGAGAGGGGTTCTGCGCAGGGCTGCTGTTTTTGGAGGAGGGTAGAGTGGCGAAGCTCGGCGACGACGCAAGGCGAAGAACAGTGCTGCTGCAGCGCGCGGCTTGCTGCGCAGGTCGGCGGTGGAGCTCGCTGCGCGACGAGGGAGCAAGGTAGTAGCAGCGACGTCCGATGGCAATGCAAGGGAGGAGCTCGCTGCATGGGGGCTGCTCGCCATGGGTGCAGAGCTAGCAGCAGGGGGCGTCGGCATGGAGCAAGGAGAGGTCGGCCCGCTGGGGAGGTTCGCAGGGGCGCGCGTCGGGAGGAGGACAGGGAGCGCCGGCCATAGAGAGGCTGCTGGCGACCTGCAGGGAGGGAGCGCCATGGGGAAGAAGCTCTCTGCTGAAAAATCTGGGCGTCGTGGAGCAAGGAGCAGAGGAAGCCGCGGCCAAGGGAGTCCCTGCTGCAGCCGCTCGCCACAAGGAGGAGCAGGGAGGGCGCCGCGCAGCTGGAGAAGGGAGCTCGCAGTCATGGGGAGAGGTGGAGCTGAGCTCCCTGCGCTGGCTGCTGTGCGTGGGAGGACTGCTGCGCGAGGGAGAAGAAGGCAAGGAGGCTGTGGCAGCTAGAAATTTTTTAGGGGTGAGAGTGCAAAATAACCAAGTGCAAGAGAGAGGCACTTCTATTTATAGACATGAGGTAGGGTTAGGGTTTCTTAGTGGGCCTATTGGACTGGGTTGGGCTGGCCCAAAACACTCAAACGGGCTGCGCTAATTTATTTTTCCGAATAAAAATGCTCCCGCGGAATTCGTTTCTACAGAGAACAGAGCGAATTAGAGTTTCGGCGAATGGACGATTGTGCGATTAATTCGGCCGAGAGTTGGATTTGATTTCGCTCGGAAATAATTCCTCGCACACTATTTTAGAAATAAATGTTTCTCTCAGACTTCCGATCGGCTTCGGATTTTTAGTCGGGGAAATCGAATCGTGACAATTTAAAATCGTTGTCGATACGGGGTTTTGAGTTCGGTTCGGACATGAGATATTTGGCCGAGTCGGATAAATTTGATTAGGGACGACATATTGAGCATTCCGTTTGAGAGTACGGAGTCGGATTAATTTTTGGACATAGATCGAATCATCGAGAAATTGGATTCGGACACAGCTCGACTAGCAACTGTCGAGCGCGCTTGATTAAATGAGCTTTAGACAAGATTTATAAATCGAGATTGATTAACGAGTTTGCATTCGCGCCGAGAATAAAAGTTTTAACAGGCTCCAAAATTGGCCTTCTGTGAGACTGAATAACTCCGAATTCGGTGAAACGTGAGGGAATAATCTGGATAATCAGAGACATTCGCGAGCGAGAAATAGAAATTTTCACTGAGCATCCGAGATTAAGATAAATCTCCCGACATAACACAAAACTGACACCTGGGGTGTCACATTCCCTTAAAAGATTCTCCCATTATATATAGGATGTCTCCAACCATTCTCCATATACATCTCTCCGTACACTACAACTCAGTTATTTAACATTTATTTCTCATTTTTTGAAAATTTAAAAAAATCATACACTATTTATACTACAATAACACACATTATTGTCATGTTATGGGGCTTAAACGCGATTAATATTACAAAGAAACAACATAATTAAAGTGTAGGAGAGCATAGTGCTCCTCTTATATATAGGGAGATTCTTTCTCCCTATGAGGGCAGACTGTTCCACTCCATGCTTTACTGCTTCGCTCCATGATTTTGCTTGCCAGACATGCTGAACTCCAGCAACTATGCCCCCCCAAATGTGAAGTTGGGGTCAAATCCACCATTTTGGAGGAGCGGCAAAAAGGGTGCTCCTGAAATTGGTTTTTTATATGGACACAAAGTTGCAAGGTATTTACCCACCTTTGCCACTGGTTATATAGATAACAATCCATTTTTTCAGTCTCCCCTCCCATAACCTTCCCTTGCCGGCCATGGAGGTCTATCGCCTGCACCTCGCTAGGGGCTCTCTGGCGGCGATGGTCGGTGTACCGGGCTGCATGGGAGGCTCTTTGGTGCATGGGCTCGTCGACAAGTGATGAGGCGACCACATGATTTAGTGGCGAGTGAGGCTGAGATTTCTGTGAAGCCCGCGATAGAGCCATCCCATGGGCGGAGCGGTGGACTGTGAGGCGCGCCATGGCCTCGAAATACTCGATTTGTAGCAGAAATCTCCTGTAGTCATGTCGACGCATTGCCACAGCGTGGGGTCAAGGCCACGAGACAATGCCAGTCGCGACTGATGAGCCAGGCCTCGACACAGCATCTTCGCTTAGTCGCGGGTCTCGTTCTCCGCGGCCTTGGGCGATGCTGGCATGGCGAGATATGACATAAAAAATGAGTGTATAACAGTGAGATCAAATTTGAAGGATACAATAAACATGTTATATGAGTATTTGATATTTTTAAATTTGAAGTTATCGTGTAGCCAAATACTTCTAAAACTCTATGGCGGAGCTATTTCATGGTAGAATTGTTGGAGCAAAGGTAAAAATGGTGGAACATAGCAGTCCTAAACATCTTTTTATATACATAGAGTATATAGGGGAAGCCCTTGGGAAATTGTGTTTTTCTATATAAGGTTAGAGGGAAGCGTTAGAGTGGTTCTAACTCTTTGTAGGATCTAGGACACCGGCTAGAGAAGGGTGAATAGATGGTTTTGACTAAAATCAAAAACACTAGAGAAATTTAATCAATATGACAAGAGGTATAAATTCTCTAGTGACAACAAGCAAGCAATCTATGAGAAACAACTATGGTAATTGTATACAAGAGAGACAATATGCGAAATACTAATTACTTGCGGGGTAATAAGTAATGCGAGAAGAGAAAGACATCAGATTTTATCTCGTGGTATCGGTGATTTGCCGATCACCCATAATCCACGTTGAGGTGGACTTCAAGCTCTCACTTGCTCCTCTATCTAGACGCGGCTTGATCTTTGAGCCAAGTGGACAAGAAATCACTCAATACCTCGTTTCCACTAGCGTCATCTTTGCCGCTCCGGCGAGGTAGACGCAAACCCCTCACAATCGACACCGCAGCTCCTCCACAATCTTCTTGGAGAGCTCAACGGAGACAACACCCGAGCCATCTAGGAGGCGGCAACCTCCAAGAGTAACAAGTCGATGATGCTTGCCCAGTGTACCACCTAGTGCCTCAAGAATCACCAATGGATGCAAATGCACTAGGAACTCTCAATCTCTCACTAGAATGCAATCTCAAGCAAGGAGTGTGAGAGAATGAATGGGAGGATCACAAATGAGCTTAATGTGTGCAAGGAAAGGCCAAGAGAGCCCTCACACACGAGCTCCCCTTCTATTTATAGTCCACCTCAAAATTCTAACCGTTATGTGCAACTAGCACAGTTTCTGCGCACACGCGAACGGTTCGCGCCCTTAGCCCAGACGGTCCGTCGTACAAGTAACGACTAGTTTTCCCATTTGAAATCTGTCAGAGCTGTCAGAAAAGCAAGGTCTGGACCGTCCGAGACCTAGCAACTTGGAGCACCAGAGCTCTGACCATGAGGAGTTAACACACGCGGATTGTCCGCCACACAAGGCCGGACAGTCCGCGACCTGGGAGTCAGTACTGTCCGGGCTTAGGCCCTGGACAGCCTATAGTTCAAGTGCCCAAAAACATAGAGTCCCTGCCCAAACCAATTTGGCACCTGCGGACAGTCCACCGACCCTGGCCGGACAGTCCGCACAATAATACAGGGACTGTGCAGAGATCAACCCTCTCTGGTCAGGACTGCGGACGGTCCGGCCCCAAGGCCCGGACGGTCCGCAGTACAAATGTACAGGACCAGTCCGAAGTCAACATACTTCGGACCCCGCTGGATGGATCGCGGACGGTCCACCCACTTGGCCCGGACGGTCCGCCAACCCCATGACTTAGCAACTTTTCAAACACGCTTTCAAAAAGGTTTTTAACTCTCGAAACTTGAAGCGTTGTTAGTCCTCATGCAAATGCAACTACTAGATGTTCTATGAGGTACAGACCAAAGTCATTGACCCCTCTTAATAGTACGGCCATCTAGCCTACTAATCCGGTCAAATGTCTTCTCTAAACTCCTAGAGACCGACAAAAACAAAAACCTATGTTATACCTTTGCCTTCACTTGATCCACAACCAATGCTTATAAGTCTCCAAGATTTTCTGTTCTATGTGGTCCAACCTGCATTCTTATTTCTCCAAGAACCGTTAGTCCACAAATGGTTGTTATTAGTTACCAAAACATCACTAAGGGGCCTAGATGATTCACAATCTCCCCCTTTTTGGTAATTGATGACAACACTACACATTTTATCCAAGAGAAGTTTTGATTTTCAAATCTTCCTCATACCTTAGGTATAAGAAGGATTTTAGAGATGAGTTTCATAAGACTTATCTTGATTTGAAGTTCCGTCCGAGAGATAGATAAGTCTCAACAAAACTCAGAGTGTAGGAATAGCTCCCCCTATATGTGTGCATGATATTTCTAGTTGAAGATATGACACACAAAATTGATCAGAGTTTTGATGGAGATCTTCCTACAGTCATGGTTATCAAGGCATACAAGAAGTAATATGTAAAATAAGCGCAGCAAATTTAATCACTCATCGATCAACCATTCACAGAATAATTCGAACTAATAGAAACATAAGATTTAACAAACATAGTTCAATCCACAAAATATTACAAACATTTGTCCACAAACATAAGACATAGTTCACCAAATGCATAAGGCATAAAGTTCAAAAGACATAAAGTTCAAATAGTAAACATGCATATGCAAAGTCTCAATGTCCACATGAGCTCCCCCTGAATATGACACCCCAAACTTTCTTCTCTTCTCTCCCCCTTTGGCATCAATTGCCACAAAGGAGGGGTCTCACTGATCACCAGGTGGAGGGTACATGATGTAGTAATGGGTGCTGAAAGTGTCGAAGAGAGAGGAGAACTGCCCGAAGTCATTCTGGAGCTGCTGCTGCCTCTGACGGATATCCTGGATGCTTTCATTGGTGGACAGGTTGTCAAACTGACTAGACAAGGCCCCCATATTATCCTGAAAGCTCTGCTGCATGTTGTTCTTTCTAGTCATAAGTGGATCATGAATAGTGTCTTGGATGTGAGTGCGAAACTCAGAAAGCTCAGAGTTCAGCGCATCAAGGTTATCATCAAAGCGAGTCTGCATGGCATCCATGCGCTGGTCCATATGGGTCATCATGCCCTGAAAGCAGCCATCCATGTGTGTCTGGAGCCCTTGCTGCAAGTGCTGGAAGTAAGGATCAAAATAGCCGGGACCAGGCTGCCAAAACTGCTAAGGCTGAGGAGGAGGTGGAGGAGGAGGCATCTGCTCAGCTGCATCAGCCTCAGGAGCAACTTCTTCATCATCTCCAGCTTCTTCCTCATCATCTGGGAAAGGAGTAAGAGGCCTGGTAAGGAATCCAATCTCATTCTTGAAAGGCCTAAATGGAGTGTGAGCTATCTCACAACGCCCCTCAAATCTGGTCTTAGCCTTGATGAGAGCCATGATGTATGGGGCATAGGCCAAGTTCTGGTTCTTGTCCATCTTGAGGTCATTCAATTGCCTCATCATAAAGAGCACCACATTCATTACCTCACCATTCATGATATGGTGGATGATGTTCCAGAACTTATCTTTGATCTTGCTCTTATCTCCACTCTTTGGAAGAATTGTTACTCTAGCAATCTTGTTGATAATAGCAGGATGATGCCTCAGTCCTGGAGTCTCACCAAACCTCCTAGGAATGCCCAGCCTCACTGGCTCATAGAATTGCACAAATTCTTCAAAGTTGTCCTCAGTGTACAAATCAATCCCAGCTGAAATTGTATCATAGTCCAAACTGTTTGCAATAGAAAATTCAGCAAAGGTTGCAGAATACCTCTTAAAGCCAGTCATCCAAGTGATTGATTGCTCATCAATATCAATCTCAGCAATTGCCAGGAACTGTTTCACAGCCATCTCACTGAAGTCTGTCCTTTGGCCCATAAAGTGATAGAGACCACATGCCTCGAATTTGGGAATCAATCCCTCCATGACTGATTGACCCAGCATAAAAGTCCAATCAATAACTTGATGCTTGTGAAAGTTTGTATCCATTAGTGTTCCCCAGAACACATCAAACTGAAGCTGAGTATGAAAAAATTGAATGTTGGTGTCTGAGGGCAGATCACACTGATTAACTGTTCTCCTGGAGCAGTACTCAGCCATAGAGAATCTTCTCTTTGGATAAGTCCATCTGGTGACATCAATCAGATAATCAGAATGATCGTGTGGAGCATCTTCTGTGTTCATAGAAATGCTGCCCCTAGCTGAAGATTGGGCCTCTGAGTCTGTAGTTGGATTATAATCTGCATCATCTGCACAATGGCGCTTTGATTTGAAATGACCTGCAAGCTTCTTCTTAAGACCGCCCAGACCACTGCAATATATATGAGGAATATCCACTGGTTAATAGTTGATGACATCACAACACAGAGAAAGAAAGTGTAACTTTATGTCAGGGACCGGACTGTCCGCGCTAGGGGGGCGGACTATCCGTGCCAGGGGGCCGGACTGTCCACGCCATCCTAGCGAACGGTCCGTGACCGCCCAGGGGCGATTTTCTAGAACCCTAGCCGCCCCATCCATCCAATCATTGATTCAATAGAAAATAACCATCCAAATCCGTTCAAATTTTTGCACCATATTCACAATGAGTAATACTAGCAATTCCACCAATTAAAATTGTAATTCCACTGCCCAATTTCAGATCAGAGAGAAAACCCTAAGAATTCCCAAAGTTGAATAAATCAAACAAATTCCATGAGATTTTGAAATACCGAGATGAAGACATGGTTGAGGAACTCCCAACAATCTCCCGACAGTCCGTGCGCAAGTTCGCTTCACCATCCGCTCACAATCGGCAAGAGTCACCTTTTGGCGTGTGGAGTGTGAGAGAGAGAGAGGGAAACAAGCGTTGGAAGTGACACTCTGACTGCCTCTGCCCAACTTAACTGTCTGTCGCGGACGGTCCGCGAGGGGCCTGCGGACGGTCCGCGCCCTGTCAATTCAGACAGTCTGCTCTGCTGACTCGGACTGTCTAGATCCTGATACGGCGGACGGTCCACAGTCCTTCCTCGGACGGTCTGCGGCCTGATACTCAAATCTCCAAACTTTGTCCACTTTCTGATTTTGAATTTCAAATTTGATTTGTCGCTCATATATGGACATTTTGACCAATCCAAGGGTTAGTATGCATGCATATACACATTATGTATTTGAGGAATACAAATTTTCATATAAAACTGTTTAGATTAAACAAGAATAAAAAATTCATCAAAAATACCCAATAAATAGCCTAGAGAGCATATTTAGAAGCAAAATGCAATACTACACATGTGTATTCAACCTCAAGCCACGTTTGAGAGATCTATCACATTCATTTCACTTCTTAATGTGCAAAACCTCGTTTCATCTAGTGGCTTTGTGAATATATCGGCCAATTGATCATCCGTGCCAATCGAATATATAGTGATATCTCCCTTTCCAACATGATCTTTCAAGAAGTGATGCTATATATCAATATGCTTCGTTCTTGAGTGTTGGACCGGATTTGTAGCCAATTTTACTGCACTCTCATTATCACACATGAGAGGCACATTCTTAAAAATGATCCTATAATCCAGTAGAGTTTGTTTCATCCATAATAATTGAGCACAACAATTATCGGCCGATATATATTCCGCCTCGGCGGTAGAGAGAGCAACGGAATTTTGCTTTTTAGAAGACCATGAAACAAGAGACCTCCCAAGAAATTGACAACAACCGGAGGTTCTCTTCCTATCAACTTTGCAACCCGCATAATCCGAATCCGAATATCCAATTAATTCAAATTGAGCACCTTTAGGATACCATAGACCAATATTGGGGGTATACTTCAAATATCTTAGAATTCTTTTGCGGCTTTCAAGTGAATCTCTCTAGGTGAAGCTTGAAATCGAGCACACATGCAAACACTAAACATAACGTTGGGCCTAGATGCGGTAATGTAAAGCAAACTACCAATTATTGAGCGAAAAAGTTTTTGATCAACCATAGTACCTCCCTCATCTAAGTCTAGATGACCATTTGTTGCCATGGAAGTCTTGATAGGCTTTGCATTCTCTAAGCCAAACTTCTTGAGCATATCCTGTTTTGATTGACTTATAAAGATTCCATCTTTCAATTGTTTGATTTGAAGACTGAGAAAGAAGCTCAATTCTCCTATCATAGACATTTCAAATTCTTTTGACATTATTTTTCCAAACTCCTCGCAAAACAATTCATTAGTAGATCCAAAAATAATATCATCAACATAAATTTGACAAACACACAAATCTTTGCCAATTCTTTTAGTGAATAGGGTAGTGTCAACCTTCCCAATTTTAAAGTCTTTGGAAAGCAAGAAATCCCTAAGCCTTTCATACCAAGCGCGTGGGGCTTGCTTAAGCCCATAGAGAGCTTTAAAGAGCTTGTACATGTGGTTAGGTCTTTTGGGGTCCTCAAAACCGGGAGGTTGTTCAACATACACTAGTTCACTAATCTTACCATTTAGAAAGGCACTCTTTACATCCATTTGATAGAGCTTGATATTATGAGCACAAGCATAAGCAAGAAGGATCCGGATTGCTTCCAATCTTGCCACGGGAGCAAATGTCTCACCGAAATCCAATCCCTCTATTTGAGTATACCCTTGTGCCACTAATCTTGCCTTGTTTCTTACTACTAATCCATCTTCATTTTGCTTGTTGCGAAACACCCATTTTGTACCAATAACATTGTGTGTCTTTGGTCTCTCAACAAGCTCACAAACTTCATTTCGAGTGACGTTATTTAATTCTTCATGCATTTCATTCACCCAATCAACATCAAGTAGAGCTTCATCTATATGGTTAGGTTCCATACAAGATACAAAAGAGAAATGTTCACAAAATGAAGCTATACGAGAGCGAGTTTGAACACCCTTACTAATGTCACCCACAATTTGATCAACTGGGTGATCCTTCACAATAGAATGATGAATTCTTGATACCATTTGAGAATTACTAGTTGAAGCATGAGGAGGGACCGAATGACTCGAAGTATCTTGATCATGAGCATCCATATTTTCATCATTTTGTTGGCTTTGGTGATTTTCTTCATTTAGGGTTGAAGAGGATGGAATGACAACCACACTATTATCATCATCTTCTCTTGGCTTTATTTCACCAATAGCCATTGTTTTCATAGCATTTCTCAATTGAGCTCCACCAACATCATCAAGATTATCGTTTTCATCTTGAGACCCATTTGTTTCATCAAACTCAACATCATATGCTTCTTCAATAATACCATGAGTCTTGTTGAAAACTCTATAAGCCTTGCTATTTGATGAATATCCAAGTAGAAAACCCTCATCACATTTCTTCTCAAATTTAGAGAGTCGGCTTCCCTTTCTTAAAATATAGCATTTGCAACCGAATACTCTAAAGTATGAGATATTTGGCTTTTACCAATGAGCAATTCATAGGGAGTTTTCTTCAAGAGCTTGTGATAATATAGCCTATTTGATGAGTGACATGCGGTGTTTATGGCTTTAGCCCAATAAGAATCCGACACATTATATTCCGCTAGCATAGACCTAGCCATATCAATGAGAGTCCTATTCTTCCTTTTAACAATACCATTTTGTTCCAGAGTATATTTGGAAGAAAATTCATGTTTAATACCCTTGTCATCACAATATTCATCAATTCTAGCATTTTTTAATTCTGACCCATTATCACTTCTAACTTTCTTGATATCAAAATCAAAGTGGTTTTGAGCCAATATAGCAAATGACTTGAATGTTTCAAACACATTAGATTTATCTCGAAGAAAGTAAACCCAAGTGAATCTAGAATAATCATCCACAATCACAAGGCAATAGGAATTTCCGCCAATACTCACAAAAGATGTTGCCCAAATAAATCCATGTGAAGTAATTCTAAAGGCCGATGAGTAGACATTTGACTCTTATTTGGATGAGTATTTGCCACTTGCTTCCCGGCTTGACAAGAGCTACACAATTTGTTCTTCTCAAATTTCACATCTTTCAAGCCACGGACTAAGTCATGTATGGTTAAACGATTGAGTTTCTTCATTCCAACATGACCAAGTCTTCTATGCCATAACCAACCTAGTGAAGCCTTTGAGAATAAGCAAGTTGTGAGCTTTGCCTCACTGGATGAGAAATCAACAAGACAAACATTTTCATATCTAAAGCCTTTAAACTTGAGATTGCTACCATCAACACTAGAGATAATAACATCGTCAACGGTGAAATTGCAACTAAATCCTAAATCACATAATTGAGCTATGGATAGTAAATTAAAATTCAAAGACTCAACCAAGAGCACATTTGATATGGAATGATCATTCGAAATAGCAATTTTACCCAAACCTTTAACCTTTCCTTTGCAATTATCTCCAAATGTGATACTATCATAGCTTGAGCAATCTTCCTCACTCATTTGGGTGAACATTTTCATATCTCCGGTCATGTGTTGAGTGCATCCACTATCCAACACCTAATGAATCCCTCCCTCCTTGTAGTTCACCTACAAAAGGAAATCAATCTCTTTTAGGTACCCAAACTTGCTTGGGTCCTTGGATGTTAGTGACCAAGGTCTTTGGCACCCAAATAGCTTTCTTCTTATTGCCAACAATTGAAGTACCAACAAATTTAGCATGAACACCTTTTGCATTATGAGAAAGAACATAACAATGCTCAAAACAAGCGGAGGATACATTCTTGAGCTTAGGACAATTCTTCTTGATATGTCCCTTCTTGTGACACTTGTGACACACTTTGTCACATTCTTTCATAAACAATGTCTTCTGCTTTACAAAAGCATTCTGTCCTTTCTTGGGAACATATCCAAGACCCTCACGATTAAGTGAGCACCGTTGACTTCCCAATATGAAATCCAATTTAGCCTTTCCACCATATGCCTTCTCTAGATCATGGGTTAGAGCATTCACTCTATCTACTAATACTTCATTCTCAACAATGATTTGTGATTCATCACGAGCAATATTATCATTCATAAGAGAAATTTTGCATTTATCACAAATAGAGTTAGTAGGTTGTGGTTCACTTGTAGGACTATCAAGTAAGTCACAAGTGACTCCAACATCCTCAGTGACCACCACAACTTCATGCACAATAGATGAGTTTTGAGCTTCCACAAGCTTCTCACAATTCTCTTTTAGATCGTTGTGAGAGGTCTTGAGCTCCTCAAAATACACTTGGAGGTTTTTATACAATTCCTTCAAGGTCTTAAATTTTTCTTTTTCTTTGTGCATGTAGTCATCGGCCTCACCTAACATTCTAACAAGATCATCATATGAATAGCCATCATCATCAACATCATCATCATCTATATCATTTAAATCGGTGATGATTTTTACCTTAGCATCTCCCTTTGCCATGAGACAATGAGGGGATGAGAAAAGTGAAGGGGCTTCCTTTATGGCAATTTCGGCATTAAGCTTGGATGAGGTGTCATCATCATCATCTGAGCTATCATCCGAATCCCATTCAACTAAGTAGGCTTTGCCATCTTTTTTCTTGTTGTAGAATTTCTTCTTCTTCTTATCATCTTCATCTTTGCCCTTCTTCTTCTTGTTGGGGCAATTCGTGGCGATGTGACCGGGTTCCCCACACTCAAAACACTTTCTATCATTGAAAGCATTTCTTCTTGATGTTTGGCCTCTTCTAGGTTGACCCCTCTTCTTCTTCATGAATTTGTTGAATTTCTTTACAAATAGAGCCATATCTCCATCACTCTCACTTTCATTTTCTTCATCATCACTATCTTCTTTTTCAATTGCCTTAGAAGCTTTAGCTTTGAGAGCGATTGATTCATTCTTCACTTTCTTTGCCAAACTTATAGCATCGGCTTGAGATTTCTTGAATTATCTTGAGTGAGAATCTCTCCCAATACTTCAGTTGGAGAAGTTGTAGATAAATCACTTCTCACTAGCATGGTCACAATAGTCTCATACTTCTCCGAAAGAGATCTAAGGAACTTATGAGTGAAATCCACATTCGGTACATCAAAACCAAGTCCCTTGAGCTCATTCACTATCTCATTTAACCGGTTGAACATATCGGACACACTTTCTTCTTCTTTCATAATGAATTGCTCAAATTTTCCTTTGCACACATATAGCTTTGCACTCTTCACAATTGTAGTTCCTTCATGAATTTCCATTAGCTTAATCCAAATCTCATGAGCAGTTGTGAGATTCTTGATACGGTTGAACTCATTTATGTCAAGAGCATCATAGAATACATTCATGGCTTGATCATTTGTAAGAATGTTTTCATTGTCACTAGCCGATGGTTCATCTTGTTTCAACACAACAAACCCATCCTTGACAATTGGCCAAATTTTTCCACCCATTGTTCTAAGATGCATTGACATTCTTATTTTCCAATAGTCATAGTTATTCCCATCGAAATGCGGTGGCTTCCCAATGTGCACGTTGTTGTTACTAGCAATTTTGTCCAACTCCGGGATGATTAGATCCAAAAATAATGGAGTCCTCGGCTCCAATACCACTTGTAGGATCTAGGACACCGGCTAGAGGGGGGTAAATAGACGGTTTTGACTAAAATCAAAAACACTAGAGAAATTTAATCAATATGACAAGAGGTATAAATTCTCTAGTGACAACAAATAAGAAATCTCTGAGAAACAACTATGGTAATTGTATACAAGAGAGACAATATGCGAAATACTAATTACTTGCACGGTAATAAGTAATGTGAGAAGAGAAAGACACCGGATTTTATCTCGTGGTATCGGTGATTTGCCGATCACCCCTAATCCACGTTGAGGTGGACTTCAAGCTCTCACTTGCTCCTCTATCAAGACGCGGCTTGATCTTTGAGCCAAGTGGACAAGAAATCACTCAATACCTCGTTTCCACTAGCGTCGCCTTTGCCGCTCCGGCGAGGTAGGCACGAACCCCTCACAATCGACACCGCAGCTCCTCCACAATCTTCTTGGAGAGCTCGACGGAGACAACACCCGAGCCATCTAGGAGGCGGCAAACTCCAAGAGTAACAAGCCGATGACGCTTGCTCGGTGTACCACCTAGTGCCTCAAGAATCACCAATGGATGCAAATGCACTAGGAACTCTCAATCTCTCACTAGAATGCAATCTCAAGCAAGGAGTGTGAGAGAATGAATGGGAGGATCACAAATGAGCTCAATGTGTGCAAGGAATGGCCAAGAGAGCCCTCACACATGAGCTCCCCTTCTATTTATAGCCCACCTCAAAATTCTAACCGTTATGTGCAACTAGCACAGTTTTTGCGCACACGCGGATGGTCTGCGCCCTAATGCCGGACGGTCCGTCATACAAGTAATGGCTAGTTTTCCCGTTTGAAATCTGTCAGAGCTGTCAGAAAAGCAAGGTCTGGATAGTCCGCCAACCTTGGTCGGACCGTCCGAGACCTGACAACTTGGAGCACCAGACTCTAACCATCAAGAGTTAACACACGCGGACTGTCCGCTACACAAGGCCGGATAGTCCGCGACCTAGGAGTCATTACTGTCCGGGCTTAGGCCCCGGACAGTTCGTAGTTCAAGTGCCCAAAAACACACAGTCCCTGCCCAAACCAATTTGGCACCTGCGGACGATCCGCCGACCCTGGCCGGATAGTCCGCACAATAATACAGGGACTGTGCAGAGAGCAACCCTCTCTGGTCAGGACTGCGGACGGTCCGGCCCCAAGGCCCGGACGGTCCGCAGTACAAATGTATAGGACCAGTCCGAAGTCAACATACTTCGGACCCCACTGGATGGATCGCGGACGGTTCGCCCACTTGGCCTGGACGGTCCGCCAACCCCATGACTTAGCAACTTTTCAAACACACTTTCAAAAAGATTTTTAACTCTCGAAACTTGAAGCGCTGTTAGTCCTCATGCAAATGCAACTACTAGATGCTCTATGAGGCACTAAGTTTTACACAGACCAAAGTCATTGACCCCTCTTAATAGTACGGCCATCTAGCCTACTAATCCGGTCAAATGTCTTCTCTAAACTCCTGGAGACCGGTAAAAACAAAAACCTATGTTATACCTTTGCCTTCACTTGATCCACAACCTGTGCTTATAAGTCTCCAAGATTTTCTGTTCTATGTGGTCCAACCTACATTCTTATTTCTCCAAGAACCGTTAGTCCACAAATGGTTGTCATTAATTACCAAAACATCACTAAGGGGCCTAGATGATTCACACTCTTGTGTCAAGAGACTACATCATGCATTTGAAGCACACACATCGAACTGGACCTAGAAAAAGCTTGAGCTCGATGAACCGGCTCAGCCTCATAGCAGCTCGGCTCGGCTCGGCTCGGCTCGGCTCTACACGGCTCGACGTAGGGATGACAATGGGTCGTGTAGAGAAAAAACCCACCCGAGACTGTACCCACAAAATAAGCCCAAACCCGCTCTGACCGCACCCACGGGTGAAATCCCACACCCACACCCGTCGGGTTTCGGGTGGGTTTCGGGTCCCGTCAGGTTTCACTTAATCACAGTTTTTATTCCACATGTTCACTAATCACTAGTGTGTGTGCATGATGTGACCAGTGACCGGTAGATCGGCTAACACAGGGTGAGGGCCCACTGGCCCAGCAGCAACCCGCCTAGCAGGCTAGCAGCAAAAAACAATTCACAGGTAATAACCGGCAGACCGAGTGACTGGAGTACTGAACTAGACTGACTGATCCAAAATTCCAAATGACCGACAAAAATTTTAGACAAAAGAACAACATCGCAACAATAAATTCATGTCTTAAACTGAAATGGTACCAGCATCATTACATGATTACATCAGTCTCACAATAATAATAGCAGTAACAAGAATACATGATGCATATGAGAATAAGTTCATGTGTATGTGTCAAACACAAACAGTTCATAGGTCCACAGCATTAATGCATTATACACCAAACCAATAGCGGTAGGAATAACATAACACATAGAGACCAATTCAATACTGCACCAACAACAACACTCAACCATTGTAGAATACTAGAATCTGCTTCATCCTAGCAAAAAGTAGACATTCAAATGCTAGTATTCAGTAAACCAAAACTAAGAAATTGGATATTAAGGAACTCGATGTTACCATTTCATCATCCTCCAAACAAATCACTTGGTCAAGCTTCAACTTCAACAAACTATGGTAGAATCTCCTTCATCCTAGCAAGAAAAATAGACAATTAAATGATATTATTAATTAAATCAAAGTTAAGAAAATAATGTTAAGAAATTCAATGTTACCATTTCTTCTTCATCATCCTCCAAACATGTCATTAGAGCATTCACAAAATGGGATTGATCGCCTAACATGTTAGCACGATACCAAGCTTGCATACACATCAATCCTTCAACTATTTTTGGTGCTAGTCTATTTGATGTGGGCTTATTACCTGTAACACCTCAAAACCATCAACTAAAAATAATGCATTTAAATTATTAGTGGTAATTATAGTAAAGAATTTTTTTCTTTCAAGTGTTTGATCTTACTTACCTTTAGAATAATTTTTGTTTGCTCATGTTTGATTGATGTTTGTTTTTTATAAATTTCTTTTATATTGAAAATCCAATTAATTAATATGAGAACTTGGTCCAAAAAATAATAAATTCTTTAATGATAAATATGGTTGGTATAATTATTTTGAATTTTTAGAGATATTTAAAAATATATTTATTTATATTTTTGGGAAATAAGGATAAAAAAGAAAAAATGAAACCCTAGCCGTGCGGCCAAAGTCGGCCCATTAGGTCCAACCGGCCGCCATCTCCTCTATTCCCTCCCCTCTCTCTCTTACGCGCGGGCCCCACCCGTGGCCTCTCCCCTTCTCCCTCCTCGCGTCGTTCTGTGCCGCCGCCATGCGTACGCGTGCGCCCGATCGGCCGCGCCAGCCGAGCCGCTCGCCGACCCGGCTGAGCCTCCCGAGCCGCCCTCTCCTCTTCCCCTGACCAGAAACGGTCGCCTCCTCCTCTCCTTCCCCACTTCCTCCTCCATTAAGGACATCGTCGCCATTATTGGAGCCTTGAAGCCACCGACCACCTCCCTCCCCTAGCGCCCCTTCCTCTCCCCACAGCCTCTATAAAAGCCGGTCGAGCCGGACCTCTCTCCCCTCCCATGCCGAGCTCCCAATCTCCCAAACCTCACCTCTCTCTCTTCCTCACGAAACCGACCGCCAAAGCCCCGCCGGATCATCCGCGCCCTTGCCTCGCCGTTCGTGCCCGAGCCCGCCCGGACCGTCCGCTGTCCGCGCCCCCGCCTCGCGAGCCGTCTGCGCCCGCCTCACTGGAGCCATTCGTGCCCACGCCATCCATTCCTCGCAACATGCGCCCTGCCCGTTCCTCGCCGTTCGTCGCAAGGTTGAAGACAACCTGTGTCACACTCGGTTTTAGAAGGCAAACCGAATGGAACCATGTACGTGCCAAGATCAGAAACTCACGTACATAACGATTACATAATTGGACATCATCACACATTGCTCAAAATAATAGCGGAAAAGGTACATTATTACATCAAGATGTCTAAGACATCCACAGAGTCATTAACGTAACTTAGTCATAAACATGATCAAAGTGCAGAAAACGAAACATAATAGATATGGCCTTCATAGGCAGCTGACTAGGGGTTTGCCACTAACACAACTAGAACTCATCGTAGTCCTAAAACTCCTCAAAGTCCTCCATGTTGCCTGCATCTCCTCCTGAGCACTGAATACAGTGGGGACAACTTGGGGCGGGGTGGTTTTTAAAGCAAGGATGAGTACACATTAACGTACTCAGCAAATATCTCGTCTGGCTAAAGTGGACTAGTTGTATGTGGAGTTAAGGTTTAAGCAGTTGCTTTTAGTTGGTCAGATATTTATTACTAGTAGTAGAGCCAAATTTTAGTAATAAACCCAGTTAGTACCCAAATGTACTCCCTCCAAGAGGAAATACCAGAGATCAGAGTTATATTCATCATCATTAACCATCATCATAAAAGTATCGAAAGTTCTTCTAATCAAAGAGGATCCCAAGGCTGCTCTTAACCGTGAGCACGACTGACATACTAGTTTTTAACACTCTGCAGAGGTTGCACACTTTACCCATGAGTCGTGATTCACATTCTGCCTAGGGATCATGACTCCCCATTGATCACTCCCAAGGTGATCTGGCAGGGTCTCACTACGTAGCTTTGACAAAGATTCCCCAGAGGTCATAGTCACCCGTTAGGTTTCTCCATTTGATAAACACAATATTTCTCCCCACAGGAAGGGTGACTAACAAAACCAAATCAAAAGAACATCAGCAACCAGCCTCGGTAGAGAAAGTACTATGCCTGAACCCCATTGACGGCCCTACGACGAAGCCGACTACACCTCAAGATCCTCTAAATAATCAGCTAAGGGTGTCCCATTCTACCCTCATGGTTGTACTATTATCCCGGGTGGTCACTCAATGAACAAGTCCTTACGAAGAGGTACTCAGGAAACAACCTGAGTCAACTAAAGTATCACAAGATCATCATCGGAATAACATCATCGTATCATAAATATTCACATCATGTTCGTTGATTAAAGTAAAGCAATAACATAAAGCTAACCATAATAACCTAAAAAGATAACAATGATAAGGTAAATACAGACTAGTCAATCCTTTGGTTTCAATAAAGTAATGTGGGACGATGAATTATAAAGTAAGTAGGACATAATAGGTTAGAGGACACTTGCCTTCACCAGGTTGTTGCTCAGGAAGATCTTCGGTAACACACTCAGGAACCACGGGCTGCTCGTTGTCTAAACAAAGCAATCATGCATTCAATACATTTGGATAAAGACAAAGAAACAATACGCCAGACATATACAAACAAGTGAACACATGCTCGAAAGAACAGTAAAAACACGAGAGGTAGACTTAGGTTCTAGGGAGGACTAATACACCTAGAGGTTCGTGATTCTCTAAGTATTACTCATCTCAATAGATTGCATAACTTAATTCCATTTATCTTAATGAGACACAAAAAATTATATCAGGGATAGATTCATACATTACATATTATTAATCTCACAAAGTTAAGCATCTAATTACCATTATGCGCTGTTTGGATCCTTGGAAATAAATTCCATTCTAATAATAGTAATTTTAGCAAAGATCAACTAAGTGAATATGGATTTATGTGAAATATATTTGTATACTACTATTAGCAATATGTGGTTGATATTTATGTGCTACATTTCTACTATAGAGGAGTGAGTCGAAGAGCGTTTTATAAGTTGCAGAGTGGAAATATATTCCATTGATACATAAAATCATTTCTCGCTTTTCACCCCATAAATTTGAGATAGGCTTATGTCTGAGCTTTAGAAAGTTGTGGAATGTCAAATTCCAAGCCAAATGAACTACTTTATTAAGTAAATTCTAATTCCAACCAAATGAATAGATCCAAACGGCCGATTATGGTTTTTCCCTTTTTTAATAAATGAATCACTACTCTATATGCACCTATAGCCTAGGCATAAAATTACTACATGCAGACAGTGAATGGTTATAATTTAAACAAATAGAGAATAATATTATGAATATTTTGCAATTTGAATCACTTAATTTGGAGTTCATATGAAAAAGATATGAAATAAACAAGTTTTGGAATTCAAAATACAAAACTAGGTATAATTCTGCGTTTAACTAAAAGGTTAGGATTCTTTCTGCAAAATTACAAGGGCCTGCGCGCGAAACTGAGGAACAGCGGGTTGATTCTTACAAAGCTGAGGGTCTCTTTAGCAAATCTACCGCGCGAAGGGGTATCGGCTAGTCTCGACCGCACGATCGCAGACCAACGGCCAGGATTAGATCTGAGTGAGTGAGCACGCGCGCGGATGCGAGCGCGGGCTAACAAGCTGCCCAGGGATGTCAGCGACCTAGGTGCGAGGTGGACTGACCGGTCGGGCCCAGCTGCAGAGTGCGAGCGAGAGCGCGCACGCGAGCGACCGGATCCAAATCGAATAGTTAGGATTAAATCTAGTTTAATTGAAGTTGATCTGCCAGATCTCAGGTGGACGTCTAAGATCTGATGGCGAGCTTGGGCTAGGGTTGCCAGGCTGCCCACGGCGCCGCCGCTCGACTCCTCGGCGAAGTTTCTCCGGAGGTGAGGGCATGACCATGGGGAGGGTCTAAGGCACTGGGAAAGGACTCAGGTGAGCATAGGGTGACACGGCGGACTCGGTCGTGGCCACGACATCGAGGCACCAAAAGGCACGGTCTATGGCGGAGGGGCCCGACGGTGCGCACTTCAACTTCGGCGAGCGATTACGCACACACAGGGGCAGGGAATCGGAAATCAGAGGCGTGGGGAGCTAGGTTACCTTCAGAGAGGGCTCTAGGGCGCTTGAACGGTGGCAGGGACACGACGAAGCCTCAGATCGACGGTGGCAGCCTTCGGCTGCACGGTGAAGGTCCGATGAGCGTGAACCGAGAGAATTAGAGGGGTTGGGGGCAAACCAGAGGGTGTCTCACGTTGCTGGTGAGGAGGCGGAGCTCACTGGGGCAACGAACGCGATAGAAGCTCGACGACGGCCATGAAACGGACAGTGGACCACGGCGGAGCTCCACAGGTGTGCGTGCGATGCGAGAGAGAGAGGTGCGAGGGGGGTCTATGGGGCGCAACTGAGCGAGTGGGAGCGTGCTCCAGAAAGAGGTTGGGCGCGTGGGGGAGTGGCCGAGAAACGCGTGTCGTGGGTGCATCATTTCAAACACGTGCATCAAATAAAAGAATAATTTAGGCTCAGCATGATGCAACATTTCATGATTCACATAGGTTTTGATAAAAATAAATAGTTAACCCCTCACCTAATTGACTTAACTCTAATCAAAAGGAAGAGAGAGGAAGTTTGGAGAGAGACAAGAGGTAACACAATTTGGTAGGCATTTAGAGAAGAAATTTTAAACCCCAAATTCAGGGTGTTACAATCTGTAAAGCCCTAAAATTTGTATAAAGTAAAAAATAATAAAATAAATAAATACATGGATTTACATAAAATCGTTTTGGGAATTATTTATTTTCCCTTTTCTTTGTGCATATTCACTTAAGGGAAATAAAGCAGTCAAATAACAAATAAATAACTATAGAAATATGCATCTCATGCTGAGGTTCTTATAATTGTGCATTGGTGTTTAAATTCGCGAGGCAAGTTTAAGTTTAAAAAATATAACAAAGTATATTATAAGTAAATAAATAATAGGTGTTATCTTTATATTGGAATTTTTGTTGGATATTTGGAAAGATGAAGTTCTGAGAGCACCTAGAGGGAGGGTGAATAGATGATCCTGTAAAATTCAACACTAATAGCCACATAACTTAGTTATGAAAGTTAGAACGGCTAAGTAGCTTGAAACGAGCTCTTGTGAACACAGACAATCAAAGAGAAAGCACACAAGAGACACACGATTTTATCCCATGGTTCGGCCAAGTAACACTTGCCTACTTCCACGTTGTGGCGTCCCAATGGATGAGGGTTGCACTCAACCCCTTTCAAGTGATCCGATGATCAACTTCAATATATACCACGGTTTTTCCTTTCTAAGTCTCTCTCCTATTTGTGAGGAATCTCCACAACTTGGAGCCTCTCGCCCTTACAATGATGATCACAAAAGAAGCACAGAAGTAAGGGAGGGGAGAGCAACACGCACAAGACTCAAATCCACAGCACAATCACGCACACAAGTCACAACTCGAGCTCAAAACACAACGCACGGAGTTCACTACTCAAATGAAGCTCAAGTCACTATCTCAAAGAATCGAATGCGTGAAGTTGGAGTATTAGAGTCTTAGAATGTTTCTTGTAAGCTTGTGTAGCTCCTCCATGCGCCTAGGGGTCCCTTTTATAGCCCTAAGGCAGCTAGGAGCCGTTTAAGATCAACAAGGAAGGCTATCCTTGCCTTCTGTCGAGTGGCGCACCGGCAGTCACTGTAGACGGTCCGGTGCCGATCTCCTTTCTTTTCTGGCGCAGACGACTGTTGCACCTCCGGGCCAGTTGGCGCACCGGACACTGTCTGGTGCACACCGGACAGTCCGGTGCCCCCTACCGACCGTTGGTGCGGGCCACGCGTCGCCCGCGGATTGCGCGGCCGACCATTGCGCTTGCGACCGTTGGCTCACCGGACAGTCCGGTGCACCACCGGACAGTCCGGTGAATTATAGCTGTACGCCGCCAAACTTCTCCCGAGAGCGGCTAGTTCACCGAAAACCAGCCTGGCGCACCGGACAGTCCGGTGTGCCAGACTAAGCTGTGCTTCGGCTGCACACAGCCAGTCTTTTGCAATCCTTTTCTTTTCTTCTTTTCTCTGTTTCTAACACTTAGATAACTTCATTAGTATTCAAAAGCAAATGTACTAAGTCCAGAAACATACCTAATGTCTTGATTTGCACTTTTTCAATCTTTGGCACATTTAGAACCTAGAGAATATTTGTTGGGCACTTAATCACCAAAACATTATAGAAATGGCCCACAGGCACATTTCCCTTTCAATCTCCCCCTTTTTGGTGATTTATGCCAACACCTCAAAAAGCAATCAATATAAGTGCAATATCAATGCAAATGAGGACCAAATTGTTATTGACTCTAATTTGGCATATTTAGATCATTCTTTGCCACCACTTGGTTTGTTTTTGCAAATCAAATTCATTTTCCTATCTCTAAGTCAAACACACTTGTTTGGTCACAAAGAGAGATAATGCAAGAGTGAAATTGATCAAGTGCCAAAAACTCCCCCTTTTTCTCATAATCAAAATTCTCCCCTACAAGAGACCAAATTTTGCAATAAGAGTATTTTGAACAAATCAAAAGTTCTAACTCAATTATTTTCAAAATTCACAAGTTGGTAGCTGATCCATTTGCTTTGACCTTAATTTCTCCCCCTTTGGCATTAAGCACCAAAACGGGATCATTTTTGGCCCTTTAACCCCATGCCTCACCAAAATTGTCAATTAAGAGCAAAAGGGCAATAAGAGCATAAGTATGAACTTGGAATTAAATACACAAATACTGGAGTGCAGTGCAAGTCTTTGCATGGTCCAAGTTCACCTTTCCCTTTCAATGCACCTTTGAGACTAAATCAAGTATACTCAAACACACAGGTTAGTCTCAAAGGGTCAAGTTGTAGCACAGCTCCCCCTAAATATGTGCATCATTCACACATGGACTTGTGAGGTCCGGGGATTCCTTGCACAACTTGAGCACCATAAATAAGCAACAAATTACATAAATGTATAAAGTAACATGATCAAAGGCATAGAATACATGTATGCTATAGATCAATCCAAGTTACGTGAATCTAAGACATTTAGCTCACTATGCAACCTGCAAAAGGTTTTCTCATCTAATGGCTTGGTAAAGATATTGGCTAGCTGGTTCTTGGTGCTAACATGGTACATCTCGATATCTCCCTTTTGCTAGTGGTCTCTCAAAAAGTGATGCCGGGTGTCTATGTGCTTAGTGCGGCTGTGTTCAATAGGATTATCCGCTATGCGGATTGCACTCTTATTGTCACATAGGAGTGGGACTTTGCTCAGATTGTAGCTAAAGTCCCGGAGGGTTTGCCTCATCCAAAGTAGTTGCGCGCAACACTGTCCCATGGCAACATACTTGGCCTCAGCGGTGGATAGGGCAACAGAGGTTTGCTTCTTTGAACTCCAAGACACTAGGGACCTTCCTAGGAATTGGCACGTCCCTGATGTACTCTTCCTATCAACCTTGCATCCAGCATAATCGGAGTCTGAATATCCAATCAAGTCAAAGGTAGACCCCTTTGGATACCAGATCCCGAAGCAAGGCGTAGCAACTAAATACCTAAGAATTTGCTTAACGGCCACAAAGTGACATTCCCTGGGGTCGGATTGAAATATAGCACACATGCATACACTAAGCATAATGTCCGGTCTACTAGCACATAAGTAAAGCAAGGAACCTATCATAGACTGGTATGCCTTTTGATCAACGGACTTACCTCCTTTGTTGAGGTCGACATCCCCGTCGGTTCCCATCGGTGTCTTCGCGGGCTTTGCGTCCTTCATCCCAAACCTCTTGAGAAGGTCTTGAGTGTACTTCGTTTGGGAGAGGAAGGTGCCATCCTTGAGTTGCTTCACTTGGAACCCAAGGAAGTAGGTCAACTCGCCCATCATCGACATCTCAAACTTTTGAGTCATCACCCTGCTAAACTCTTCAAAAGACTTTTAGTTAGTAGAACCAAATATTATGTCATCGACATAAATTTGGCACACAAAAAGATCACCATCACAAGTCTTAGTGAAAAGAGTGGGATCGGCTTTCCCAACCTTGAAAGCATTAGCAATTAAGAAATCTCTAAGGCATTCATACCATGCTCTTGGGGCTTGCTTAAGTCCATAGAGCGCCTTAGAGAGCTTAAACACATGGTCGGGGTACCTGTCATCCTCAAAGCCAGGGGGTTGTTCCACATACACTTCCTCCTTGATTGGCCCATTGAGGAAAGCGCTCTTCACATCCATTTGAAACAACCTGAAAGAGTGGTGAGTGGCATAGGCTAATAATATTCGAATAGACTCTAGCCTAGCCACAGGAGCAAAAGTCTCCTCGAAATCCAAACCTGCGACTTGGGCATAACCTTTTGCCACAAGTCGAGCCTTGTTTCTTGTCACCACCCCGTGCTCATCTTGCTTGTTGCGGAACACCCACTTGGTTCCCACAACATTTTGCTTGGGACGTGGCACCAGGCTCCAAACTTCATTCCTCTTGAAGTTGTTGAGCTCTTCCTGCATGGCCAACACCCAGTCTGGATCCTGCAAGGCCTCTTCTACCCTGAAAGGCTCAATAGAGGAGACAAACGAGTAATGCTCACAAAAATTAGCTAAATGTGAGTGAGTTGTTACTCCCTTGCTTATGTCACCCAGAATTTGATTGATGGGGTGATTTCTTTGGATCGTCGCTCGGACTTGAGTTGGAGGGGCCAGTGGTGCTTCTTCCTCCATAACTTGTTCTTCTTGTGCTCCCCCTTGATCACGCGCTTCTTCTTGAGGAACCTGACCATCATCTTGAGTTGGGGGATGCACCATTGTTGAGGAAGAAGGCTGATCTTGCTCCTGTTGTTCCTGTGGTCGCACATCTCCAATCGCCATCGTGTGCATTGCGGCCGTTGGAACATCATCTTCATCTATGTCATCAAGATCAACTTGCTCTCTTGGAGAGCCATTAGTCTCATCAAATACAACGTCGCTAGAGACTTCAACCAAACCCGATGATTTGTTGAAGACTCTATACGCCTTTGTATTCGAGTCATACCCTAGTAAAAACCCTTCTATAGCTTTGGGAGCAAATTTAGAATGTCTACCTTTCTTCACCAAAATGTAGCATTTGCTCCCAAATACACGAAAGTAAGAGACATTGGGTTTGTTACCGGTAAGAAGTTCGTAGGAGGTCTTCTTGAGGAGGCGATGCAGATATAGCCGGTTTATGGCGTGGCAGGCTATGTTCACAGCTTCCGACCAAAACCGCTCGGGTGTCTTGAACTCTCCAAGCATCGTCCTCGCCATGTCGATAAGCGTCCTGTTCTTCCTCTCTACCACACCGTTTTGTTGTGGTGTATAGGGAGCGGAGAACTCGTGCTTGATGCCTTCCTCCTCAAGATAATCCTCCACTTGCAAATTCTTGAACTCGGACCTGTTGTCGCTCCTTATCTTTTTCACCTTGAGCTCAAATTCGTTTTGAGCCCTCCTTAGAAAGCATTTTAGGGTCCCTTGGGTTTCTGATTTATCCTGCAAAAAGAACACCCAAGTGAAGCGGGAAAAATCATCAACAATTACTAGACCATACTTACTTCCCCCGATGCTAAGGTAGGCGACGGGTCCGAAGAGGTCCATGTGAAGAAGCTCCAGTGGTCTTGATGTTGTCATCACATTCTTGTTGTGATGAGTGCTTCTCACCTGTTTCCCTGCCTGACAAGCTGCACAAGGTCTCTTTTTCGAAACATACATTGGTTAGTCCTAACACATGTTCTCCCTTTAGAAGTTTATGAAGGTTCTTCATCCCAACATGTGCTAGACGGTGATGCCACAACCAGCCCATACTAGTCTTAGCTATTAAGCATGCATCTAGATCGGCCTCCTCTTTCGAAAAATCAACTAAGTAGAGTTTGTCGTCTAGTACACCCTTAAACGCTAATGAACCATCACTCCTTCTAAAGACAGATACATCTATATTGGTAAATAGACAATTATAACCCATGTTACATAATTGACTCACAGACAATAAGTTGTACCCGAGCGATTCAACTAAGAACACATTGGATATAGAATGCTCGGATGAAATGGCTATCTTTCCCGATCCTTTAACCTTGCCTTGGTTCCCATCTCCAAAGATGATCGAATCCTGGGAATCCTTGTTCTTGACGTAGGAGGTAAACATCTTCTTCTCCCCCGTCATGTGGTTTGTGCATCCGCTGGCGATAATCTAGCTTGAGCCCCCGGATGCATAAACCTGCAAGGCAATTTACACTTGGGTTTTAGGTACCCAACTCTTGTTGGGTCCTACAAGGTTAGTCACAATAGCCTTTGGAACCCAAATACAAGTCTTGTCTCCCTTGCATTTGGATCCCAACTTTCTAGCAACTACTTTTTCATTCTTACATAAGAGCGCAAATGAAGTATTGCAAGCATGGTAAATGGTAGAAGGCTCATTACATACTCTCCTAGGCACATGATGCACAACATGATTTTTCCTAGGCCTACTTCTACCATGCACAAAAGTAGAGCTAGAGGCAAACATAGTATGTGAATCAAAAGCATTATGATCATAATTCCTATGAGCATTCCTAGAATATTTTCTATCATACATGTAGGCATGACACTTTTGAAAACTACTAGCCATAGGAGCCTTCCCTTTCTCCTTGTTGAGAACGGGAGCCTTTTGGCTTGTTAAGTTCTTGGTTTCCTTTCGAAAACCAAGTTCATCCTTAATAGAAGGGTGTCTACCAATTGTGTAGGCATCCCTAGCAAATTTTAATTTATCAAAATCAATTTTGCAAGTCTTAAGTTGAGCATTAAGACTTGCCACCTCATCATTTAGTTTAGCAATAGAAATAAGATGTTCATTACATGCATCAACATCAAAGTTCTTACATCTATTACAAATACTAACATGCTTTACACATGAACTAGATTTATTAACTCCTTCTAGCTTAGTAGTTAATTCATCATTTAAACTCTTTAAACTAGATACAGTTTCATGGCAAGCAGATAACTCAGAAGATAGCCTTTCATTCCTCTTAATCTCTAAGGCAAGAGATTTTTGCACACTAACAAATTTATCATGCTCCTCATATAAGATATCCTCTTGTTTTTCTAACAATCTATTCTTTTCATTTAAAGCATCAATTAATTCATTGATTTTATCTACTTTAGCTCTATCTAAACCCTTAAATAAATCAGTATAATCTACTTCATCATCACTAGAATCATCATCGCTAGAAGTAGTGTACTTAGGGGTATCTCAAACACTTACCTTCTTTTCCTTGGCCATGAGGCAAGTGTGGCGTTCGTTGGGGAAGAGTGAAGATTTGTTGAGGGCCGAGGCTGCCAGTCCTTCATTGTTAGAGTCGGATGAAGAGCAGCCTGAGTCCCATTCTTTGCCAAGGTGCACCTTGCCCTTCGCCTTCTTGTAAACCTTCTTCTTCTCCCTCTTCCCATGCTTTTCTTGTTCCTGGTCATCATCATTATCGGGGCATTGTGCTATGAAATGACCAGTCTTACCGCATTTAAAAAAGGAGCGCTTTCCCTTTGCTTTGTTCTTGTTGGGGTACTCCTTGCATCCTTTCAGTGCGGTCTTGAAGCGCTTGATGATTGGGGCCATCTCTTCTTCGTTTAGCCCGGTAGCCTCAACTTGTGCCACTTTGCTTGGTAGCGCCTCCCTGTTGCTTGTTGCTTTGAGAGCAACGGGTTGAGGCTCGTAGAAGGGTAGAGGGCCATTAAGAGCATCATCCACGTATCGCGCTTCCTTTACCATCATACGCCCGCTCACGAATTTTCCGAGTATCTCCTCAGGCGTCATCTTGGTGTACCTGGGGTTTTCACGAATGAGATTGACAAGATGGGGGTCAATTATCGTGAATGACCTTAGCATAAGTCGGACGACGTCGTGGTCCGTCCATCTTGTGCTTCCATAGCTTCTAATCTTGTTGATGAGGGTCTTGAGCTTGTTGTAGGTTTGTGTTGGCTCCTCTCCCCTGATCATCACAAATCTTCCCAGTTCGCCTTCCACCAACTCCATTT
The DNA here is from genome assembly GCA_029449295.1 of Zea luxurians. Lineage (NCBI taxonomy): Eukaryota > Viridiplantae > Streptophyta > Magnoliopsida > Poales > Poaceae > Zea > Zea luxurians. The sequence goes on from JAOPSE010000073.1 coordinate 836,046, forward strand.
TGGTGATCATGGTAGTGTCGTTTCCCTCATGCAATATCTTGAGGGTGTCCCATATTTGCTTGGTGTTGTCCAAGCCGCTCACCTTGTTGTATTCATCCCTGCACAAAGATGCTAGCAAAACAGTAGTAGCTTGTGCATTCTTATGAATTTGCTCATTTATGAAAACGGGATTGTCAGTACTATTAAAATGCATTCTGTTTTCAACAATCTCCCAAATACTAGGATGGAGATAAAATAAGTGACTACACATTTTGTGACTCCAAAAAGAGTAATCTTCTCCATCAAAGTGTGGAGGTTTCCCAAGTGGAATTGATAGCAAATGAGCATTAGAATTAAATGGAATACGAGAATAATCAAATGAATAGTTTTGATTCACCGGTTTCTTCTTTGACGAGGAGTCATCGTCTTCGTCATGTGGTGAAGAAGACGAGGCATCACTGTCATAGTAGATGATCTTCTTGATGCACCTCTTCTTCTTCACGTCCTTCTTCTTGTGACTCGAGCCAGAGTCAGTGGGTTTGTCGTCTCTTGGCTCGTTGAAGATGGACTCCTTCTCTTTGTCATTGACCACCATCCCCTTTCCCTTAGGATCCATCTCTTCGGGCGATTAGTCCCTTACGTGAAGAGAACGGCTCTGATACCAATTGAGAGCATCTAGAGGGGGGGGTGAATAGGTGATCCTATAAAATTCAATACTAATAGCCACATAACTTAGTTATGAAAGTTAGAACGGCTAAGTAGCTTGAAACGAGCTCTTGTGAACACAGACAATCAAAGAGAAAGCACACAAGAGACACGCGATTTTATCCTGTGGTTCGGTCAAGTAACACTTGCCTACTTCCACGTTGTGGTGTCCCAATGGGCGAGGGTTGCACTCAACCCCTTTCAAGTGATCCGATGATCAACTTCAATACCACGGTTTTTCCTTTCTTAGTCTTTTTCCTATTTGCGAGGAATCTCCACAACTTGGAGCCTCTCGCCCTTACAATGATGATCACAAAAGAAGCACAGAAGTAAGAGAGGGAAGAGCAACACACATAAGACTCAAATCCATAGCACAATCACGCACACAAGTCACAACTCGAGCTCAAAACACAACGCACGGAGTTCACAACTCAAATGGAGCTCAAGTCACTATCTCAAAGAATCGAATGCATGAAGTTGGAGTATTTGAGTCTTAGAATGTTTCTTGTAAGCTTGTGTAGCTCCTCCATGCACCTAGGGGTCCCTTTTATAGCCCCAAGGCAGCTAGGAGCCGTTGAAGATCAACAAGGAAGGCTATCCTTGCCTTCTGTCGAGTGGCGCACCGGACAGTCCGGTGCGCCACCGGACAGACACTATAGACGGTCCGGTGCGGATCTCCTTTCTTTTCTAGCGCAGACAACTGTTGCACCTCCGGGCCAGTTGGATCACTGGACAATGTCCGGTGCCCCCTACTGACCGTTGGTGCGGGCCACGCATCACCCGCGGATTGCGCGGCCGACCGTTGCGCTTGCGACCGTTGGCTCACCGGACAGTTCGGTAAATTATAGCCGTACGCCGCCAAACTTTTCCCGAGAGCGGCCAGTTCATCGGAAACCAGCCTAGCGCACCGGACACTGTCCGGTGCACCACCAGACAGTCCGGTGTGCCAGACTGAGCTGAGCTTCGGCTACACATAGCCAGTCTTTTGCAATCCTTTTCTTTTCTTCTTTTCTCTATTTCTAACACTTAGATAACTTCATTAGTATTCAAAAGCAAATGTACTAAGTCCAGAAACATACCTGATGTCTTGATTTGCACTTTTTCAATCTTTGGCACATTTAGAACCTAGAGAATATGTGTTGGGCACTTAATCACCAAAACATTATAGAAATGGCCCACAGGCACATTTCCCTTTCAAGTTCAAACAAGATTTAAAATTTGAATTGGAGTTTAAAATGTGGAGAAGGAAGGAAAAATAAAAAGAAAGCCACTTATATTGGGCCACCATACTGTAATTCGGCCCATCTATTCTCCCCCGCGCCAGCCATTCACCGTGTGGCCCTGGCGCCCGGTCTGTGACACGCGGCACTGCTGTTGGACACACCAGCACGCCTATGTAATTATTGCCTCTGCCAGGTGGGCCCTTGCGGTCAGGTTCATCCCCATTCCCTCTCCCTATCTCTTCTCCGCTTCCTGCGCGGGCGGTTGGAGGAATGGCTCCGCAAAGCTCAGGCCGTCGTAACTGCCGTCACGCGCATCTCGCTCCTCGCCGACCGCTTCTCCCCCTAAAATCGGGCTCGGCTCTGGAATAAAACTGTAGGTCACCCCATCCACAGCAACATCCCCCACGGCTATGCGGACACCGTTCATCCCATAGCGGAGGCTCCCTGCCAGGACTGCTCAGCCAGACCTCCCTATTCCCCATGGCGAGCTCCCTCCGACGACCAAGCTCCTCCATCGTGCCCCTGCTTCTGCCCTCTCCTCGTCCGTGAGGCCCTTTTCCCATCGACACTCGCGCCCCCGTCTTCGCCAGCTTGCGGTGAAGTTCCACGCACTCCCATGTGACGCAGCTCACACGCACCGGCTCCTCTCACTCGCAGTCGCGCTGCCGCGGCTCCTAGAGCCCGACCGCATCCTATGCGCCCAAAGTCGTGACCAGGCACCAAGCAGGGTAGGGTCGGAGTGCTGCTGTGCCGGGACCTGCGGTTGACGTCGGCGGACCGCCGTTGCGGGGGCAGTAGGAGTCGCATGGACTTGCCGCTTGCGATTGATGTCTCCCGGGGCTGGATCGAGGGCGGGGCGAGGCTGAATTGCTCATCGGAGATCCAAAGGCTAGGGTGGTGCCACCATCCCCCACGGGTGTGTGCCTTCGCACGGTTGAACGCTAGTGAGTACCCATCCAACGATTCCATCATCCTCTCCTCGTCATTTTCGAATTTTGGTGAGCGGCGTGGAGAGAGGTGACGTCCTATTGGCTTGCTCCGGCGAGTTCGATGGCGTTTAGTGGGTGGCGCTGCCGTCCTGTGACTCGGGCCGGAGGAGGGAGAGGGACTGGTGACCGTCGATTCTCGATGGACGGTAGAGATTAGGGCTTGGCGTACCTCCCTTCGCTCATGTGATCCGGTCCGTTAGATGGAGTTCTGGTGGCCACAAGCATATACCGGTTCGTTTTTAATAAAGTCTAATCATGGTCATCGCGTCTGATCGTGCGGCCGTTATGCATTCCCCCCCCCCTTCAGCCGAGACCCATTTGCAAAAGAGCCCTCAGCTTTAGAGGTATTCAACCCGCGCTCCATCCTATTCAAAAGAACCTCGCAAACAAGTCCTAAAATTTGTAATCAGACCCCTGCACTTATAGAGAACCATGCCTGCAGCCCACTAAGGATTATAATTTATATAAAACCAATCTGAAAATGATTTTTAGGCATAAAAATATTTCCAGAAACTTTGGAAATCCATAGCTCTTGCATTTTAATTTCTTTTGATCCATTTCAGCTGCAATAAATGTATGATAATATTGTTTATTATCTAGTAACCTTATTTTAGTATGAAACATATGGTTAAATTTATGCGCTTGATTTGTTTTGTGTCTACCACTTAAAACTTTGGAAAATCATAACTAATTCATTTTAACTCCGATTCGAGTCATTCTAGTTGCGTTAGCTTTGTATAAATATTTACTACGCAGTAACAACATTAATTATACCATATCGCATACTTTTATAGTTAGATATTTATTCCTCCTATGTCTACTAGATTAACTCTTCTAAAGCTAACCTGTCCATAATTATAATTTGATTAAAATATGATCTCTAGTCAAGTTATAATTAAAATTAAAGTTGAGTTAATTATTTATAAAATAGTCTCTCATATGATATACACTGATCAATTTATAGTATAGTTTAATATTTAAACCACATAGATCTTCCATAAATCATAACTCTGTAACAATAACTCTGATCTTGGTGGTTCTCGATCCCACGCTCTCGTAGCAATACGTAGATTATTATTACGCAATTTGTTCTTATGTTTAGTGTGATGTTAACTTTGCCACCATGTTTGTATTGCTACGACTAGCGTGAAGTTACAAATCATCTAAAGATCATCCTGGTACCTAGAATCTCAAGTCACAGGCAAGTTGTGCCCTTGACCACTTTTATTACCCAATAATGTTCTTTATTATCACTTATTCATGTATAGACTTAATTTTGATGGGACCCAATAGGTCACCATAGTTTAGTTATCATGTTACCTTGTTTACCCTTGAACTATTTGGGTAGTTTTGCTATTGCTCTATATGGTTTTGGGTTTAATATTACATATGTTCATATTCCAATTATACTGTTATTTTATTTATTGTTCATGACAAGATCATTATATTAATTGGAACATGGAGCTTAACTTGATAAACATGTGCCACCACAAGGGTGGAATGGGACACCCTTGGCTAACTAACTAGGAAAGCTAGTGGAGGACTACCTTACCCGACAGGGGCAAGGGGAGTAGGCGTGTAGGGAGGTTCCCGAGTTGATTTTGCTGCATTGCTCTTCCTAGAAACTGTAGCAGGTTTTTTGAAGCTAGCAGAACTTTGTAAAGGCCTCGTAGTGGATTCCTAGCCATTCACCTCAGAAGTGTCTAAGGGCCTTGCAAACCCTGGCAACATGGGATACATGACTTGTGGGTACAGGGTACAACCTCTGCAGAGTGTACAACTGGTATACTAGTCATGCTCGCGGTCATGAGCAGCTCAGGACTCTCATATGATTAAACTATGGAACTAAATTCAATTTGTCATTTGCATTGCATGGGATTTATTATTAATGTTGTTCTATTATTACTCTGGTTTGGTATCTACTTACACTTAGTAACTGCTAATAAAATTTTGACCAACTTTAAAAGCAATGCTCAGCTTTAACCATTCTCTTCGGTAAGCCTTACACATCACATGAACTCCCACCTTTGGTGAGTTCATGCATATTATTCCCCAGAACTTGTTGAGTGATGAACATATGTGATCTCACCCTTGTTGTCTCACACCCCCCACAGGTCAAAAACAGGTACCGCAGGATGAGACGCATGGAGGATGCTGCGATGTGTTCGTGAGAGGTCTAGGCTGTCGTCTCCCAGTCAACTTTGGGTTGCTGGATCGTTGTCTTTATATGAAGTAAATATTTATTTATTTTGTATAGAACTCCTATTATATAGTAAAGATATGACATTCGTTTCTGTACCATGATTCATCATATGTGTGAGACTTGGTCATAGCACACCTGGTGATTGTGTTCGCGCTCGGGTCTTGGTGCCCCGAAACCTGGGTGTGACACAATCTGAAAAATAGTTTTGTTAATTTTCAAAAACACGTTTTGGATTAGTTTATAAATTTTGTAAATTATTGTTGTAATATTGGAATGTTGTGATTTGAAATTCATGTGTATGTGAATTATTAGTATATGCACGTGAATTATTATTAGTCATGTTATTTATTTACAATGATTTTAGAATGTTAGATTAGAAAGACGTATGACAAAATTTAGTAGACTTGTGTATTAGTAAAAAATACTAGATAAGTGATTTCATAGTTAATTTTGTTTACAATGAATTTTAGAGTTTATCTAGAAGTTATAATCAAAAGTTCATTTAGGCTCACTAAATAAATAATAGAAACTTCTTAACACGAAATTTGTAAGTGGTGTGGAATTCATAATAATGCAAGAATTATAGGTTAATCAGTGATCTAATTTATTATTAAATATTTTGATCTCTTATTATTATTATAATAATGTTTTCTTTTAGAAAAAAAGGATCAAACTAAAAGGATCTCATTATTCATAATAGAAATAATTAATTGGTAATTATTTCTGTAGAATTAGTTAAGTCATTACATCTAAACTAAGTTAGGTAAAATACTTTCGTAGTCGCATGTCCATATAACTTTCACTAGTGACAATCCAAAGTAGAGATTTTACTGGATTAATAAAATGAATATGAATTAGGTTTTATTTTAGGCACTATTTATAAGTATAGTTTGTGTGGTATATGCTTGTTCATGTAATGGTGAATGTTTTTCATGTAATGATGTATGTTTATTTATTTGGTGAATGTTTTCTTTTGTATGTATGATATGTGAATCTATATTAGAAGCTGACTGTGTGGTAGAAGAACCGAATACGTTCGAAGACGACCCGTGGGACACGTTTGAGCAAGGGAAGTGGATTCTCCCTCTGTATTTCTGTTTGTACCAAGTAATGCATATAATAATATTTACTTTTTTGGATATTTGCATAATTTAATGGGATTTCCTAGAAAGATGGGCAAGAGGGGGCGACAGTGGTTTGGTGACAGCTCATGTTAACATGGGATGGTAGTTTTGGCTAAGTTATCTCACCTAGAGGGCCATCAATACTGACGTGGAAACCTTAGCGGGTGGCTTTATACTAAGGATATTTTGTGAAAGCCTCATAATGGATCCCTAGCCATTCACCTCGGCAGTGTTTATGGGTCCGTACAACCCAGGCTAGATGGGATACATGGCTTATGGGTAAAGTTGTACCATCTCTGCAGAGTGTAAAACTGATATGTCGGTCGTGCTCACGGTTAAGAGCAACATGGACCCACACATGATAATTGAACTTAAAGATGGAAAATAAATCGTGATCCGATGATTCATAAATGGTTTGCTTAAGTGGTCTCACTTAAGTGTTTTGAGATATAATCATGTACTTATGTTTAATTGGGAATTTTGGGATACACTTACAATTAGTAAGTCAGGCGTTGTTAATAAAATATTGACCAACTAAAATGCTTATCGCTTATCCATAGCCTACCTTGTTGAACATGCATCACTCCTCCCACTTGCTGAGCCCCAACCATAAGTGAGCTCACCCCTTGCTAATATTTTGATCAGAGGGCGATGAAGAAGACTTTGTCGAAGATGTTGACAAGTACTAAGTCTAACGATGCACCAGTCATGTTCCTGTGGAAGATCGCCCATGTTTTATCCGCTGTACTTTGATGATGATACTATTTAAGACATTTATGTCTGGATGATGTAATAAAGTTATTATGCTCTCTTTACGCCTTTATTGCATTGTCTTTTGATATACTACACTTGTGACGTCAACATATGTGTGGAAAATGGATCTTGGCACACATATGCTATGCATTCGGTTTTGCCCCCAAAACCGGGTGTGACATTACCCTTCCCCTAGTGCTGAATACAGACTTAGGTGCAATAGTTGTGACTGGAATTGCCATGATATCTCGAGCAATCTTTCTCAAAGTGGGGTACTTGATACCTTCATATTGCCACCAATTAATTAAGTCTAGCTCTTGAGTTCTTGGCAGTGTTGGCTCCTCCAAATATAAATCCAATTCAGTGCGCACAAAAGATGAACAATCAGGTTCTTCCGACAAGAATTTATCAAAGATTCCAAACATCAAGTCATCTCCTTCGTTGGGGACCCTATAGCCCCTACTAGTTGCACCTGCAACATCTGTTGTTGCCATGCCCTCCATAGATTCTTGATATTCTAACACCAACTCATACAACAAATTTTTGACTCTATGCACTTCATCGTCTGTAATTGTACTTTCTTCCCCATAAATGGTGCTATAAAAAGCTTTCATGAACTTCAATTTGTACCTAGGATCTAAAACAATGGCTACTTCCATAAGCCCATGTACATCTGTTCAATACTTCTTAAATTTATCTTGCATCAAGATAGACATCTCTTCTACCTTTGGAATGGCACTAGTTCTCCATTTATCAATGGCCAAATAAATACCACAAATTTTGGGGGAAAAGATTTGTTGTTACATAACTAGTGCCTGACAATAGCTCAGTTGCATCAAAATATATTTTTAGCTTACCACAAAGCTCCCTAGCAAACTCCCAATCATCTGTTGTTGGCTTAAAATGAGCACAAAGCTTCTCTTTACTTGCAAGTCAATCAAAAACTGATTGGCATTCTAATGCAATGCTAAGCATAACGTAGGTTGAATTTTCCATCTTGTTTTACAATCTAGAGTTATCCTTCTACCATATTTAATATTCATTTGATTTGTTGTCCGTTCAAAATGTTCATGCCTTTTTGGTGTGGCACACCAAAACACAACACTATCACGTATCCTTTCAACACCCTTTTCCATAATAGTCATGCCATCTTTCATGATGAGATTAATGATATGTGTCGCACAACACATATGTAACAAAGTACCATTTAGCATGAGTGAGGGAAGGGGTAGCTTATCTTGCATATAACTCATCAAATTGTCATTGGTGGTGCAGTTATCAAGAGTGACTGTTGCCACCTTCTTTTCAATTTGCAAATCTTGTAGTACCTCATAAAGGACATCACTTATCATTTCCCCGGTATGTGGAGCAGGCACATATATGAACCTACAAGCAACAATATTCCAACACATTTTTAGCACTACAAAACTGCAGCACCATATAACTTATAACTTCAAAGAAACAAGACATTGCAATAGATTATTACCTCAAAAGAAAATACTTCAGCTTCCATTCATCACCAATGAAATGTATTGTCATAGACATATATCCTTACTTTTGATGGTTTGATGTCCACATGTCAGTAGTTACGACAATTCTTGATTGTAACCGTCGAAATACATCACTATTGCAAGCCTTTGGACCTCGTACATATCCAATATATCCTTTTAATGTTATTTTTGGACACTACTTTGAATAGGGGTTGTAGTGCTCCACAAAACCTCTTAAAACCAACATGATCAACCATAGATAGAGGATACTCATGGACACATATCATTAGTGCAAGTTTTTTCCTAGCAACTTCCTGATCAACACATACTTCTCAACAACTACTGCCCCATTCTCATCTTTTCATAGTTTTAAGGAGGTTTGTTTTAATCCTTTCCTAACCTGTCTTGATTGATAACATCTAAGATGACCACACAAGTGATTAGTATGGGCTCTTCTATCTCTAACTAGTAGCTTTTTACACCAAGTGCATTCTGTAAGGAAAATGGACCCCGGGCCATTTGGCTAATTGAGTTTTGGTGTTTGATGAACAACACAATCCGTGAACTAATAAGTTTTCTAGTGTTTGTGTTTGTAGTTCACAGGATGCGAAGAGAATTGGACCAAGGCAATGAGGATACAACACCTCAAAAGAAGACATAAAAAGATACATAGGAGTCCAAATACTCAAGAACAAAGAAGCCCGAAGAAATCAGCGAAGAAATCCCAAGATAAGGGCTGTCAGCCAGCGCCTGGTGGCGCACCGGACATTGGTGTCCGGTGTGCACCGGACTGTCCGGTGAGGCACCGGACAGTCTGCGCAGAGAGGCCACAGACAGGCGCTCTCTGGCTGTAGCACCGGACTGTCCGGTGTGCACCGGACTATCCGGTGTGTCAACGGGCAGACGGCAACGGTCGGATCCAACGGTCGACTGCTACAGGCGCCAACGGTCGGCTGACGTGGCGTGCACCGGACATCTACTGTGCAGTGTCCGGTGGTGCACCGGACTGTCCGGTGCACCCGACGACAGAAAGCTGCTGCTTTCTGTCCAACGGCTAGTTTGGGGTGTGGAGGCTATAAATACCACCCCAACCGGCCATTCTCAAGTGTGAGAGCCCAAGCAACATACTAAGGCATATAGTGCACATTTCCAAGAGCTCAAACACCCAAGTGCTTAATAGAATCACTCGGTGATTAGCGTAGGTGCTTTGCGAAGTGCTTAGGTTAGTTAGACCGCTTTAGCGTTTGCTCTAGGTGAACCCTAGATTGTTGAGTGAGTTTAGATAAACCTCACAACCCCTCGGCTCTTGCGTGAGTCGTTGTAATTGTACCGAGTGGGGCGAGAGTCTTGCGAGACCGTGACAACCGCGTTTGTGTCACGGCCGCCACCGTGTACCGGAGGGAACGAGGCCCGCGGCGTTTCGGCCGGAAGCTCGATAGTGGAGACGGAGGGGAGCGTCCGAGAGGAGCCGGAAGCGGAGCACCACTTGCGCGTGGAGAAGGCCCGTGGCTCTCTACGGAGTTACTCGACCGTGGTGCTTGGCCCTCGCGTGGGCTTCCCTTTGCGTAGGGGCACCAACGAGGATTAGTCGGGACCTTGCATGGTTCCGGATACCTCGGTAAAAATACCGGCGTCATCCACGAGAGTTTGCTTCTCTACTTAGCTCTTTACATTCCGCATTTATATTAAGCATTTAAGTTTCAATCTTATTGTCATACTTATTTAGTGTAGATTGAAACTTAGCCTTTGCGGTAGAGATAGCAACACTTAGACAAAACCTAGTTTGCACATTCTAGTTTTGATTATTTGCATAGGTTTTGCTCTAGGGATTTAATTGTGGCCTAGTTTAGTAAAAGTTTTAGAAGTCCTAATTCACCCCCCCCCCCCTCTTAGGCGTCACCTGTTTCCTACAAGTGGTATCAAAGCCCGGTTTGGCTCATTTGAAACGCTTTAGCTTCACCGCAAAAAGAGCCGACGCTTTTTAGAGGAAGGGATGGATACCCATAGGCCACCACACTTTGACGGCACTAACTTCCCATATTATAGTGCTAGAATGGCTTGTTACCTAGAGGTCGTTGATCTAGGTGTTTGGAGAGTCACTCGTGACGGGATGAAACCTCTCAAGAATCCCGAGAAACCCACCACGAGTGAGGAAAAAGAAATCCATTTAAATGCTAGAGCCAAAAATTGCTTGTATGAATCTCTTAGCATGGATATTTTCAATCAAGTATTTACCCTAAAAACTGCTAATGAGATTTGGCTAAAATTGCATGAGCTCCATGACGGCACATCCAATGTCCGTGAGCAAAAACATTGCCTAGTCTTAAATGAGTATAATTCTTTTGCTATGAAAGATGATGAGCTTGTTAGAGACATGTATTCTCGTTTGAATCTAATTATCAATGAGCTCAATTCTATTGGCATTAATAAGCTAGGTGATGCGGACATTGTGAGGAAGATTATCTCCCTGCTACCACAACAAAGATATGGGAGCATCATCACCATCCTTCACAACATGGAGGATTTGAGCAACATGACCCCGACCATTGTGATTGGGAAAATCGCGGCCTTTGAGATGTCGCGAAAAATGAGTCAGGGAGAGGAGCCAACTTCCTCAAGGCCATATGCTTTTGCATGTGATGAAAGGAAGGGCAAAAAGAAGGCTCCCACTCCAAGTTCCTCAAGTGAAGAAGAGGAAGAAGAAGAAAGTGATGATGATGAAGATAATCAACCATGCACATCATCCTCCGAGGACGAGGAAACAATCCGACGCGTCGGAAAGGTAATGAGGATGATCCGCAAGATTAATCTAATGGGTGTGCCCCTGCAGGTCGAGGATCTTCTCTTTAACATTGACAGGAAAAAGCAAAGGAAGAGAGGATGCTTCACATGTGGGGAGAAGGGCCACTTCAGGGACAACTGTCCAAATATGGCCAAACCCAAAAAGGAGAGGAGCAAAGGCAAGGCGCTAACAAGTGTTAGAACTTGGGATGATTCTTCAAGTGAAGATGAACCTCCAAGGACGCGCAGCCACCGGTCCTCGTCACGATCATCACGGTCATCACACAAATGCCTTATGGCAAGAGGTAACAAAAGCATTCCATCCTCTAGTGATGAAAGTAGTAGTGATGATGAAGGGGAGGGAAAGCCCTCTCTAGATGAGCTTGCGGAAGCCGTAGAATTTTTCCAGGATGTTTGCACTAAGCAAAAAGCTCAGCTTAAAACTTTGAAAAGTAAGTTGGTTAGCTCTCAAAATGATTACAAAGGTTTGCTAGAAAAATTTGAAACTTTTGCAAACTTAAATAGTGAGCTAACAACTAAAATTGAGCTATTAGAATCTAGTGCTCCATCCACTGCTACCGATGACAACCTTATTAAGAAGAATGAAAAACTTAAGGCTAAGTTAGCTAGCTCCCAAGAAGCTATTGAAAATTTGCTAGAGAAAATGGAAATTCTTAGCATACACAATAATGAGCTAACTACTAAGCTAGAAAACATTGGTAGCACCCCAGCAGCATCTTTAGTTGAAATACCTGAAATAATTAAGAAAGATGCTTCTACTTCCTGCTTTGATTTAATTGATGATTCTAACCCCTGCAACCAAGTCGTTGTTGAGAATATTGTTGTAGAGACATGTTCGGATGAGGTTGCAAAGGAAAATGAACAATTAAAGCAAGAAGTGGCTCGCCTTGGCAAGGCTTTGTATGACAAGAAAGGCAAAGCCAAACAAATCCAACCTCCACAGGATAACACCACTGCGGGAGTGAACAAGCCTATGGAGGGAGAAACTGTGATTTGTAGGCTATGCCATAAGGAAGGCCACAAGTCTTTCCAATGCAAGGCGATGACCGGGGATAAACAAAGACAAAAGCTCAAGCAAAAGCCATCAAGCAAAATCTCAAACACCTACATCAAAAAGGTGAACAAAAAGGATGCTACACCATATTTGATCAAGAAGAAAAAGAACGGAAAGGTGATAGCAATCAAGGCCAACAAGCAAGCCAACAAAGGAAAGAGGGCCAAACGCATCTGGGTGCCAAAGGAAATAATTTCAACCATGAAAAGCACCAAGAAGGATTGGATCCCGAAAGGGAAGTGAGTGGACCGAAGGTCTGCGGGAAATTTGGAGACTTGGCAAATTTGGGATGTATATCATGGGATACATCATATTGGATCAAGTTAATTGCCAAGTGGGTTAGTGAAAATTTTGGACCCAAATTTCCCACCCATGACTAAGGTAACTAGCTTTATTGTATTCTTCGTCTTTAGATATGCGTATCTATTTATCTTTTATCTAGTTTACCTTTCTTGCCTAGTATTACATTTGTTATGTACTTTTGTTTAAAATCATGCATACTAGGTAAATCATATGGTAGGATTGCTTGTTTTTAATTCATATACTTAAGCAAACCTACATGGCTTAAAATGTTTATTTAAGCACGGCACATAGCTTTTATATTACTCCATAGTAAATGATGCATCAATTGAAAACTTTGATTCCTACAAGTTGTATCATTTAACTTATAGTGCCAAAGTTTGGATTATGGATAATTTGCCCCTCTTGATATCAAATCAAAGTGCATGTCTCCTACAAGTATTCAAAACTTGTATGCACACCTTTAGGGGGAGGTTACTCTATAATCTAACACTTTGAGACTAACACCTTTTCAAGTCTATTTCATGTGATAGTCTCATTGTAAGGAAAATAAGGTCCCCGGAGAAAGACAACAATCTTCCACTGCAAAATCTCCAAGAACTCTCATGTCTCTCAAGCTCGCCATTGATCTCCAATTGGTATCTTTTGAGACTACATTCAGTATCATTTACATGTCTTCTCCAATATTTGATTAGACTATATTTCATATCATATGCTTCCGTGTTGCCAAAAATGCATAAGTAGTTAACTCATATTCTGTTACCTATGCATAAGGGAAGTTAGTCTTTTCAAATCATGTCTTGCACCTCTAATTTTCACATGTTTTTTCCTAAGTAGAGGATCTCTGTCAGGGGGAGTATTTCTTCATCTCTAAAAAGGGGGAGAAAACTTCTTTCTAAAGAGACAACTCATTTAGGGGGAGTAATCTTTTGAGGACTCCTTCAAGTGGTATCATTCATATGGTTTATTTTAATATCCTTCTAGTGGTATCATTTGATAAAATTCTTGTTGAGGGCAAGCTGTTATTTACTTCCTACATGCTTTTAATGTCTTCCTTTTCGGTGGTTGATGCCAAAGGGGGAGAAGTTTAGGGACCAAAGCAATGAAAACTTTATCAAACACCAAACACCACCAATTTAAAATTTTATATCTACAAATGGCTTTTCAAGTGGTTTTGGTTATTTGGTCCAAAAATAGGAAGTAAGTGAATTATGGAGTTAGGGGGAGGCTTAAGTCCATAATATCACATTGTGGGGACAATCATGCATCTTAGCAAGTAAAATGCATATTTTCATTCAAATACTTGTATTATTTGCTTGCTTTGGTTGTGTTGTCATCAATCACCAAAAAGGGGGAGATTGTAAGGAAAATGGACCCCGGGCCATTTGGCTAATTGAGTTTTGGTGTTTGATGAACAACACAATCCGTGAACTAATAAGTTTTCTAGTGTTTGTGTTTGTAGTTCACAGGATGCGAAGAGAATTGGACCAAGGCAATGAGGATGCAACACCTCAAAAGAAGACATAAAAAGATACATAGGAGTCCAAATACTCAAGAACAAAGAAGCCCGAAGAAATCAGCGAAGAAATCCAAGATAAGGGCTGTCAGCCAGCGCCTGGTGGCGCACCGGACATTGGTGTCCGGTGTGCACCGGACTGTCCGGTGAGGCACCGGACAGTCTGCGCAGAGAGGCCACAGACAGGCGCTCTCTGGCTGTAGCACCGGACTGTCCGGTGTGCACCGGACTGTCCGGTGTGTCAACGGGCAGACGACAACGGTCGGATCCAACGGTCGACTGCTACAGGCGCCAACGGTCGGCTGACGTGGCGTGCACCGGACATCTACTGTGCAGTGTCCGGTGGTGCACCGGACTGTCCGGTGCACCCAACGACAGAAAGCTGCTGCTTTCTGTCCAACGGCTAGTTTGGGGTGTGGAGGCTATAAATACCACCCCAACTGGCCATTCTCAAGTGTGAGAGCCCAAGCAACATACTAAGGCATATAGTGCACATTTCCAAGAGCTCAAACACCCAAGTGCTTAATAGAATCACTCGGTGATTAGCGTAGGTGCTTTGCGAAGTGCTTAGGTTAGTTAGACCGCTTTAGCGCTTGCTCTAGGTGAACCCTAGATTGTTGAGTGAGTTTAGATAAACCTCACAACCCCTCGGCTCTTGCGTGAGTCGTTGTAATTGTACCGAGTGGGGCGAGAGTCTTGCGAGACCGTGACAACCGCGTTTGTGTCACGGCCGCCACCGTGTACCGGAGGGAACGAGGCCCGCGGCGTTTCGGCCGGAAGCTCGATAGTGGAGACGGAGGGGAGCGTCCGAGAGGAGCCGGAAGCGGAGCACCACTTGCGCGTGGAGAAGGCCCGTGGCTCTCTACGGAGTTACTCGACCGTGGTGCTTGGCCCTCGCGTGGGCTTCCCTTTGCGTAGGGGCACCAACGAGGATTTGTCGGGACCTTGCGTGGTTCCGGATACCTCGGTAAAAATACCGGTGTCATCCACGAGAGTTTGCTTCTCTACTTAGCTCTTTACATTCCGCATTTATATTAAGCATTTAAGTTTCAATCTTATTGTCATACTTATTTAGTGTAGATTGAAACTTAGCCTTTGCGGTAGAGATAGCAACACTTAGACAAAACCTAGTTTGCACATTCTAGTTTTGATTATTTGCATAGGTTTTGCTCTAGGGATTTAATTGTGGCCTAGTTTAGTAAAAGTTTTAGAAGTCCTAATTCACCCCCCCCTCTTAGGCGTCACCTGTTTCCTACACATTCAACTTTCATTTTACTCTCATCCGTTACTTGTTCTAATTCAAGCCACACATCAGATTTCAGCTTCCTTTTGCATCCAACTTGTACATTACCTTCATCGTCATTTATGACCACATGTTCTGTACCTTATGGTGGAGCTTGAGCACTTGGAAATGGCATTGCATTTGCAGCAGCACTCGTCGGTGTAGCTGTACTTGAGAAACATGCTGCAACCATAGCATTTCTCTTTGTGGGAACTTGATGACTGCTCCTACTAGGCCTCAAAGCACCTTGTGGTTGAGTGCTCGGCCTTTGAAGCACCTTGGTCAGACATTAGACTCTATGCAATTTACAAGTTAGAACTGCTCAAGTCAAGCTGTGCAAGGGCCAAGGGACATGCTCACGGGTCACCTCATCTCCAAGGATATGAACCTTTATAACTAGTTTTTATTCGTTTACAAATTAAAACTAGTTTTTATCCGTTTACGTCATGTTCTTGTTGATTTTATAGAAATTACCTCTATTGCCACTCTTTCAAAATAAAGGAAGATAGATTAGTCATTATATATTGAAATATCTAGAAACTGTTTTTTAAAATTAGGTTCCAAACATCTTTATCCAGTTTTTTTCTAGAAACTGAAGATAGAAATCGGTTTAAAAAAACTGGAGTGTTTCTTAAGAGTTATTTTTGAAACTCCATTTTTTAAGAGATTTCTATTTTTTTAAGAGAAAATAAACTAGTTTTTTTAAAAAAAATTAAAAATTACTTAAAAATGTGATTCTAAACTAATTTTCTCAATAAAAATTATTTCATTTTCCATTGTGAATTTGGAAATCCAATAGAAAATGGGATTCCGAAAACGGCCCGAAACGTTTACACACTGCGGCCTTGCTTCTGTTCTCTCGCGTCGTTCTCCCGTGGCCCTCGCGTCTGCTCTATCTGTTTCTGGTGGCGACGACTTGGCGGTCCCCGCTGCCGCCGTGCCCAGGCCTCTACTTCGGGACCTTCACCGGCGACGAGCACCCATCAGGTACGCCCACCCTTTCTCTTCCGTTCCTGCCGTGCGAAATCGAGCTCCCTCCCAAACCCAAGCTATTTCTGTTTGGATCTGATCTGATCCAATTACAAGTGTAGTATACATGTATTATGCCTGCAAACTTTGATTATTTTCGTTCTTTTTGCAAAATCAATCGATTCTACATGTATACCCATGTCCTTTACTGGGTCCGCCCCAGGTGTCAAGTTTGCTAATTTTTAATTCTGTATATAAGATGCATGGGTAGAAATAAAAACTGTCGTGAATTTGGTGGAAATTAGGCTCGTGTTTATTGTATTCAAATAAATGACAAGTTTTGTCTTCACAAAGCTTTTAGTGCTATTATTACTCCACCCCACAAGCTCTATGCCTCTATCCTGTACCTGCTGAATCAGCCTGTTTTACCTACCTGAAAAATCATCCTAGTAATTTTTCATGTGAGGATGGTGCGGGCTGAGCTTGAAGTTAAACTATTGATATTCAACCAAAAGAGCAGGACTTGTGTGCTTGACAGTGTTCGTATTGCATCTTCTAAGCTGCCTTAAATAGATTGGAGTTCCAATTGCTATGAGTCATGAGTTTTGACTTACTTATCTTTAGGGCTTGTTTGGAAACACAGCAATCCCCTTCAATCCATACGTTTTGGAAGGGCTTGACTGTTGTGGTGGAAAATTAGTCCGTTTTCCACTCCAATTCATATGGACCGGGGGGATTGAGTTTATCCAAACAGCGCCTTAGTAAATCAGAAATATATCTACTTGTCTTGTTTCTCAATTTTTTCTTTGCTGTTTCTGGAAATCTTTAAACACTTCGATTCTGTTTACTGAACCATGAGGGGAGGGCACACATGGGCTTGCAGAATGTGGTTAGTATTTCCGACCTCGAAGATGGATTGTTGTTAGTGAGTCTGAAATACCCAGGCTAGGCTGCGGGCTTTGTTTTCAAGATAGTTCCATGAAAATTACCTAACTGGTGACACCATTTTGCGAAGCAGAATGTTCTATTAGTAACCATCCACTTCAACAGTATTCCGTAACACCTTCTCATGAACAACGATTGGGAACGTATTGTTTATACAACAAAATAGACTTGGCAGGCCTAAAACTCCCCTTCGACCCCATCAACCCAACACACACAGTGATAGTTTAACACCACATCATGATTCTATTAGTGATGAAATAGAGTGGATTTTAGCTTGTTGATCAGACCTATGCTCATTTTACAGTGGAAGTCCAAAAACTCCGTGACTTATTAACTGGGCGCTGCTAATTGAGTTGCTTGCCATAAAAACCCCATTAAAGCAGCCAAACACATAGCTTCCCTGCATGTTATAGTCGTTACTTATATATATAGAAATATTTTATATTTCTCTCTACATTTATATGTTCTTGCTTTTCTCTAGCAGTATATCAATGCAAAACACTGGATATTTGGTTCTAAAGACATGTCAATTCTACAGGTTGCTTCGCAAAACTTGCAACATCCAGGATACAATTAATTACGATCCCTTCAACTTTATCACGATTTATAGGAGGTTGCACACCCATCCAACAGGGTGTCTCAGACATACTGATGGATGGGGTGCCCAATATCCTTGAGAAATCATCACATGAATGCATGTACTCTTGGTACTTCACCAGGGAAGAACTAGAGAAATTTTCTCCATCAAGGAAAGATGGTATTACTGAAAACAAGGAATCAGAAATTCGGCATTTATATTGTTCATTTATCCGGGATGTTGGCATCAGGCTGAAGCTGTAAGAAACTATTTTTGACTCTCTTAAGTGAAATTGACTTTGTTCAACCGTATTCGAGGGTGTTCTTAGTTTATACTCCCTCCGTTCCAAAATATAGTTCTTTCTAGCCCACATTTTTTCTGTCCACATTCACTCAAATGATAATGAATATAGACATACATGCAAACTCATTCATATGTTACTTAATGATGAATATATGATTAGTCTAAAACGAATTATATTTTGGGACGGAGGGGTACTACTTTATACTGTGGCTCATAACATGATTGTTTACATTTTCCTAATCTCTCATGAACATAAATGACTTCCTTTTTTCGTAAGACAGTTTTTTTGGTTATACGACCAACATGTTTGACTCTGCTACTAGACTATTATTTTAGCAACTTTGGTAAGATTTTCTATATGTGGTAACAACTTTTTTTCACAGACCTCAGATGACACTAGCAACAGCAGTCATGCTTTGCCATCGCTTCTATTTACACCAGTCCCTTGCCAAAAATGGATGGCAGGTGAGAGATTATATTGTTGTGCCAGTGTTGGTTGCTGATGTCTATGAAAAGCGACAAGAGTGCAGAGTTTCATTGCCAAGCATTTGTTGGAAATATGTTCTCCACCATGTCTAACTTAACATTACAGAATATCCTTCAAACCATTTGAAGTATTGTATCTTGTAATAATATTACTGTATTAGTTTTCTGATTACATGCTAATTGCTGATTCATCTTGATGGTACTCTACCTCAAGAGTCAAGATCACTTCGTGATTGGACATTTCAAAGGGATCATTTACCTGCTACAATGTGTCAAGGGCACCAGGGCTCAGAGTAGCTGGACCTTGACTACTGGACCTCGACTACATAGTTCGTAGTCGTGGCCGGGAATGGGGTAAAGGTTTCTCCCCTCTGCACCCTATGTTGAGGGAGGATATTAGCAGTAGAAAGTTTAATCATTGCTTAATCGTCAAGTGTTCCAATACAAGATGTAAATAGGCACGTAGCCTCTAACGAACAATAGATGGAAAAGCTCCTCAAATTGAGGCACGGTAGTTTCCTACCAACTAAACTCTGCAGACCTGACACTGGCTGCAGTGATCATGCCTACGGCGCGTTTGACACGCGCTGCGTGTTCCTGGCGGCATCTCTGGCATGGGTCTGGTGTGTGTACCAGGGATTACCTTCCCGGTCGGTAAGCAGCGAATTTCGGTAGTTTTTCTCGTTTTCGGTGTCTACCGTGAAACAAAAACCGGTGTGATTTTTGATGTATTTCGATTTCAAATTTGAAAAATATAAGTCAAATTTTGGTCAACAAAACGGTTTTTGAAATCACGAAACGAGAATGTAATCCCTGGCGTGTACTGGTGGCCCCACATGACACATGTTATTGGAAAACTTCTTTTTTGAACTTTTAAGTCCTGATTGACTTCTCCTAGTATACTAAAAAGTTTTGAGGTAGTTAAGAGTTATTTTCAGTTTACCTAGGAAGTTTGTGTTTGTCAGATATGATACTATTGTGATTAAGTACGATACTTCGTCATAACTGGGCAAATGCATTCAGAACTTTCCTATTGAAGTTACTTAACCCCGACCAGCCAACTGGGTTGCAACTTACTGTTACAACTTAAGCAAGTTTGACATACTTTGACGGATCATCTTGTAAATTACATATTCACCAGTAAGTTCTATAGAAATGGCTTACTTCACTGCATTTCTTTTCTTAGTTTTGTAAGATCTGTTTAGTTCATATTTACAAGATCACTTTTCCAGAAATCATCTCACTGTTATCATGCAACCCCTAGTTATGTCGAACACCAGTTGGAATTTCTGTTTTATTCTGTATGTTCGTAATATTTACTCTGTTTGAAGTACATAATCTATTTGTGGTATGCTTATTGTGGACCAGTAGTTCTTCTGGAACTTACTTTTATTTCCTTTTACTGGTTTTAATGGTTCCTTTTGTCATTACCCTATTTCAGACAGTTGCAACAGTATGTGTATTTCTGGCGTCGAAAGTTGAAGATACTCCTTGTCCCCTGGACCATGTAGTTAGAGTGGCCTATGAAACAATGTATAGACGGGACACTGCTGCGGCTCAAAGGATCCGTCAGAAGGTACCACTAAATTAATGTTTGAAACTTTTATGTTGTTGCCCATCCAGTGTTTGATCAGCATATATTATACAGGATGTTTTTGAGAAGCAGAAAGCGCTCATTTTGATCGGAGAGAGATTGCTTCTTACAACAATTCGATTTGATTTCAACATTCAGCATCCTTATAGACCACTTCTTGATGCCATGCAAAATCTTGGCATCAATCAAAAAGAAGTGAAACAAGTAGCATGGAACTTTGTGAATGACTGGTATATGATAAGCTATTTCGATATTTATCAATGCCAATATTTTTAATATTGCAAATCGGATGTATTAATTCTGCTACTTATGTTCAGGCTTAAAACAACATTGTGCCTACAGTATAAACCCCAGTACATAGCTGCTGGTTCCCTTTATCTGGCTGCAAAGCTTCACAATATCAAGCTTCCCTTGCATGGAGCGCATGTTTGGTGGCACCAATTTGATGTTGCACCAAAGCCTCTGGAAGGTATGTGGACTGTTAGGTGGATCATATCATCATTGCACTCTTTGCTTTTTAGAACATGAAAAGATGTCGTATTTCTGCAGCCATCATTCATCAAATGATGGAGCTTGCGGCTGTGAAAACGTTGATGCCTGCTCGACCCAATCCGGTTAAGCTGAAGGAAACTTTATGTGAAGCTAAACTGAGCTTATCTAATAGCCCAGACTCTGTGTTGAATCAATCAAGCTTGTTAATAAGCAGCTCAAGTCCTGATATTGGTGGGTCCAGTGAAAAACTGCAGGTGGATTCCTGTCAATACTTGATAAGCAGTCACACGGGCGATTGTAGGGTCTCAGGTCCTGACAGCAGTTCGTTGAATACTTGTGCTAATAGAAATGTCTCTTGTAAAGCACATGATGAAGAGAGCTTGGATCAGGCCTTAATAATCAAACATGACAGTGGGATGATGCCTTCTAGTAATCAGACATCATTAGATGCTACTGTAGACACTGAGGGCAGTGCTGAACCGAAGCAGGATGTAAGCCATTGTAATGACTTCAATATCAGAGTCAATGACGAAAGCTTGAACCAGGTGTTAAGAAATCAGCATGGTGATGCTATCCCATTACATCAGCATGGTGATGCTATCCCATTACCTGACGTGGTATCGCTGGATGCCAAGGTGGACAAGGAAAGGAGTTGGTGTGTGGAACCATTAATTGCAAACTCTGATTGCTGTACTGACAGTGTTAATGTGGATAGCTTGTGCACTGATCAGAGATTGGCTGATGCTCCTTCAGGCCCCACAGCTGATGCACCATCCATGCTGGCTGAGGAGGAATCTGATCCTTTTAGTGCAAAGCTTGAAAATATTGATGTTGCCAGGATCAAAGGTTTATTGATGAAGAGGAAGAGCCGGAGAGAGATCCAACACCAAGCCATTGCTTCAGATGATCTAAGTGAAGAAGACTGGATCGAGAGGGAGCTTGAATCTGGGATTGTTACAAACCAAGAAGCCAATTGTGCTGCCATCTCAGACGAGCTAAGTGACGAAGCCTGGATTGAGAGAGAGCTCGAGTCAGGGATTGTGGTCGGACCAAGAAATGAGCAAGCCATCACTTTTGATGGTTTGAGTGAAGATGATTGGATCGAGAGAGAGCTTGAGTCTGGGATCATCGTTGAGCCAGCACCTGCTACCAAGAAGCGGAAGCTGGAGTCAAGCTGTTAGCTCTGCATTCGAAGGCCAGATTCCAAGCAGGTGAATAATAACAGATGGTTGCGAGTAGGACCACATCGAAGCCAAGAGATACATGTCGCACAGATGGGAGGATCAATATTATCCTTTTTTTTATTTCTTTATAACCAAACACCTTGGAGTACTTTGACACAAGGGGTGTGTTCACAGTGGGATCTTCCCATTTTCTTGAATGCAGAACCATATCCGTTGTATTTGTTCCTTGTCGTGAGTGTAAATCTAGCGTGTCCTAAGTTCGGTTTTAGATTGTAGGTGTAACTGTAGCAGGGATTATCTGGTGTTAAGCCCAACGAGAAAATGATTCAGTGTAACTGTTACTGTAAGGAAAGAAGTTATTCAGTGTAGATTTATGGTTAACGCAAGAAGAGGCAATTACTGGTGTATGTATGATGTTTATAAATTGATGATGAATGTTACTGGCAGCTCAAAAGAAAAGACAGTTTACTGGTAACTAAAGAGAAGTACGTTTAACGGAGCTGATCACATTCAATCGCCTATCGAGCTGCCCTTGTCGTCAATTGTATAACAACTTTCCGCGTGACCATCAACTCTCAGGGCTACTGGGCTAGTCACCCGGTGGTTGTCGCCCTTGTGCTGCATTCTACGGTTTCGTCTCGGATCTTAATATCAAACTAGCTGTATGCCCGTGCGTTGCAACGGAAGTATGTTGGGATAAGCATCAACACATATTTAATCGGATCTTATATTTCCTTTGAGGTCTAGAGAAAGTTTGCTCGGAAGCCAAACATGTTAAGACCTGAGCATGTGTTACCCTTGTGCCCCATCAGCACATTGTCCCGCGCTTGTATGAGAAGAGCAGTAATCAATTTTTCAGTAGAGCTTCCAGTAAACTCTAGTGGCAGTTATGGTGTCCAGGTGAATCGAAGTTCTTTGCATGCACATGATTGCATGCATAGGATTTTTAATTGACTATGATGGGTGTCTGACTATTCTGACCTCAGTGAAAAGAGCAGTACTCAATTTGCGTAATAATATGAACAACATGCATATTTGCATTTCAAAGTGCTAATTTGCATTAAGACCTTATTGCTCCACAAGTGTGTCAACAGAGGAATACTAAAGTGGAAAGCCAGACTTGACCAACTCAGGTCACGTGTGGTAAAGTGTGTTCGATGAACAAAAAATAGCAACAATCATAAGACTATGTTTCATAAATGATAATACAGGGTAAATATTCCAATCCTAAAGTCATGTTATTTCTACAATCAGAACGATACAAATCCAATGATGATGCCTAAAATAAAAAAGGCTTGTTTGGTTAGTGCCCAGCCAACTTTTTCGCTTTTGTCCTGGCTTTGATTTACAAATGCAGCCGGCACAGAGGAATTCCATGTGTTACCTATAAAATTTTAACACTTGGCAAATTAATTTGAGTTCACTGAAAAAGAATGCATTTAATGGCATGAACATATGCTATTTTATTGAGTATTAAAATAGTTATGGTGAGGTTGCATGGAAAGAGAACATGAAATAGTGATGGCCAGAAGCTAAATGAGGCCTGCCTTTTCTATCATCAGCATTTCAAGATGACAATCACAGTAAATCAAAATAGAAATTATATTTCTTCCATTCAACTTTACAATTAAGGCTCTAGAAAACAGATACTAAACAAAGAGAGAGATTCAACTGATTATATGTGAATGCAAGGAAACACATTTGTCAAAGACTTCTCACAAAGTAAACTGGAATCAATAAAATAAACAAGTGAAATGATTTTGAAATTAGTGATGAAAGGAGATGATATTATTATAACAAACCAGCATGGAATAACATTTAGCCAAGCAAAATATGATAATTATTCCAGAGGTACAACTAATCCAATGTTGACAAGGGAAGAGTAGGCCAACAAGTCAACAAGTAAAGCAAAAGAGAAACAGATAACAAATAAAGTTGAGAGGGAACATTCACCAAGGACAAGATGAAAAGGGTTACCTGGAAGTGAGAGTTGTTCAAGCAGTGAGCGATCTGGTGGGAAAGAGGAACCATACATTTTTGAAATTCAGCAGGTTGTGTTACCTTGATAAGAACAGAAAACGCCGACTTGGATATAGTGTTCAGAAAATGAAAACCATCAAAGCAGGAATTTAAACTCACAACACAAAAGATGATGTTGGTTTCTAATATTGCAGGTCGTAATTTGTATTTTCTTTTGACCCTGAAGATGCATTTAACATGCTGTTTTTAATTATGCTAATCAATAATCATATCTAAACGTCGTAGTAGTCTATTCGGATGTACCTGTTCCTCCTGGATGGAGCTGCACATGGAGGGCAGGCATTAATCATCAGTACTTCCAGGTCTAGAATCCAGATCCCACCCCAAAATAGTGAGGCCTGACCTTACACCGGTAGCCCCGACAGCCACCACTCACACGGGCGCCACTGCACCAACCGCTGTTGTGCCCATATGAACTGCGAGCTCAAAGGAGGTCGCTTGTGAGAGTTTGTACGTAATGGGTCTAAACAATTGTGACATGATTTTCAGTTGGATCATAGGGTCTGCTTTGTATTCACATTGACAACATCCTGATCTGATGACAGCACCGTCCACCGCATCAGCAACTTCCTAGCGGACCACCCTTGTCACTACATGTGCATGAACCGCCTAGGAATTCTGGTAGCTCACTGAGAAAAAAACAAGCAATATTAAATGTTGGTATGCTGAAGCTAGGAAACAGCTAAAGGGAACAAGTTCAGGTGAACACAGCTATGAGTACCTCGAATCTATTACTTCAAGAAACATGCTCTGGTAGTTTGAACCAAGCACCTACACGGAAGAAACAAAAACTAATGATTGTGCTACCAAACAAGTGTCCACTAATGGTATACAATTTATGGGCCTTACATGAATCTTGGATGAAGTTTTTGGGTCAAGGAAGCCCTTCATGTTGTTCCAGATCCACTTAAATCCACTGCCAGCGTTCACAACAAACAATAGTTTGTGCAGTCTTGGAGAAATTCTTAAACCCTTGAAGAAATGAATAATAATCAAACAGAATAAACTACAAACAGATATGTATTCTGTAAGCACAGCACAAACTGAACCGTTCACATACCGCACCCTGGACGTCCAAGATGGTAGTGGTGGAGTCAATGTGCCTCTTGGCAGCCAATGTGCAGGCAGGGAACCTCTCCCTGAAGGCTCTCTCAAACTCCTGGACATGGTACTTGATGTAGCGATCCACAGAGGTGATCTGCATGAGTTTGTTGGGATCCTGAAAGGGAATTAGGCTTACACCTAGTCCCTAAATAATTTTGGTGGTTGAATTGCCCAACACAAATATTGGACTAACTAGTTTGCTCTAGTGTATAAGTTATACAGGTGCAAAAGGTTCACACTCAGCCAATAAAAAGATCAAGTTTTGGATTCAACAAAGGAGCAAATAGGCAACCGAGGGCACCTCTGGCTGAAGGCACCGGACTGTCCGGTGTGCACCGGACAGTGTCCGGTGCGCCCAGAGGACTCCAACTCAAACTCTTCGCCCTCGGGAATTCTCGGAAGCCGGCGCGCTATAATTCACCGGACTGTCCGGTGCTCCAAGGAAGCGCGGTCTCCGGAACTCGCCAGCCTCGGGTTCGCGCGGCAGCCGCTCCGCTAAAATTCACCGGACTGTCCGGTGTGCCAGCGGAGCAACGGCTATTTCGGCGCCAACGGCTACCTGCGGTGCATTTAATGCGCGCGCAGCGCGCGCAGTCGTCAGGCGCGCCCATACCGGCGCACCGGACAATGAACAGTTGTTGTCCGGTGTGCACCGGACATCCAGGGGGGCCCAGAAGTCAGAAGCTCCAACGGTCAGAATCCAACGGCAGTGATGACGTGGCAGGGGCACCGGACTGTCCGGTGTGCACCGGACTGTCCGGTGCGCCATCGAACAGAAGCCTCCAGCCAACGGTCAAGTTTGGTGGTTGGGGCTATAAATACCCCAACCACCCCACCATTCATTGCATCCAAGTTTTCCAACTTCCAACCACTTACAAGAGCTAGGCATTCAATTCTAGACACACCAAAGAGATCAAATCCTCTCCAATTCCACTCAAGCCTTTAGTGACTAGCGAGAGAGATTTGCCGTGTTCTTTTGAGCTCTTGCGCTTGGATCGCTTTCTTTCTTTCTCACTTGTTCTTGTGATCAAAACTTAATTGTAACCAAGGCAAGAGGCACCAATTGTGTGGTGGCCCTTGCGGGGAAGTTTTTGTTCCCGTTTGTTTGAGAAGAAGATAAGCTCACTCGGTCCGAGGGACCGTTTGAGAGAGGGAAGGGTTGAAAGAGACCCGGCCTTTGTGGCCTCCTCAACGGGGAGTAGGTTTGCGAGAACCGAACCTCGGTAAAACAAATCCGCGTGTCACACACTTTATTTCCTTGCGATTTGTTTTGCACCCTCTCTCGCGGACTCGTTTATATTTCTAACGCTAACCCGGCTTGTAGTTGTGATTATTTTTGTGATTTTCAGTTTCGCCCTATTCACCCCCCCCCCCCTCTAGGCGACTTTCAATTGGTATCGGAGCCCGGTGCTTCATTAGAGCCTAACCGCTCGAAGTGATGTCGGGAGATCACACCAAGAGGGAGATGGAGACCGGCGATAACAAGCCCACTACAAGCCAAGGGAGCACTTCATCGGAAGAGTCCCGCACCAAGAGAAGGGAGAAGAAGAAGAACTCCTCCAAGCGAAAGGAGAAAAGATCTTCCTCTTCTCACCACAAGGAGAAGAAGGAAAAATCTTCTTCTCACAAGCCGCATCGGAGTGGGGACAAGCACAAGAGGATGAGGAAGGTGGTCTACTACGAGACCGACACTTCATCGACATCCACCTCCGGCTCCGACGCGGCATCCGTCACTTCTAAACGCCAAGAGCGTAAGAAGTATAGTAAGATTCCCCTACGCTACCCTCGCATTCCTAAACATACACCTTTACTTTCCGTCCCATTAGGCAAACCACCAACTTTTAATGGTGAAGATTATGCTATGTGGAGTAATTTAATGCGATTTCATCTAACCTCTCTCCACAAAAGTATATGGGATGTTGTTGAGTATGGTGTACAGGTACCATCTGTAGGGGATGAGGACTACGACACGGACGAAGTGGCCCAAATCGAGCACTTCAACTCCCAAGCCGCAACCATTCTCCTTGCCTCACTAAGCAAGGAGGAATACAACAAAGTACAAGGGTTGAAGAACGCAAAGGAGATTTGGGACCTACTCAAGACGGCGCACGAGGGTGATGAACTCACCAAAATCACCAAGCGGGAAACGATCGAGGGGGAGCTCGGTCGCTTCCGTCTTCGCCAAGGGGAGGAGCCTCAAGATATGTACAACCGGCTCAAGACCTTGGTGAACCAAGTGCGCAACCTCGGGAGCGCAAAATGGGATGACCACGAGGTGGTTAAGGTTATTTTAAGAGCACTTATTTTCCTTAACCCCACTCAAGTACAATTAATTCGTGGTAATCCTAGATATCCACTAATGACCCCCGAGGAAGTTATCGGGAATTTTGTAAGCTTTGAATGCATGATTAAGGGCTCGAAGAAGATCAACGAGCTTGACGAGCCTTCCACATCCGAGGCGCAACCGGTGGCCTTCAAGGCAACGGAGGAGAAGAAGGAGGAGTCTACACCAAGTAGACAACCGATTGACGCCTCCAAGCTCGACAATGAGGAGATGGCCCTAATCATCAAAAGCTTTTGGCAAATCCTCAAGCAACGGAAGGGGAAGGATTACAAATCCCGTTCCAAGAAGGTTTGCTACAAGTGTGGTAAGCCCGGTCACTTTATTGCAAAGTGTCCTATGTCTAGTGACAGTGACAGGGGCGACGACAAGAAGGGAAGAAGAAAGGAGAAGAAGAAGTATTACAAGAAGAAGGGCGGCGATGCCCATGTTTGTCGGGAGTGGGACTCCGACGAAAGCTCAAGCGACTCCTCCGACGACGAGGACGCCGCCAACATCGCTGTCACCAAAGGCCTCCTCTTCCCCAACGTCGGCCACAAGTGTCTCATGGCCAAGGACGGCAAAAAGAAGGTAAAATCAAGGTCCTCCACTAAATATGAAACATCTAGTGATGAGGATGAAGATAAAAATGAGGAGGATAACTTGCGCATTCTTTTTGCTAACCTCAACATGCAACAAAAAGAAAAATTAAATGAATTGATTAGTGCTATACATGAGAAGGATGATCTCTTGGATTCTCAAGAGGACTTCCTTATTAAAGAAAATAAGAAGCATGTTAAGGTTAAAAATGCTTATGCTCTAGAAATAGAAAAATGTGAAAAATTGTCTAGTGAGCTAAGCTCTTGCCATGAGACTTTAGACAACCTTAGAAATGAGAATGCTAATTTGTTAGCTAAGGTTGATTCTCATATTTGCAATGTTTCAATTCCAAATCCTAGAAATAATAATGATGACTTGCTTGCTAGGATTGAAGAATTGAACTTTTCTATTGCTAGCCTTAGAAATGAGAATGAGAAATTAATTGCTAAGGCTAAGGATTTTGATGTTTGCAATGCTACTATTTCCGACCTTAGAACTAAAAATGATTTATTGCATGCTAAGGTCATTGAATTAAAATCTTGCAAACCATCTACATCTACTGAGCATATTTCCATTTGTACTAGATGTAGAGATATTAATGTTGATGCTATTCATGATCACCTAGCTTTAATTAAAAAACAAAATGATCACATAGCACAACTTAATGCTAAGATCAGTGAGCATGACTTAGAAAATGAAAAATTTAAATTTGCTAGAAGCATGCTCTTTAATGGGAGACGCCCTGGCATTAAGGACGGCATTGGCTTCCAAAAGGGAGACAATGTCAAAATTAATGCCCCTCCAAAGAACTTATCTAACTTTGTTAAGGGCAAGGCTCCCATGCCTCAGGATAACGAGGGTTACATTTTGTATCCTCCCGGCTATCCTGAGAGCAAGATTAGAAAAATTCATTCTAGGAAGTCTCACTCTGGCCCTAACCATGCTTTTATGTATAAGGGTGAGACATCTAGTTCTAGGCAACCAACCCGTGCCAAGTTGCCTAGAAAGAAAACTACTAATGCATCAAATGATCATGCCATTTCATTTAAAACTTTTGATGCATCTTATGTTTTAACTAACAAATCCGGCAAGGTAGTTGCCAAAATTGTTGGGGGCAAACACAAGGGCTCCAAGACTTGTGTTTGGGTACCCAAAGTTCTTGTATCTAATGCCAAAGGACCCAAAACCGTTTGGGTACCTAAAGTCAAGAACTAAAATTGTTTTGTAGGTATATGCATCCGGGGGCTCAAGTTGGATACTCGACAGCGGGTGCACAAACCACATGACAGGGGAGAAAAAGATGTTCTCCTCATATGAGAAAAACCAAGATCCCCAACGAGCTATCACATTCGGGGATGGAAATCAAGGTTTGGTCAAAGGTTTGGGTAAAATTGCTATATCTCCTGACCATACTATTTCCAATGTTTTTCTTGTAGATTCTTTAGATTACAATTTGCTTTCCGTATCCCAATTATGTCAAATGGGCTACAACTGTCTTTTTACTGATATAGGTGTTACTGTCTTTAGAAGAAGTGATGATTCAATAGCATTTAAGGGAGTGTTAGAGGGTCAGCTATACCTGGTTGATTTTGATAGAGCTGAACTCGACACTTGCTTGATTGCTAAGACTAACTTGGGTTGGCTCTGGCACCGCCGACTAGCCCATGTTGGAATGAAGAATCTTCACAAGCTTCTAAAGGGAGAACACATTTTAGGACTAACCAATGTTCATTTTGAGAAAGACAGGATTTGTAGCGCATGCCAAGCCGGGAAACAAGTTGGTGTCCATCATCCACACAAAAACATCATGACTAACGACAGGCCACTGGAGCTCCTACACATGGATTTATTCGGCCCGATCGCTTACATAAGCATCGGCGGTAGTAAGTATTGTCTTGTAATTGTGGATGATTATTCTCGCTTCACTTGGGTGTTCTTTTTGCAGGACAAATCTTATACCCAAGAAACTTTAAAGGGATTCTTGAGACGGGCTCAAAATGAGTTCGGCTTAAGGATCAAGAAAATTAGAAGCGACAACGGGACGGAGTTCAAGAACTCTCAAATTGAAGGCTTTCTTGAGGAGGAGGGCATCAAGCATGAGTTCTCTTCTCCCTACACTCCACAACAAAATGGTGTAGTGGAGAGGAAGAATCGAACTCTATTGGACATGGCTAGAACCATGCTTGATGAGTACAAGACACCGGATCGGTTTTGGGCCGAAGCAGTTAACACTGCCTGCTACGCCATCAACCAGTTATATCTCCACCAAATCCTCAAAAAGACATCTTATGAACTCCTAACCGGTAAAAAGCCAAATATTTCAATTAGGAGTCTTCGGCAAAGACAAGGCTTCCACTCCACTCCACTACTCATTCTTCGCCGTCGCTCCGCATCATCTCTCCAACTTTGGTATAATCTTCACTCATTCATTTCATGACCAAAGGGGGAGAAAGTACTTCATTAGGGCTCTAATAATTCCGTTTTTGGCGATTCATGCCAAAGGGGGAGAAAATATGAGCCCAAAGCAAAAGGACCGCACCACCACCTAATTTTATAAATTTGATGATTTTAAATTGATAAATTTCAAAATTGGTATCTCTTTGTGTTCTAAAGGGGGAGCAACTAGTATTTTCAAATTGATGTCTTAAAACCCTCTTGAACACTAAGAGGAGACCTTATTTGAGGGGGAGTTTTGTTTAGTCAAAGGAAAAGCATTTGAACAAAGGAAGAAAATTTCAAATCTTGAAAATGCTTTACAAAATCTTATTCATTTACCTTTGACTATCTTGCAAAATGACTTTGAAAAGAATTTACAAAAGAGTTTGCAAAAACAAAACTTATGGTGCAAATGAGGTCCAATATGTCAAAAACAAAGAAAACAATCCATGCACATTCATATAAGTATTTATATTGGCTCAATTCCAAGCAACCTTTGCACTTACATTATGCAAACTAGTTCAATTATGCACTTCTATATTTGCTTTGGTTTGTGTTGGCATCAATCACCAAAAAGGGGGAGATTGAAAGGGAATTAGGCTTACACCTAGTCCCTAAATAATTTTGGTGGTTGAATTGCCCAACACAAATATTGGACTAACTAGTTTGCTCTAGTGTATAAGTTATACAGGTGCAAAATGTTCACACTCAGCCAATAAAAAGATCAAGTTTTGGATTCAACAAAGGAGCAAATAGGCAACCGAGGGCACCTCTGGCTGAAGGCACCGGACTGTCCGGTGTGCACCGGACAGTGTCCGGTGCGCCCAGAGGACTCCAACTCAAACTCTTCGCCCTCGGGAATTCTCGGAAGCCGGCGCGCTATAATTCACCGGACTGTCCGGTGTGCACCGGACATGTCCGGTGCTCCAAGGAAGCGCGGTCTCCGGAACTCGCCAGCCTCGGGTTCGCGCGGCAGCCGCTCCGCTAAAATTCACCGGACTGTCCGGTGTGCACCGGACTGTCCGGTGTGCCAGCGGAGCAACGGCTATTTCGGCGCCAACGGCTACCTGCGGTGCATTTAATGCGCGCGCAGCGCGCGCAGTCGTCAGGCGCGCCCATACCGGCGCACCGGACAATGAACATTTGTTGTCCGGTGTGCACCGGACATCCAGGGGGGCCCAGAAGTCAGAAGCTCCAACGGTCAGAATCCAACGGCAGTGATGACGTGGCAGGGGCACCGGACTGTCCGGTGTGCACCGGACTGTCCGGTGCGCCATCGAACAGAAGCCTCCAGCCAACGGTCAAGTTTGGTGGTTGGGGCTATAAATACCCCAACCACCCCACCATTCATTGCATCCAAGTTTTCCAACTTCCAACCACTTACAAGAGCTAGGCATTCAATTCTAGACACACCAAAGAGATCAAATCCTCTCCAATTCCACTCAAGCCTTTAGTGACTAGCGAGAGAGATTTGCCGTGTTCTTTTGAGCTCTTGCGCTTGGATCGCTTTCTTTCTTTCTCACTTGTTCTTGTGATCAAAACTTAATTGTAACCAAGGCAAGAGGCACCAATTGTGTGGTGGCCCTTGCGGGGAAGTTTTTGTTCCCGTTTGTTTGAGAAGAAGATAAGCTCACTCGGTCCGAGGGACCGTTTGAGAGAGGGAAGGGTTGAAAGAGACCCGGCCTTTGTGGCCTCCTCAACGGGGAGTAGGTTTGCGAGAACCGAACCTCGGTAAAACAAATCCGCGTGTCACACACTTTATTTCCTTGCGATTTGTTTTGCACCCTCTCTCGCGGACTCGTTTATATTTCTAACGCTAACCCGGCTTGTAGTTGTGATTATTTTTGTGATTTTCAGTTTCGCCCTATTCACCCCCCCCCCCTCTAGGCGACTTTCAGATCCACCTTCCCTAGCTTCTCAATGTACATGGGCCGGCTTTTGCGGTCCACACCATGGTAGCCCTGAGGGTAGTAGCGCAGCACATCATCCAGCTCCTCGAAAACAAAATCCTGAACACATGGAGCAACAGAAGATTATTAGTATATACCAAACAGAGATTAGTATCTCCCAAGTTTTGCTTGCGGTCCAGAATTGGCTCGCAGTGACCACCAACATTTACAATGCCTAGCTTGTGAGCACCCGATTGGGTTGCAACTCATGTCACTATCATTACATCAACCAAAGGTCCCCTAACAACCTGAACAATTGAGAAGCAATTCCCTTTCCTAATCAGCGACATTACAACAATTCATGAGTCCCAGCAATAGCTCACCCACCACCACTGGCTCCACAGTGACCGGTCATGCCTGCTTGGCCACAGGCAG
Organism: Zea luxurians; assembly: GCA_029449295.1. Lineage (NCBI taxonomy): Eukaryota > Viridiplantae > Streptophyta > Magnoliopsida > Poales > Poaceae > Zea > Zea luxurians. Next base: position 868,840 of record JAOPSE010000073.1, read on the forward strand.
ACCTTAGGCTAACCACACTGCAAGTCTACAACCAGTGTAAGAACTAACTACTAAGAACCCCATATCCAAAGCACCCCTCAACCGCAACAAATGCGCAAGCAGGAACAGGAAGGGGAAAAAGTGCAGGTGATCCAGACGGGAGCAGGAACGAGCGTTGGTATTATGTTGACCTGTGCGGCTTGAGCCGCGCGACGAGGAGGCCCTGCACGAGCAGCGCGTCGGTGTTCTCAGTGGCGGTCACGGATGGCAGATTGTCGTGCGTGGTGAGTAGAAGTTATGGTGGTTCAAGAGCCCGCTGCTGTGATGCCGCCCCTGCGCACGGACGGCCGCCAGCGCGAAGGCCCTGATGGAGAAGATCACTGCCTTGATCGATCTTTGCGGGGAGTCGAGGATGGGGGAGCGTGTGCGGCGGACACGGAGCGGAGATTGGCGCGCGAGCATCGTGGAGGATGCGGCGCTGAGGCTGGGGTGAACGGAGAAGGGTTGGGAGAGCCGGCCAGGCGGGCGCTTCGCGGCGGGGTTCACGGCGGGCGTGCGGAGCGGTCGCGGCGGGCGCTTCGCGGCGGGGTTAGCGGCTGGCAGGCGGGGGTAGGAGGCGGGGGCAGTCTACAATCTCATCTTAATAGTTAGTAAGTAGAGATTTAAACTTTATTTTGATTTCTCATACTAATCCTACAAACGACAAACCTAGCTAGAACATAAGTCGTGTAGTAGCTAGCTAGTAAATAAAGGTTATTGTTTAAAACACAAGCAAGGGTTCACCATGCACCCATATTGCACAAACAAAAACACACACATATATGCATAGATGGTAATCAATCAAGAAGGGAAAAATTTTAAAACTATGGCGAGCAAAAAAAGGGCATCAGACAATGCATGCCATACCTGTGAATCGTCCTCAAGGCCCAGCTTGTTAACAAGGTACCTCATCACTACTCTAACTGTCATCCTCCCGTCTCTGCTGCCCATCAACAACAGCAGGTCAATGTGGCATGATCAAATAGCACGGATGGTAGATTAATCATCAAAAGGGTCTTGATTTAATGGACGACGACACAGAGAGATGCATCTCTATGGAGAGTGGAGATGCGTACTGACCTAACCCTCAAGAAGCTCCTGGGGATCTGCGGCAATGGTGGCTCCCTCCTCCTGCATGTAGATGAGCAGCAACGACATGAGCTAACCACCCACATTGGCCGGACAAGTCGCCAGCACGCAGGACGCGGACACATTATCCTACTCACTGGTTCTGGGCCGCCCGGAGCAGGAACCACAGGCCAGCCTCGTGGGCGGGAGGTGGCGGCGCCGCCGCCACCACTGTACGCTAACTGCTTGTCTCTCTAGAAGAGGTAGCCAGCTCCCCTTCCTTCAAATACATGGAATGCTTGGTGTGATTTGAGTACACGGAATGACAATTTCTACAATCAGAAGCCGCTAATTGCATACAAGCAAAACAAAAGGAATAATTCCATTTCACATTGAATCAGAGATTAGAAGTTGGAGCACAACTCATTTGTCAGTTTTTTTACCGAAGCCCGACGAAAATTACAAACAGGAAATGGATACAGCAAGAAAAGGAGTGCTCCAAATTAATGACATCTAAGTAAAAGGCATCAACCTTTTCCTTTCTGCTTCTATGTACCCTACATATACAACCTAAAACCTAAAACTTAACCCCTCTAGTTTGCAGACCGTGGGTTTGTTGCTGCTGCTCATCACTAACAAATAACAATAAAATCAATACGATAAAAAAATTCCAGTAAAATGTTGTTGAATTGCATATCACCTCACTTACGATTCATCACTTCGCTCTCTGCAGTGCAAGCTCTGGGTTCCCGGATCCGATACCACCGGTCTCTCGGCGAGTGTGTAATCCAGCGAGCGAGCGCTCGGTTTTAGCCGTGAGAGCGGGAGATGAGTGCTCTGAAGAAATCCGACAAGAAAGCCGCCCTCGACTTCGCGGCATGGAGCTTCAATGTCACCACGTCGGTCGGACTCATCATGGTCAACAAGGCGTTGATGGCTACGTATGGATTCAGTTTTGGTACGCCTGTGCTCTGCTCTGCTCACATGGTGATTTGTTATTTATCGTCATACATGAATATATTATATATCTGACTCTCACCTCTGGCCTCTTGCTCTTGTGCTTCTGGCTGCTTACCGCTATTATTATGTTATTATGTCAGATCCCGGACTGAATGTTGTAGGCATACCTGCATCATCAGTATGGGTTTATGCTCAGCATAGTGATGGATCGTTGGTCTTATTTAGTTGTGGAATCCACATGCATTTTTTTATTGTACAGTGTATATTTGGAGAACCGACACACATCTTATGGGTTTTAAGTGGTTTTAATGGTGCTAATGCAAATTTCCAACCGAAATTTGTTTAAACATGGAAGGGGTTTCAACCTCATTATGAAACGATGTATGATCTTCTTTCAACAAGGTTTTTTATAGCAAATACCAAAGTAATAACCAGGTCTTTGCTAATGATTAAAGAACAATTGTGAAGTTATAAAGTGCTCCAGCTATTTGAGGTTTCTGCATAACCTAAAACCTACCTGGCTGCCCCTCTTATAGGCTTCCTTGGCAAAATTGGTATTGTCTCTGCTAATTGAACCTTCATGGCATCAATGGAAGCAATCGAAACATGCTAGCATATGTAAATGTTATGTGGTAGCAGGTTCTACCATATTTCTGCGCATTCTCAGCTAAATATGCATGGATGTGAACTTGGATATATCTCCTGTCATGCCATTGATTACCTTTTCTCTTTTTTTCCCAGCCACGACATTAACTGGGCTTCATTTTGTGACCACTACCTTGATGACTATCGTATTTCGATGGTTAGGCCTGAGCCAGCCATCCCACTTACCCCTAGCAGATCTAGTTAAATTTGTGATATTTTCGAACTTGTCAATTGTTGGGATGAATGTGAGCTTGATGTGGAACTCTGTGGGCTTTTATCAGGTCGGTGAAATTTTTAGTAGCTGCTATAATATGCAACCTTAAATTGTTAACAACTGAATTCATTCTATTCCCTTGCTCAGATAGCAAAGCTGTGCATGATACCTGCATCATGTGCATGCTTAGGAGGCTGATGAGTGTGACGGCGATGAAGCCGTAGATCTCATAGGAGCGCACCTTCTGGCTGAAGCAGAGCTTCTTCTCTAGGAGCATGACGAGGATGAGCAGGGACGCGACGAACGTCGTGGTGTTGCAGACGAAGAAGACCTTGAGGCGCGCGTCGTGGGGGCCTCCCTTGAGGATCGCGAAATCCTGTACGCTAGGGAAGGAGGACGTGGATGAAGGCCCTGGTTGTAAAGAGAGTTGAGTTGCAGCTGAGGCGGCGGGAGCAGGGGCGCGGCCGCCGAGATCTGGGATTACCTGACTGAGGAGAGGGGAGGAGGTGGCCTCGGATCCGGAGGACGCGGCGGAGGTGGACGGCGAGGTGTCGGGGTTGGGGGAGCCAAGGAGGACGCATGAGAGGGCGAGGAGGGAGAGCAAGAGGCACACCCACCACGGCCGCTGCTGCCATCGGCGCTTGAACGACGGTCGTCGCTGGTCCAGGAACGGCCGCTGCTGCCACCGGCGCTTGAACGACGGTCGTCGCTGGTCCAGGAACGGCCGCCGCCTCATCGGACCACGCTCTCGCCGGCAGGGCGGGAGGGGATGCGGCGCGGGATGGCGGGTTTCGTCACCGAGCTTACCAGGGGAGCGGATCCATGGACGGAGCGGCAGTGGACTGCACGGTAGGGGCGGAGGAAGCGTGGGGGAGGCAGGGGAGAGCGGGCGTAGCGGGGATTAGCCGCGGGCGGTTGGGGAATCGCGGGCTCGCGGCGGCGGGGGGCGAGGGAATCGCGGGCGCGTTATCCGCGGGCGAGAGGGGATGCGGCGGGGGCAGTCTACACTGCGCTCTTAATAGTTAGTAGAGATAGCACATGTCGTTTGGCTAGAGTACTTTCCAGTGTGTGGGTAGAAACGGAGAATCAAGTTGAAACCAAGTCGCCGACCAGCAATAGAGACGGAAACGGACGAAAAAATCTCTCTCGTTTCTGTATCCATATTTTATTATCGAAATAATCGGGAACAAGAACAGGAGCGGGATAAACAGAATTGCGAAAATGAATAGAAACGGAAATACTAATGGAAACTCGTAATTTAATTCAAACCCAAATGATATTGATGGTTGACTAGCGATTGATTGGTAAGATAATAACATAAAACAAATAGATATAGGAAGACAACATTCCATTGTTGTTTAGTTGCTAATAATGTACATATAGGTACAAACCACTTGTTATGGAAAATAACTGATGGTTACAATAACCACTTGTCCTTCGATACCATTGATTTAGGGGGTGTTTGGTTTCTACGGACTAATTTTTAGTCACTCCATTTTATGTTATTTTAGTTCTTAAATTGCCAAATATAATTTTTATATTTGGCAATTTAAGAACTAAAATAGCATAAAATGGAGTGACTAAAAATTAGTCCCTAGAAACCAAACGCCTCCTGTTTTAGTTTCCGTATTTAGCAATTTAGTGACTAAAATGGAATAAAATGGATGGACTAAAAATCGGTCCCTATAAATCAAACACCCCCTTAGATTTTGAACCCCTTCAATACCATCACCGTCATTGCTGCCATCTCCTACCGTCACCTCTTAAATTAGACCCACCTCCATCTCATCCCTTTCTATGTTCATCCCCTTGAGGCTTGAGTCACGTGCGCGGACGTGACTGTCGCTGCCTTTCCACCCCTAAGGCTGTCTCCAACAATAGCCGGTAAATTATTCTGTCCGCTACATATAGCGTTTTCTTTCGTCCTGGCTCGTGGCTCCGTCCAACAACATCCGCTAAAAGGTCCGCTAAAATTTACAGGGTGCTCGCCGTCCGTCAAACGTAGCGCACGAGCGGTCGTCCTCTATACGCTTTCTGATTCTTTATCCGGCTTTGTTTAGTATTTTTTTTTCTCTAGACGATCAGCCCATGTTGCTTCCTCCAGCTTTTGATTATTATTTCTTTGGACGACCGTACGCTTATCTACACTGTTTGGTAATTTATGTCTTCAAAAGTAATTATTTTAAATATTTGAATTAAGGATTTTGGCACACACGAACGTGGCAACGAACAAATATATACAAATATATACAGAAATTTCCAATAATTTGTTAACGCTACTATTGAAAGATGAGTAATTTGGCTATAATTTTTTTTGACAAGGATTTTTCTTTCATAAATTAAGGTGTTAAATTTTTTATAATAAAAAGGCGAAAAGAAAACAAATAAAAACTAAAGAAATGGAGAAAAGAAAGTCTACTGTAGCTTTAGAGGACCAAATTTAGAGAATGTTGTTGGAGATTGAGAAGATATAGAGGACAAAATTTTTTAGAGTGTGCTGTAAATATAGGTGTACATTCGGGCCGCCCGGCCCGGCCCAAGCCCAAAAAAGCCCGGCACGTTTAATTTCGGGCCGGCCCGACCCAGTATTAAATTCGGGCCGTGCCGTGCCGACCCACGGGCCGACCCCTCGGCCCACGGCCCGGCCCGTATTTCACTAAACGTGTCGTGCTTTAAACGGGCGGCCCGAAAATAATAAAGGCCTGAAATAAAAAATGGCCCGAAATACAGAAATGGCTCCGGTCGGCGGTCGCGCTCGGCCGCTCGCGCAGGCCACAGGGGCGCAGGGCGCAGAGGCGGCTCCGGTAGCGCTCGCGCAGGGGAGGCCGTGGCTCCGGTCTGAGGTCGCCGGTCGCGCTCGGCCGCTCGCACAGGCCGCACTGCCGCAGGGGCGCACTGCCGCACTGCCGCACTCGCCGGTCGCGCTCCGGTCGGCGGCCGCCAGTCGCGCTGGAGCAGTGGAGCCTGGCTGTCCGCCTTGGAGATGGATGATGGGAGTCGCCGAGTCAGGATCGGGACACGGCCACACGAGACGGGAAAGACGGCGGCCGCCGGCTGGTCACGGACTCACGGGAGTAGGGACGTAGGGTTTCAGGTTCCCATTTGGCAATTGGCATTTGGCAACAGCAACACCGGGCAACGACACTTTAGGCCTGCAGGCTGGAATATGGAAATGGGCCGCGCGGCCGCGCTTTAGGCCTCTGCTGGCCTGCAGGCTGCAGCTGTCGAGGATGCATTTCGGGCCTTTTCGTGCCGGTAAATGAGCCTTTTCGGGTCTGCTTAAACGGGCCGGGCTCGTGCCCGCCCGTGGGCCTCGGCGTCGGCCCAAGCACGGCCCGATGCAACGGGCCGGCCTGGCCCGGCCCGAAATAATTCCGTGTCGTGCCGTGCTTGGGCCGTGCTTTTTTTTCATGCTTCGTGCCCACCTATTAGGCCTGGCCCAAATGTACACCTATAGCTGTAAATAACAGAGAATATTCTTTTAGGGGACGGAATTTAGGGGACGTTGCTGGGGACAGTCTTCTGTGAACATGGAGTTATAACGTAAAAGTAAAACCAGTCATGTGTTTTCTCTCTTCTCTCTTTCGAGAAAATAAACCATCATCATGTCTAGTACGCTTGTAGCTTGTTTATATAGGATGTGTTTGGTTGGATATATAAAAAGAGATGAAAGAGACGACCACAATTTTTATAGTATTTAGATGAGAGTCACGTAGAGGCGAGATAAACTTCAGAGTAATTTTGGTAGCAGCGTGATTCTAAAAAAATCAAAGGAATAGTCTCGCCTCATTCTATTTTGACGCCAAAACAAACACATCTATAGTATTTAGCTATTTGCATTTCTTTCGCGGGCCTTTTGCGAACCCACCAGAGAAGATTGAAGCCCCCCAAAATCGCTAGAGCCCACCAGACATCATTCACGGCCTAGTCTCTCAAGAGACTCTAGCAAATTGCACAACAACTCAACATATCGGGAGTTTTTTTTGCTATTATAAACTCTATTTCAAACAGCTTCGACATAATAGTCTTTACAAATTGGGATTCGATAAAACAGCTCTTTCAATAGCGTTTCACCGCTAGAATAGAATTATTAGTTAACTTAAAACCAATTTTTTTTCTTTTATCTTTTGTGCCACGTGACATGACCATTTTGCCCCTTGCTCTATTTTTTTGGAACACATCCAATCCAATTGAAACGGAGCATGCAGTTCCTTTATTTTCGCGTGAACTCCATCGAGAGCAGCCAGCCGCGCTAGAAACTCCCACCGCGCCGCCGCTGTCCTGGCCTTCCCCACCATGGCGCTGCTGTCCTGGCCTTCCCCACCACGTCGTTGCCTTCCCCACTGTGTCGCCGTCGTCCCAGACTTTCCCATCGTGTCGCCGTTGTCCCAAGCTTTCCCACTACGCGGTCGCCGTCCAGGACTTCCCCACCGCACTATCGTCGTTGTCCTGGACTTCGCCACCACTGTGTCAGGTTCGTTCCATGCCAGCAGCCTGTGCTCGCCACATGCAGTTTGTAATTCGATCGTCGTCCTCTGTATCATGTTCCAGCAGCCTTTCCTCGCTACATACAGTTTGTAATAATCTCTGTTCCGTAACTATGTAGATTTACATTTATTTGTTCTTTTTTGGAATCTGCAACTATGTAATATAAACTGCTATATGTGATTTATTTGTTCTTTTCTGGAACTTGTAACCATGAAATATGATCTTCTACACATGATTTATTTATTTTATTTTATTTGTAGTAGCCATGAATGGAGATGAGCGAGTCGAGATGGATTGAAGTTTGAATCAGGGCAACACAATAGATTCATCAGTTACATTACCAGAGCAAGCACCTCCACTGGTAGATTGGGATTTAATACAAATTCAAGAATAAAAAGAAGAGGAAGGAATAACAGAACTTTGCAGTGAAGAACAAGTTTATGCACTTTTGGGTCTGTCTCGCGAGGATGAGAGGGAGGAAGAAATGGCTACAGACTCAAAATCAAGAGCCGATGGACCCAATGCCTCTATAGTTCTTGATATAGAGGGTGTTGAAGATGTACCTATGGTAGTGAATGATTATATTCTACAGGAGACAGTAATGGAATATGACAAAGATAATCCCAGTCCGGATGTAGGCACCATATATCCTTGTATGGAAGATTTTTGATTGGATGTGAGGCAATATGCAATAAATAAAGAGTTTGAATTGGGTATTAGGGCAACAAGCAAGTCAAGGTATAGAGGGTATTGCAAAGGTGGAGATTGTCGTTGGTCTGTTTCTAGATTCAAGAAGAAGGGTGAGGTGGCTGTTATAGTACTAACTTCTAAACTAGTATAATCAACAAATTTGAATTGTTGTTGATTTCTGTTAGAAACAATTGACTAATACATTTTATTGTGTTGTTCATGTAGGTCACGGTGTTGAATGATGTACACACTTATACATCTAGTAGTAGAAGAAGAAGAACTACACCTTCATGCAAGTGGGTTGCTTCCAAGGTTGTTTCTATCCTTCGAAAAAAATCCTCATATGGGTGTTAAAGAGTTGCAGGTTAAGCTACAAGATGATTACAAGTGCACAATTGGTTATGACACGGTATGGAAAGGAAAAGAGAAGGCTCTAGATCAGTTGTATGGCTCGTGTGAAGAGAGTTTTCGGCTGCTATATAATTGGAAGGCAGAGGTCATGAAGGGGTCACCACATAGTGTTATTGAGATTGACTGCAAGGTGGTTAAGGGTAGAACTTATTTCCACCATTTTTTTGTGCACTTGGTCCTTGTATTGAGGGGTTTTGATCAGGTTGTAGGCCATGGCTTGGTATTGATGCCACCGCACTCAATGGTAGATGGAATGGACACTTAGCTTCCACGACTGCTGTGGATGGTCACAATTGGATGTATCTAGTTGCATATGGATTTATAGACTCGGAAACAGAAGACAAATGGAAGTGGTTTATGACTCAGCTATACAAGGTTGTAGGCGATCTTCCTAACTCTCTATTTGTTTAGATGCTTGCAAAGGGTTGCTAAATGCAGTGCGTGATGTGTTTACACAAGTTGATCAGAGAGAATGTTTTAGGCATCTAATGGAGAATTTTGTTAAGAGATTTTCTAGTGAAAGTGTTGGACACATGTGGCTTGCAGCTAGGGCATATGACAAGTATGTTTATGAGAGTCACATGGCTGCAGTTTATGCAGGTAACCCTAAAGCTAAAAAGTGGTTGGAGGCATATCATAAGCTTAAGTGGCAACGATCTTATTTTGATTCTGAAATCAAGTGTGATTATGTCACAAGCAACGTAGTTGAGTCTTTCAACAATTGGATCAAGGATATAAAGGATTTGCCTGTTGTTGAGCTTGTTGACAAGATTAGAGAGAAGATTATGGTTCTTTTTTCAAGAGGAAAAAAATTGGAGAAAGGCTGAATGGGAAGATACTACCAGCAATATTACAAATATTGAATGCTAGAACAAGAGGGCTAGGACACTTGACTGTTATCAAAGGTGACCACTATGGTGCTGAGGTGTAGGACAATTGCAATCATCGGTTTGTTGTTAAGGCATATTTGCATGAGTGTTCTTGTTGTGAGTGGCAGCAAACTGGGAAGCCTTGCCAACATGCTTTATCGTTGATAACAGCACAACGATGTCGAAATGTGATGATGGAAGACTTTGTCCATGATTACTACTCTGTAGATATGTTCAAAAAGGCATATGCTAGAAGAGTAGAGTTCATTTGTAGCAAGGAGAAGTGACCTAAAGTGGACTTGTCATTTCAAGTAAATGCACCGCTTCAAAAAAAGGGGTGTTGGAAGGCAAAGGAAAAATAGGATCAAAAGTTGCCTTGAAGGTGGGAGTGGTAGGTCCAAATCTGATTCAAAGGCTGTTGGAAATGAGAATGAGAAGACCAAAAATGGTTAGAGGTAAAGCGAGGTGCCCTAACCGTGGAGAGTTAGGACACAGGAAAACAAGCTATAAATGCCTACTAAATGGAACTAAGAAAAGGTAAGATTTAAGCTTTTGTTCCTTATTATGTTTATTTCATCCATTTGTTATTTACTTTACGTCTAATATCACAGGAAGAGAAAGCAAAGAAAAAAATACTACTAAAGGGTGGTTTCCTAAAGTTTCAACGCTAGAAAGGCCAATTGATAAAAGAGAGCAAATAATTCAAGAGAGTCCTGGAATATTGAAAAGAAGGTACAAGACTAGTAACTTCCACCACATATGAATTATGTTGATAAAAACTCAGACCAATATATTGTCACATGTGCAGACGTTTAGCTTCGTTTATGGAAGAAGGCATATCTCAGGATGGTTCTTTCTCTCAAGAGATCACTACATCACCACCAAGAAAGATGACTCCAAAGAAGGCGAAGAGAAATTTAAATGCCTGATGTGTCCTCGCCAGATTGTGTTCTCACTACTCTGTTGGGACTTATTTAAAATATTGGCAAAACGTTCTTTGAAACACTGCTTTGAAATTATGTGCTCTGAATATGGTAAATAGCGATGTGGTTTTCACATGATTTACCAGTATATGTGTCTTACTTTGGTTTGAGAAACCCCTTCTTTTTTATAATATAAAAACTCGTTTGTGAGCTTCTGCTATACATGAGTTTTCTTTGAACAGTCGTGTATCTTGATGGGCCGGATTATGATAAAACTGGGATGTGATTTTCGTATGATCTGAGAAACCCATTGGGAGTGGAATTGAGTTGTTGCATATAAGCTTTTCCCACGTCTCTGCATCAGCCTATTCGGCTACCAAGGTTTCGGAGCCATTTTTACTCATCCTGTGACATCGAGCAAGCTCTCACAAAATGCTGCTGTGAGCTTCTTGTTCAGTGATTTTGGTTTGTCCATCACCCCTTGCCTAATGCAACAGTTCGATCGTGTTGTATGGCTACTGCAACTGCAGGTTTCTACTGAACTGAATATGTTGTGCAGAGGTTTAGATTTGTTCAGATGTCGTACGGGAGCGAAGTCCGAAGCGCTTGTTGATCTGTGCTTCGTCCGCACGCCTAGCGTCGCGGTCGACTGTGTGACCCGGACTCATACCATTCGTTGCGTCGCACTGTTGGACCGTGACCACTGACTATAGCTGCTCAACATTTTTTCCTCTCTACTGTAGGAAAAGTGTCTGATATCCTTCAGTCAGTAAACTTCTACGAATTCTGACGTTCTTGAACTGATCAAAGAAATGCAGCCTGTCGCAACCAGAGGACGTGTGTTCGTGGCTGAAAACGTGGCTGGAACTTCGTGCTACAGTGTAGCCGTCTTGACGATTTCCGTCCTCAAATGACATGGTACCTAGCGGATGTAACTTACATAAGCGTTAGTACGTTGTTGTCACAGTAGAGTGGTACACGAATTGTCCATTATCTGGATTTGACTGAACGCATTCGAACCGAGTGAGGTATCGACGTGACAAATAGTGTTGTTTGGTTACGTATTTGTAAAGTAATGTGTAATCAATGATGTTAAAATATGTTTGTTTAAATTCAATTGTAATGAGATACTACACTAGAAACTGATACCGGTATATTCAAACTTATTACCGCTGATACTCGAGTGTGAATTATTACCATTGTCATTTATATTACATTTCGTGAACCAAACGACATCTTAGTTTTTTCCCTAAATTATAAATTATTCTATTTGTTGAAAGTAAAAACATTTTAAATTTGACTAAAATTACAGAGAGAGCTATAAAGATATTTGACATCATATAGGTATACTATAAAAATATAATTGATAAAAAATCTTATGATACTTATTTAATATAATAAAAATTATTATTTTTATTATATAAATTTGGTCAAACTTAAGATGCTTTTAATCTCAAAAAAGCTAACATGAGTTCTGATTTGGAAAATATAAAGTATACATACCTAATATTAAAGACCTATAGTTTTATTTTATTTTTCCATTCACATCACCCTAAAGTTGTTTGCTATCACAAATGAGCTTTCGCATATCTTGCATATAGTTCACGCTATGGAACTAATCAAATATGTGAAAGCCCAGCTAGCCACATTGAGAGATATTGGTTGGGGTCTAGTGTTTGATGAGGCTTAGCAATACTGTGAGCAAAAAAAAATGTTGGTGCCAAATATGATGGATGTCATGCTAGTCAGAGGTCGTGCAAAACATTAAAAAAAATATTGTTTTCCTTCATTATTATCGTGCCAAGATTTGTTTATGGTTCTTGACAAAATATATGTTGAGATGATTCATCGATTTAGGAAATCAACTATTTAGATATTGACATATTTTTCATGTCTAGATCCAAAGAATAACTTCTTCAGATTTCATACAGATAGCTTTATTCCGGTTGCTCTTATGATATTGATTTCTCTACTAGTGAGATTGTACAGATTAGGCAACAACTTGAGACTTATATTCTTCAAGTGAGGCAGGCAACATTCTCTACCTGCATAGGTATTGCTATTTTGGCTTCAAGATGGTTGAGATAGAAAAGCATATGATTTTTCCATTGCTTTACAAACTCATTGAATTGATATTACTATTGTCGGTGTCTATAATATTTGTTGAAAGGGATTTCTCAGCGATGAAAATTATCAAGACTTATTCATGAGACAAGATAAAAACTATCAACATATATGAAGAAAACATTAATCACTCTTATATGATACAACATCCTAACAAATGGACGTCATCCACTCGTTCGACCCCTTTTCTATTCCAACATGTGCGTTTGGAAAACTTGCCACGATCCCCCGAGTGTCAGGTATTACTATACTATTGCCTTTGGCATGACCTTTTCTATGTGTGGCGGGGATACTATTCGTTAGAAGTCACAACAGAAAATAGAGGAAAGTCCGACAGCTACGGTTATTTTCGACGACCATCCTTGATGTCATCGGACCTCCGCCACATTTCCTTTGGTTCAAACACAATAGGTATTCATTTATATATACATGCGTGTGCGTTACAAATGAAGAACTTAGTGTTTAATATCTGAATTTGTGTTACAGGTTTCTAAACACCTCCCGCTTTGGTTGCAGCACCTAGAGATGGTGAGAGTTGCCTAGAGAGGGGTGAATAGGCGAAACATGGGATGTACAAACTTAAACACAAACTTCGATTATGGGTTAGCGTTAGAGCAAGTCTAAAGTCAATCAGAGTGAGGGAGAGGTGTTCTTCTTGCTAGAGTTGCTCAATCAATTGTAGAATTACTTTGGGAGCCAACTCAATTTGATATGAGATCAATCACAAGCAAGAGAACAAGAGAGAAGGGAGAGGAAGAACCAAATTGCAAAGTAAAGATCAACACAATAAACATGAGCAATCTGTTTCCCGAGGTTCCGCTCCGAAGAACATACGTTCCTATTAAGGAGTCTGCTAAGGAAGGGTCTCTTTCAACCCTTTCTCTCTCTCAAGCAGTCACAGAGACCGGTTGAGTTTTCCTTCACTTCACGAGACACCAAATCTCGCAAGGACCTCCACACAAAGAACGGAGTCTCTTTCTTCGCTTTACAACAATGAGAATGGGTGAGAGTGGGAATGAAAACTCAAATCAAGATAACAAGAACTCGAACACTAGAATGCACAAGCCGCTAAGTCTCTCAAACTCAAATCAATCGAATGCGGTGTGTATTTGGCTTTGAATGTGTGGGAGGTGTTGCACTTGATGTATAGTTGGTTGGAGTAGTTCATGTTGAAAGTCGCATAGAGGGGGGTGAATAGGCGAAATCTGAAAATTATAAACTTAAGCCTACACTACAAGCTGGGGTTAGCATTAGAAATAAAATCGAGTCCAAAAGAGAGGGCGAAAACAAATCACAAGCAAATGAAGAGAGTGACACGGTGATTTGTTTTACCGAGGTTCAGTTCTTGCAAACCTACTCCCCGTTGAGGTGGTCACAAAGACCGGGTCTCTTTCAACCCTTTCCCTCTCTCAAACGGACACCTAGACCGAGTGAGCTTTTCTTCTCAATCAAATGGGACACTTAGTCCCCACAAGGACCACCACAACTTGGTGTCTCTTGCTTTGGTTACAAAGGTGTTGAGAACAAGAATGGGAAAGAAGAAAAGCGATCCAAGCGACAAGAACTCAAATGAACACAAATATCTCTCTCTCACTAGTCACTAAATGTTTGGAGTGTGAGAGCACCTAGAGGGGGGGTGAATAGGTGATCCTGTAAAATTCAACAACTAATAGCCACAAAACTTGGTTAAGTGTTAGAATGATAAAACCAAGTGGCTATAGAGCGAGCTCTAGCGAATCACAATAATCACACAGAAGAGCAATCACAAGAGACACGCGAGTTATCCCGTGGTTTGGCCAAGCACAAAACTTGCCTACTTCCACGTTGTGGCGTCCCAATGGACGAGGGTTGCACTCAACCCCTTTCAAGTGATCCAATGATCAACTTGAATACCACGGTGTTCTTCTTTCTTATACTTTCTCCCGTTTGCGAGGAATCTCCACAACTTGGAGCCTCTTGCTCTTACAATTGATGATCACAAAGAAGCACGAAAGTAAGGGAGGGGAGAGCAACGCACACAAGACTCAAAACAAGAGCACAATCACGCACACAAGTCACAACTTGAGCTCTAAGTTCAACACACGGAGTTCTCAACTCAAGAGGAGCTCAAATTGCTAGCACAGAGAATCAAATGCGTGGGAGTGGAGTCTGGATGCTTAGGAATGATCAAAGAATGTTTGAGTGACTCCTCCATGCGCCTAGGGGTCCCTTTTATAGCCCCAAGGCAGCTAGAAGCCGTTGGAGGCAACTTTGGAAGGCTAATCTTGCCTTCTGTCAGGTGGCGCACCGGACAGTCCGGTGCGCCACCGGACAGTCCCTGTAGCTGTCCGGTGCGCGATCTCCTTTCTTTTCTAGCGCATCCGACCATTGCAGATTTGCGGCAGTTGGCACACTGGACACTGTCCGGTGCACACCGAACAGTCCGGTGCCCCCTGCCGACCATTGGCGCGCCCACGCGTCACGCGCGGATTGCGCGGCCGACCGTTGGCTCAGTCGACCGTTGGCTCACCGGACAGTCTGGTGCACCACCGGACCGTCCGGTGAATTTTAGCCGTACGCCGTTGAACGTTTCCCGAGAGCGACGACTTCGCCACGGACGACTCACCGGACAGTCCGGTGCACCACCGGACGGTCCGGTGATTTATAGCCATACGCCGCCGTCGAGTCCCGAGAGTGGCCTGTTCATCGGAGGCTGGTCTGGCGCACCGGACACTGTCCGGTGCACCACCAGACACTGTCCGGTGCACCCAGACCGAGCTGCAGTTGGCTGTACACAGCCAACTCTTTTCCAAACCAATTTCTCCTGTTTCTAGCACTTAGACACAATACATTAGTACTCAAATCAATGTACTAAGTCTAGAAACATACCTTGTAATGTGATTTGCGCTTCTTCACTCTTTGGCACAAATTAGCACTTAGAGAAAATGTGTTGGGCACTTAATCACCAAAACACTTTAGAAATGGCCCAAGGGCACATTTCTCTTTCAATCTCCCCCTTTTTGGTGATTTATGCCAACACATCAAAAAGCAACTAAAAGAAGTGCAACATCAATGCAATTGAGAACAAGAATTGTTTTTGATTCAAATTTGGCATATTTGGATCGTTCTTTGCCACCACTTGGTTTGTTCTTGAAATCAAACTCATTTCCCCATCTCTAAGTCAAACACACTTGCTTAGGCACAAAGAGAGATATTCAAATGGAAAAATTGATCAAGAGCCACAAACTCCCCCTTTTTCCCATAATCCTACATTCTCCCCACAAGAGACCAAATTTTGCAAATAAGAGTATTATGACAAATCAAAAGTTCTAACTCTACTCTTTTCGAAATTTCACAAGTCTAACTCTACTCTTTTCGAAATTTCACAAGTGGTAGCTGATCCATTTGCTTTGGCCTTAATTTCTCTCCCTTTGGCATTAAGCACCAAAACGGGATCATTCTTGGCCCTTTAACCCCATTGCCTCACCAAAATTGTTAATTAAGAGCAAAAAGGCAATAAGAGCATAGATATGAACTTGGAGTTATTACCGGAGTGTAGTGGAAGTCTTTGCATGGTCCAAGTTCACCTTTCCCTTTCAATCCACTTTTGAGACTAAATCAAGAACTTAAACACACATGTTAGTCTCAAAGTGTCAAGTTGTAGCATGTCTCCCCCTAAATAAGTGCATCACTTGCAAATGGACTTATGAGGTCCGGGGATCATGTTTACAACTTGAGCACCACAAATGAACAAAAAATAGATTGAATGCATAAGTTAACATGATCAAAGGCATAAAACACATGTATGCTATAGATCAATCCAAGTTACGCGAATCTAAGACATTTAACTCACTACACAACCTGCAAAACCTTTTCCCATCTAAAGGCTTGGTGAAGATATCGGCTAGCTGGTTTTCGGTGTTAATATGGTACACCTCGATATCTCCCTTTTGCTGGTGGTCTCTTAGGAAGTGATGCTGGATGTCTATGTGCTTAGTGCGGTTGTGTTCAACAGGATTATCCGCCATGCGGATTGCACTCTCATTGTCACATAGGAGTGGGACTTTGCTCAGATTGTAACCAAAGTCCTGGAGGGTTTGCCTCATCCAAAGTAGTTGCGCGCAACACTGTCCTGCGGCAACATACTCAGCCTCAGCAGTGGATAGGGCAACAGAAGTTTGTTTCTTTGAGCTCCATGACACCATGGACCTTCCTAGGAATTAGCACGTCCCTGATGTACTCTTCCTATCAACCTTGCACCCGGCATAATCGGAGTCTGAATATCCAATTAAGTCAAAGGTAGACCCCTTTGGATACCAGATCCCGAAGCAAGGCGTAGCAACTAAATATCTAAGAATCCGCTTAACGGCCACAAGGTGACATTCTCTTGGTCGGATTGATATCTAGCACACATGCATACGCTAAGCATAATATCCGGTCTACTAGCACATAAATAAAGCAAAGAACCTATCATAGACCGGTATGCCTTTTGATCAATGGACTTACCTCCTTTGTTGAGGTCGACATGTCCGTCGGTTCCCATTGGTGTCTTTGCGGGCTTGGCGTCCTTCATCCCAAACCACTTGAGCAAGTCTTGCGTGTACTTCGTTTGGGAGATGAAAGTGTCGTCCTTGAGTTGCTTCACTTGGAACCCAAGGAAGTAGTTCAACTCGCCCATCATTGACATCTCAAATTTCTGTGTCACCACCCTGCTAAACTCTTCACAAGACTTTTGGTTAGTAGAACCAAATATTATGTCATCGACATAAATTTGGCACACAAATAGGTCACCATCACAAGTCTTAGTGAAAATAGTTGGATCGGCTTTCCCAACCTTAAAAGCATTAGCAATTAAAAAATCTCTAAGGCATTCATACCATGCTCTTGGGGCTTGCTTAAGTCCATAGAGCGCCTTAGAGAGCTTACACACATGGTCGGGGTACCGTTCGTCCTCAAAGCCAGGGGGTTGCTCCACGTACACCTCCTCCTTGATTGGCCCGTTGAGGAAAGCGCTCTTTACATCCATTTGGAAAAACCTGAAAGAGTGGTGAGCGGCATAGGCTAATAGAATGTGAATAGACTCTAGCCTAGCCACAGGAGCAAAAGTCTCCTCGAAATCCAAACCTGCGATTTGGGCATAACCTTTTGCCACAAGTCGAGCCTTGTTTCATGTCACCACCCCGTGCTCGTCTTGCTTGTTGCGGAACACCCACTTGGTTCCCACAACATTTTGCTTGGGACGAGGCACCAGGGTCCAAACTTCATTTCGCTTGAAGTTGTTGAGCTCTTCCTGTATGGCCAACACCCAGTCCGGATCTAGCAAGGCCTCTTCTACCCTGAAAGGCTCAATAGAAGAGACAAACGAGTAATGCTCACAGAAATTAGCTAATCTTGAGCAAGTGGTTACTCCCTTGCTTATATCACCCAAAATCTGGTCGACGGGATGATTCCTTTGAATCGTCGCTCGGACTTGAGTTGGAGGGGCCCATGGTGCTTCTTCCTCCATAACTTGGTCTTCTTATGCTCCCCCTTGATCACACGCCTCCTCTTGAGGAACCTGTTCATCATCTTGAGTTGGGGGATGCACCATCGTTCAGGAAGAAGGTTGATCTTGTTCTTGGTGTTCCTGTGGTCGCACATCTCCAATCGCCATGGTGTGAATTACGTCCGTTGGAACATCATCTTCGTCTACATCATCAAGATCAACTTGCTCTCTTGGAGAGCCATTAGTTTCATCAAATACAACATCGCTAGAGACTTCAACCAAACCCGATGATTTGTTGAAGACTCTGTATGCCTTTGTATTTGAGTCATAACCTAGCAAAAACCCTTCTACAGCTTTGTCGGCGTTCCGAGACCGGGGGGTCCCCGAGCCGACGAGTGAGTGTGCCGCGTGCCCCAGCCCAGATGGGTCGAGCGCGTGGGCGAGCGCGAAGGGGGGAGAGAGCGAGAGCGAGGTGGCCGGAGCCGGGTCGTGAGGGAGTCGGAGAATCCCGCGGCCTTCGTGTTCGTCCCGCGCCCAGGTCGGGTGCGCTTGCAGTAGGGGGTTACAAGCGTCCGCGCGAGGTGAGGGGAGCGAGCGGCCCCGAGAGAGCGCCTGCCCCTGCCCTTCGTCCCCGCGAGGCCAACCTTCTCTAAGAAGGCCCTGGTCCTTCCTTTTATAGGCGTAAGGAGAGGATCCAGGTGTACAAACGGGGGTGTAGCAAGGTGCTACGTGTCTAGCGGGGGAGTGCTAGTGCCCTAAGTACATGCCAAGGTGGCAGCCGGAGAGATCTTGGCACCCAGCTAGTGTGGCATCGTGGCTGTCGGAGAAGCGATGGAGCTTGGCGGAGGGACAGCTGTCGGAGTGGTTGGGCCCTTGCTGACGTCCCCCTGCTTTCGTAAGATAGCTGAGAGCCGCCGTCGTCATGGGTCCAGCGGGGCGCCATCATTGCCTATCTAGCGGGGCTAGCCAGATGGGACATCGGTCCTGTTCCCTGCGGCCCGAGTCGGCTCGGGGTAGGGTGATGATGGCGCTTCCTGTCGACGTGGCGGACTTGTGCCCTAGGTCGGGCGACGTGGAGGCTCCTCCGAGGCCGAGGTCGAGTCTGTCCTGCATGGCCGAGGCCGAACCTGAGCACCCGGGTCGGGCGAGGCGGAGGTCGGGGTGGAGTCCGAGCCCTGGGTCGGGCGAAGCGGAGTTCATCGTCTTCCGAGGCCTTAGCCCGAGTCCGAGCCCTGGGTCGGGCGGAGCGGAGTTCGCCGTCTTCCGGGGCCTTAGCCCGAGTCCGAGCCCTGGGTCGGGCGGAGCGGAGTTCGCCGTCTTCCGGGGCCTTAGCCCGAGTCCGAGCCCTGGGTCGGGCGGAGCGGAGTTCGCCGTCTTTCGGGGCCTTAGCCCGAGTCCGAGCCCTGGGTCGGGCGGAGCGGAGTTCGCCGTCTTCCGGGGTCTTAGCCCGAGTCCGAGCCCTGGGTCGGGCGGAGCGGAGTTCGCCATCTTTCGGGGCCTTAGCCCGAGTCCGAGCCCTGGGTCGGGCGGAGCGGAGTTCGCCGTCTTCCGGGGCCTTAGCCCGAGTCCGAGCCCTGGGTCGGGCGGAGCTTCCTCTGGCGCTTTCGGCCAAGCCTGGCTACCCGTCAGTCTTACCTTTTGCGTTAAAGGCCCCAGTGATTTGGTCGGTCGGTGCGGTGATTTAGTCAGGGTTACTTCTTATCGAAGGCATGGCCTCGGGCGAGCCGGAGATGCGTCTGCCGTGAAAGAGGAGGCCTCAGGCGAGACGGAACCATCTCAGGGTCGGCTGCCCTCGCCCGAGGCTAGGCTCGGGCATGGCGTGATCAAGTCGCTCGTATGGACTGATCCCTGACTTAATCAAACCCATCAGGCCTCTGCAGCTTTATGCTGATGGGGGTTACCAGCTGAGAATTAGGCGTCTTGAGGGTACCCCTAATTATGGTCCCCGACAAGCTTTGGGAGCAAATTTGGAATTTCTACCTTTCTTCACTAGAATGTAACATTTACTCCCAAATACACGAAAGTATGAAACGTTGGGTTTGTTACTGGTTAAAAGTTCATACGAGGTCTTCTTGAGGAGGCGATGAAGGTAGACCCGGTTTATGGCGTGGAAAGCTGTGTTCACAGCTTCCGACCAAAACCGCTCGGGCGTCTTGAATTCTCCAAGCATCGTCCTCGCCATGTCTATGAGCGTCCTATTCTTCCTCTCTACCACACCATTTTGCTGTGGTGTGTAGGGAGCGGAGAACTCGTGCTTGATTCCTTCCTCCTCAAGGTATTCCTCCACTTGTAAGTTCTTGAACTTGGACCCGTTGTCGCTTCTTATCTTCTTCACCTTGAGCTCAAATTCGTTTTGAGCTCTCCTTAGAAAGCGCTTAAGGGTCCCTTGGGTTTCTGATTTATCCTGCAAAAAGAATACCCAAGTGAAGCGGGAAAAGTCATCAACAATAACAAGACCATACTTATTTCCCCCGATGCTGAGATAGGCGACGGGTCCGAAGAGGTCCATATGAAGTAGCTCCAGAGGTCTTGATGTGGTCATCACATTTTTGCTGTGGTGAGCACTTCCCACCTGTTTACCTGCTTGACAAGCTGCACAAGGTCTATCTTTTTCGAAAAATACATTGGTTAGACCTAACACATGTTCTCCTTTTAGAAGTTTATGAAGGTTCTTCATTCCAACATGTGCTAGACGGCGATGCCACAGCCAGCCCATGCTAGTCTTAGCAATTAAGCATGCATCTAGATCGGCCTCCTCTTTCGAAAAATCAACTAAATAGAGTTTGCCGTCTAGTACACCCTTAAAATCTAGTGAACCATCACTCCTTCTAAAGACAGACACATCTACATTTGTAAATAGACAATTATAACCCATGTTACATAATTGACTTACAGATAATAAGTTATACCCGAGCGATTCAACTAAGAACACATTTGAAATAGAATGCTCGGATGAAATGGTTATTTTTCCTAGTCCTTTAACCTTGCATTGGTTCCCATCTCCAAAGATGATCGAATCTTAGGAATCTTTGTTCTTGACGTAGGAGGTGAACATCTTCTTCTCCCCCGTCATATGGTTTGTGCATCCGCTATCGATAATCCAGCTTGAGCCCCCGGATGCATAAACCTGCAAGACAAATTAGGCTTGGGTTTTAGGTACCCAACTCTTGTTGGGTCCTACAAGGTTAGTAACAATAGCCTTTGGGACCCAAATGCAAGTCTTGTCTCCCTTGCATTTGGACCCCATCTTTCTAGCAACCACTTTTTCATTTTTACATGAAAGAACAAACGTAGTGTTGCAAGCATGAAAGACAGTGGTAGGTTTATTACACACTTTCCTAGGAGCATGAGACACAAAATTCCTCCTAGGCCTACCATTTAAGTTGGAACTTGAAGCAATCATGGCATGTGAGTCAAAAGCATTATAATTCCTATTATAATGAGAATTTCTAGAAAATTTTCTATCATTGTACATGAAAGCATGATTCTTTTGACTACTACTAGCCATAGGGGCCTTCCCTTTCTCCTTGTTGGAAATGGGAGCCCTTTGACTTGTTAAGTTCTTGGCTTCCTTTCGAAAGCCAAGTCCATCCTTAATTGAGCGATGTCTACCAACGGTGTAGGCATCCCTAGCAAATTTTAACTTATCAAAGTCATTTTTGCAAGTCTTAAGTTGTGCATTAAGACTTGCTACTTCACCATTTAATTTTGTAATAGAAGTAAGGTGCTCAACACATGCATCAACATCAAAATCCTTACACCTATTACAAATGACAACATGTTCTACACAAGATCTAGTTTTATTAGCTTCTTCTAACTTAGCATTTAAATCATCATTAATGCTCTTTAAATTAGACATAGTTTCATGACAAGCAGACAATTCAGAAGTCAGCATTTCATTTCTTTTAACCTCTAAAGCAAGAGATTTTTGTACACTAACAAACTTATCATGCTCTTCATACAAAATATCCTCTTGCTTTTCTAAGAGTCTATTCTTTTTATTTAAAGCATCAACCAATTCATTGATCTTATCAACTTTAGTTCTATCTAAACCTTTGAATAAACTTGTGTAATCTACTTCATCATCACTAGAGTCGTCATCACTTGAAGTAGTATACTTAGGGGTATCTCGAGCGCTTACCTTTTTCTCCTTTGCCACGAGGCAAGTATGGCGCTCGTTGGGGAAGAGAGATGACTTGTCGAAGGCTGAGGCGGCGAGTCCTTCATCGTCGGAGTCGGAAGAAGAGCAATTTGAATCCCATTCTTTGCCAAGGTGTGCCTCGCCTTTCGCCTTCTTGTAGGCCTTCTTCTCCCTCTTTTCGCTCTTTTCTTGTTCCTGGTCATTAGCATTATCGGGGCAATTTGCTATGAAATGACCAGCCTTACCACATTTAAAACAAGAGCGCTTTCCCTTTGCTTTGCTCTTGTTGGGATGCTCCTTGCGTCCTTTTAGCGCTGTCTTGAAGCGCTTGATGATGAGGGCCATTTCATCTTTATTTAGCCCAGCAGCTTCAACTTGTGCCACCTTGCTAGGTAGCGCCTCCCTGCTGCTGCTTGTTGCCTTGAGTGCAACGGGTTGGGGCTCATAGATGGGCATTGGGCCATTCAATGCATCATCAACGTATCTTGCTTCCTTGACCGTCATACGCCCGCTCACAAACTTTCTGAGTATCTCCTCAGGCGTCATCTTTGTGTACCTAGGATTCTCACGGATTAAGTTCACAAGATGAGGGTCAATGACAGTAAAAGACCTGAGCATAAGTCGGACGACATCATGATCCGTCCATCTCGTGCTTTCATAGCTCTTGATCTTGTTGACCAGGGTCTTGAGCCTGTTGTACGTTTGTGTTGGCTCCTCTCCCCTGATCATGGCAAACCTTCCTAGCTCGCCTTCCACCAACTCCATTTTGGTGATCATGGTGGCGTTGTTCCCCTCATGCGAGATCTTGAGGGTGTCCCATATTTGCTTGGCGTTGTCCAAGCCGCTCACCTTGTTGTATTCATCCCTGCACAATGATGCTAACAAGACAGTGGTAGCTTGTGCATTCTTGTGAATTTGTTCGTTAATGAAGACAGGGTTATCCGTACTATCAAATTGCATTCCATTCCCAACTATCTCCCAAATACTAGGATGGAGAGAGAAGAGGTGACTGCGCATTTTGTGACTCCAAAAAGTGTAGTCCTCTCCATCAAAGTGTGGAGGTTTACCAAGAGGAATAGAAAGCAAATGGGCATTGGAATTATACGGAATACGAGAATAATCAAATGAAAAATTTGAGTTAACCGGTTTCTTTTTCTCGTCATAGTTGTCATCTCTTGGGGAAGAAGAAGACTCGTCGCTGTCATAGTAGACGATCTTCTTGATGCGCCTCTTCTTCTTCTCGTCCTTCTTCTTATGACTCGAACTAGAGTCAGTGGGCTTCTCGTCCCTTGGCTCGTTGAAGATGGACTCCTTCTCCTTATCGTTGACCACCATCCCCTTTCCCTTAGGATCCATCTCTTCGGGCGATTAGTCCCTTACGTGAAGAGAATGGCTCTGATACCAATTGAGAGCACCTAGAGGGGGTGAATAGGTGATCCTGTAAAATTCAACAACTAATAGCCACAAAACTTGGTTAAGTGTTAGAATGATAAAACCAAGTGGCTATAGAGCGAGCTCTAGCGAATCACAATAATCACACAGAAGAGCAATCACAAGAGACACGCGAGTTATTCCATGGTTTGGCCAAGCACAAAACTTGCCTACTTCCAAGTTGTGGCGTCCCAATGGACGAGGGTTGCACTCAACCCCTTTCAAGTGATCCAATGATCAACTTGAATACCACGGTGTTCTTCTTTCTTATACTTTCTCCCGTTTGCGAGGAATCTCCACAACTTAGAGCCTCTTGCCCTTACAATTGATGATCACAAAGAAGCACGAAAGTAAGGGAGGGGAGAGCAACACACACAAGACTCAAAACGAGAGCACAATCACGCACACAAGTCACAACTTGAGCTCTAAGTTCAACACACGGAGTTCTCAACTCAAGAGGAGCTCAAATTGCTAGCACAGAGAATCAAATGTGTGCGAGTGGAGTCTGGATGCTTAGGAATGATCAAAGAATGCTTGAGTGACTCCTCCATGCGCCTAGGGGTCCCTTTTATAGCCCCAAGGCAGCTAGGAGCCGTTGGAGGCAACTTTGGAAGGCTAATCTTGCCTTCTGTCGGGTGGCGTACCGGACAGTCCGGTGCGCCACCGGACAGTCCCTGTAGCTGTCCGGTGCGCGATCTCCTTCCTTTTCTGGCGCATCCGACCGTTGCAGATTTGCGGCAGTTGGCACACCGGACACTTTCCGGTGCACACTGGACAGTCCGGTGCCCCCTGCCGACCGTTGGTGCGCCCAAGCGTCGCGCGTGGATTGCGCGGCCGACCGTTGGCGCAGTCGACCGTTAGCTCACCGGACAGTCTGGTGAATTTTAGCTGTACGCCGTTGAACGTTTCCCGAGAGCGACGACTTCGCCGCGGACGACTCACCGGATAGTCCGGTGCACCAAAGGATAGTCCGGTGATTTATAGCCGTATGCCGCCGTCGAGTCCTGAGAGTGGCCTGTTCACCGGAGGCTGGTCTGGCGCACCAGACAGTCCGGTGCACCACCGGACACTGTTCGGTGCACCCAGACCGAGCTGTAGTTGGCTGTACACAGCCAACTCTTGTCCAAACCAATTTCTCCTGTTTCTAGCACTTAGACACAATACATTAGTACTCAAATCAATGTACTAAGTCTAGAAACGTACCTTGTAATGTTATTTGCGCTTCTTCACTCTTCGGCACAAATTAGCACTTAGAGAAAATGTGTTGGGCACTTAATCACCAAAACACTTTAGAAATGGCCCAAGGGCACATTTCCCTTTCAGAGTGATTCCGGACTTGGGAGAGGATTTGATCTCTTGTTTGTGTTTTGGAGTGAAGTCTAGAGCTCTTGTATTGAATGCAATGGCTGAAAACTTGGATGCCTTGAATGTGTGGTGGTTAGGGGTATTTATAGCCCCACCCACCAAAATGGCCGTTGGGGAGGCTGTCTGTTGGTGGGCGCACTGGACAGTCCGGTGCGCCACCGGACACTGTCTGGTGCGCCAGCCACGTCACCCAACCGTTAGGGTTCGACCGTTGGAGCTCCTGATAGCTGGGCCACCAGACAGTCCGGTGGTGCACCGGACATGTCCTGTTTACTGTCCGGTGCGCCTTCTGGCGCCTGCTCTGACTCTGCGCGCGCAGTCGTGCACTATTCACTATTCCTGTAGCTTTTGCAAACGACCGTTGGCGCTGTAGTCGTTACTCCACATGGCACACCGGACAGTTCGGTGCAACACCGGACAGTTCGGTGAATTATAGCGGAGTGACATTTCCAGAAACCTGAAGGTGGCGAGTTCAGAGTTGATCTCCCTGGTGCACCGGACACTGTCCGGTGGCACACCGGATAGTCCGGTGCGCCAGACCAGGCAGCCTTGGGTTGGATTTGCTCCTTTCTTTTTGAACCCTATCTTGGACTTTTTATTGGTTTGTGTTGAACCTTTGGCACCTGTAGAACTTATAATCTAGAGCAAACTAGTTAGTCCAATTGTTTGTGTTGGGCAATTCAACCACCAAAATCATTTAGGAAAAGGTTTGACCCTATTTTGCTTTCAATCTCCCCCTTTTTGGTGTTTGATGCCAACACAAACCAAAGAAAATATATAAGTGTAGAATTGAACTAGTTTGCATAAGGTAAGTGCAAAGGTTGCTTGAAATTAAACCAATTTAAACATTCATAAGATATGCATGGATTGCTTTCTTTCTTTTAACATTTTGGACCACGCTTGCACCACTAGTTTTGCTTTTGCAAATTCTTTGGAAAATTCTTTTCAAAATCCTTTTGCAAATAGTCAAAGGTATATGATAAGATTGAAAGAAGCATTTTCAAGATTTGAAATTTTCTCCCCCTGTTTCAAATGCTTTTCCTTTGACTAAACAAAACTCCCCCTTATTGAAATTCTCCTCTTAGTGTTCAAGAGGGTTTTACCAGTTGAGATAGGATTTCTTAGAGGAATGCTAATTTCAAGGATGCCAATTGAAAAAAACATTTAAAAACTTAAACTTGTTTCGAAAAATTTTGAAATTGGCGTGGTGGTGCGGTCCTTTTGCTTTGGGCTAATACTTTCTCCCCTTTGACATGAATCACCAAAAACGGATACTTTGAGTGAAATATGAGCCCTTTGTAAAATTTTCTCCCATTTTGGCAAACAATATGTGAGTGAAAATTATACCAATGTGGAGAGATGGCGGAATACCGGCAAAGAGTAGATAATACCGATGGAGTTGAGTGGAAGCGTTGTCTTTGCCGAATACTCCATTTCCCTTTCAATTCTATGAGTAAGCATGAGAATACACTTGAAAACACATTAGTCATAGACATAAAAGAGATATGATCAAAGGTATATAAATGAGCTATGTGTGCAAAGTTGAAAGTTCCCTTTACCCGGGAACAGGATCTGGATGTCGCCTAGAGGGGGGTGAATAGGCGGATAAAAATTATCACTTGGAAACTGAAATTCTTACTCTACTCGAAGGCTGGATCGCAGTGGAATGAAAGGCCCTTCGAGTAGGTTGCAGCGGAATAGAAGATCCTGTCTCAAAATGCCCTACACTTCAAATATAACTTGTACCACAGATAAGTATTGAAGTGCAAATAAAATAAGACAGAGAGACAGCACACAATACAGAGCGAAGCACACAGACACAAGGATTTATCCCAAGGTTCGGCCAAGCCTGAAATGCTTGCCTAGTCCTCGTTGGAGTTAGCCACACCTGGGCTTGGAGTCTATTTCAACTCCTTCCTCCGTTTGCTCAAATCTGTCAGTATGACAGACGGAGCCTTCCACTATATTAATGTTGGTTACAACAAAGCCGCGGCTGCTTACAATCTTCTTGACAGCACTCCGGCAGAGTAACGATATGCTCAAGACCCTGCTCTAGCTCTTAGCAGCACTTCTCCACTCTCTCAGGCTTATAACCTTGCCTCTACACAAACTAGAGAGATATACATGAGAGGGGGAGAGAGAATCGATCCGAGTGATGTATACAATTGTTGGCTGCACTTGTGTCTATGTTGGAGGCACCTAGGAGTCCCTTTTATAGACCCAAGGAGCCTAGGAGCCGTTGGAATTCATTTTGGAAGGCAATATTTGCTTTCTGTCGGGTGGCGCACCAGACAGTCCGGTGCACCACTGGACAGGTCCTGTAGCATGTCCGGTGCACGATCTCCTTCCAAAACAGGCTCAAATGACCGTTGGAGCAATGGTCGTCTTGGCTCACCGGACAGTGTCCGGTGCACACCGGACAGTCCGGTGCGCCAACTATCCGTTGGCCCAAGCCACGCGTCGCCCGCAGATCGCGCTGCCGACCGTTGGCGTAGTCGACCGTTGGCTCACCGAACAGTACGGTGAATTATAGTCGTACGCCGCCAAACTTTCCCGAGACTGGCCTGTTCACCGGAGTTCAGCCTGGCGCACCGGACACTGTCCGGTGCACCACCGGACAGTCCGGTGTGCCAGACTGAGCTGAGTTTTGGTTGTACACAGCCAAGCCTTTTGCATTTCTTTTCTTTTCTTCTTTTCTCTGTTTCTAACACTTAGACAAATATATTAGTACACAAAAAACAATGTACTAAGTCTAGAAACATACCTTCTCTTTGATTTTTACTTCTCTAGCGTTTGGTATGATTGAGATTGATGTTGGACTCATAAATCATCAAGTCAGCTTGACTTGATCTAGATTGATATTTCTGAGTTCCAACATCTTGCAGAGGTCACATAGAATATCTCCAAACTAGGAACAACCCAAACTAAAGATCAAGGTGCACTTAGCTCTTTTGGGCTGCTTCCAGTTCTGGTTTTGACATTGCTTCTCCTTCCAGTGACCTTGTTCACTTTTTGAGCTTGATCTTGAGCCTTATGACTTACACCACATAATTGTAGATGTTACCTCATGGGTTGTAAGCCATGTCCTTATGTAGTGTTCCTTGATGCACCATAACTCTTCTTAACTTGATCAACCTTGATTCCGCAAGTCTTCTTCTTCACCCTTGGCCTTGGGTTCCTGGTCTCTTTGACTTTCTCCCATGCACTCGGTACCTCGAAGCTCTTCTTGCTCCCATCCTTGGCTTGATTGGTTGTCTCCAAGTTATGCACATCAAGTCTCACTTAAGCAATGTCCATCTTTCATTGTGATGTCCATTATCTAGATATAATTCCGTCTTTGGACCATCACACTTGTTAGCTTGTGTTGAACCCTGTTAGCTTTGCATTCAGCACCTGTTCAAAACTTAGCACACTTGTTAGTCCTTTAATTGGGTTGTCATCTAAACACCAAAACCCACAAGAGAGCTTTCAAAAGTATCAATCAAAATTCCGAGAATCAAGAATGTTTAGTTCATTCCTAAGTTTGGTAAAGGTTTTCTCATCTAGTGGTTTGGTAAAGATATCGGCTAGTTGTTCTTTGGTGTTAATATAAGCTATCTCGATATCCCCTTTTGTTGGTGATCTCTCAAAAAGTGATACCAAATGGCTATGTGCTTAGTGCGGCTGTGTTCAACGGGATTATCCGCCATGCAGATTGCACTCTCATTATCACATAGGAGAGGGACTTTGCTAAATTTGTAGCCATAGTCCCTGAGGGTTTGGCTCATCCAAAGCAATTGCGCGCAACAATGGCCTGTGGCAATATACTCGGCTTCGGCGGTAGAAAGAGCTACTGAGTTTTGTTTCTTTGAAGCCCAAGACACCAGGGATCTCCCCAGAAACTGACAAGTCCCTGATGTGCTCTTCCTATCAATTTTACACCCTGCCCAATCAGCATCGGAATATCCTAATAAATCAAAAGAGGATCCCTTGGGGTACCAAAGGCCAAACTTAGGAGTATAAACTAAATATCTCAAGATTCTCTTCATGGCCCTAAGGTGAACTTCCTTAGGATCGGCTTGGAACCTTGCACACATGCATACGGAAAGCATAATATCCGGTCGAGATGCACATAAATAGAGTAGAGATCCTATCATCGACCGGTATACCTTTTGATCTACGGATTTGCCTCCCGTGTCGAGGTCGAGATGCCCATTGGTTCCCATGGGTGTGTTGATGGGTTTGGCATCCTTCATTCCAAACTTGGTGAGTATGTCTTGAATGTACTTCGTTTGGCTAATGAAGGTGCCCTCTTGGAGTTGCTTCACTTGAAATCCTAAGAAATACTTCAACTCCCCCATCATAGACATCTCGAATTTTTGAACCATGATCCTACTAAACTCTTCACAAGTAGATTTGTTAGTAGACCCAAATATGATATCATCAACATAAATTTGGCATACAAACAAATCTTTTGCAATAGTTTTAGTAAAGAGAGTAGGATCGGCTTTACCGACTTTGAAGCCATTAGTGATAAGAAAATCTTTTAGGCATTCATACCATGCTCTTAGGGCTTGCTTGAGCCCATAAAGCGCCTTAGAGAGTTTATACACATGGTTAGGATACTCACTATCTTCAAAGCCATGAGGTTGCTCAACATAGACCTCTTCCTTGATTGGTCCATTAAGGAAGGCACTCTTCATGTCCATTTGATATAGCTTAAAACCATGGTAAGTAGCATAGGCAAGTAATATACGAATTGACTCAAGCCTAGCTACGGGTGCATAGGTTTCACCGAAATCCAAACCTTCGACTTGTGAATATCCCTTAGTCACAAGTCGGGCTTTATTCCTTGTCACCACACCATGCTCATCTTGCTTGTTGCGGAATACCCACTTGGTTCCTACAACATTTTGGTTAGGACGTGGAACAAAATGCCATACCTCATTCCTCGTGAAGTTGTTGAGCTCCTCTTGCATCACCAACACCCAATCCAAATTTTTAAGTGCATCCTCTACCCTGTGTGGCTCAATAGAGGAAACAAAAGAGTAATGTTCACAAAAATGAGCGACTCGAGATCGAGTGGTTACCCCCTTATGAATATCGCCGAGGATGGTGTTCACGGGGTGATCTCTTTGCATCGCCTGGTGGACTCTTGGGTGTGGTGGCCTTTGACCCTGTTCATCTTCCTTGTCTTGATCATTGTCATCTCCCCTTGATCATTGCCCTCCTCTTGAGGTGGCTCATCTTCTTGATCTTCTTCTTCATCATCTTGAGCCCATTCCTCATTTTGAGTTGGTGGAGATGCTTGTATGGAAGATGATGGTTGATCTTGTCCTTGTGGAGGCTCTTCGGATTCCTTAGGACACACATCCCCAATGGACATGTTCCTTAGCGCGACGTACGGAGCCTCTTCATCATCTAGCTCATCAAGATCAACTTGCTTCACTTGGGAGCCGTTAGTCTCATCAAACACAATGTCACAAGAAACTTCAACTAGTCCAGTGGACTTGTTAAAGACTCTATATGCCCTTGTGTTTGAGTCATATCCAAGTAAAAGGCCTTCTACAGCCTTATGAGCAAATTTAGATTTTCTACCTCTTTTAACAAGAATAAAACATTTGCTACCAAAGACTCTAAAATATGAAACATTAGGCTTTTTACCGGTGAGGAGTTCATATGATGTCTTCTTGAGGATTCGGTGTAGATATAACCGGTTGATGGAGTAGCAGGCAATGTTAATCGCCTTGGCCCAAAATCGATCCGGTGTCTTGTATTCATCAAGCATGGTCCTCGCCATGTCAAGTAGAGTTCTATTCTTCCTCTCCACTACACCATTTTGTTGTGGCGTGTAGGGAGAAGAGAACTCATGCTTGATGCCCTTCTCCTCAAGGAAGCCTTCAATTTGAGAGTTCTTGAACTCCGTCCCATTGTCGCTTCTAATCTTTTTGATCCTTAATCCGAACTCATTTTGAGCTCGTCTCAAGAATCCCTTTAAAGTCTCTTGGGTTTGTGGTTTTTCCTGCAAAAAGAACACCCAAGTGAAGCGAGAATAATCATCCACAATTACAAGACAATACTTACTCCCGCTGATGCTTATGTAGGCGATCGGGCCGAATAGATCCATGTGGAGTAGCTCAAGCGGCCTGTCGGTCGTCATGATGTTCTTGTGTGGATGGTAGGCACCAACTTGCTTTCCTGCTTGACATGCGCTACAAATCCTGTCTTTCTCAAAATGAACATTGGTTAGTCCCAAAATGTGCTCTCCCTTTAGAAGCTTGTGAAGATTCTTCATCCCAACATGGGCTAGTCGACGATGCCAGAGCCAACCCATATTAGTCTTAGCAATTAAGCAAGTGTCGAGTTCAGCTCTATTGAAATCAACTAAGTATAGCTGACCCTCTAACACTCCCTTAAATGCTACTGAATCATCACTTCTTCTAAAGACAGTAACACCTAAATTTGTAAAAAGATAGTTGTAACCCATTTTGCATAATTGAGAAACTGAAAGCAAATTGTAATCTAACGAATCTACAAGAAAAACATTGGAAATAGAATGGTCAGGTGATATAGCAATTTTACCAAGTCCTTTGACCAAACCTTGATTTCCATCCCCGAATGTGATAGCTCTTTGGGGATCTTGGTTTTTCTTATAGGAGGAGAACATCCTTTTCTCCTCAGTCATGTGGTTTGTGCACTCGCTATCAATGATCCAACTTGAGCCCCCGGATGCATAAACCTACAAAACAAGTTTAGGCCTTGTTCTTAGGTACCCAAACGGTCTTGGGTCCTTTGACATTAGAAACAAGCACCTTGGGTACCCAAACACAAGTCTTGGAGCCCTTGTTTTTGCCCCCAACATATTTGGCAACTACCTTGCCTGATTTGTTAATCAGCACATAAGATGCATCAAAAGTTTTAAATGAAATAATTGGCTCATTTGATGCAATAGGAGTTTTCTTCTTAGGCAATTTATCATGAGTGGATTGCCTAGAACTAGATGTCTCACTCTTATACATAAAAGCATGATGAGAGCCAGAGTGAGACTTTCTAGAATGAATTCTCCTAATCTTGTGTTCGGGATAACCAGCAGGATATAAATATAGCCCTCGTTATCCTGAACCATGGGAGCTTTGCCCTTAACAAAGTTAGACAATTTCTTAGGGGCATTAAGTTTGACATTGCCTCCCTGTTGGAAGCCAATGCCATCCTTAATACCAGGGCATCTCCCATTATAGAGCATACTTCTAGCAAATTTAAATTTTCTATTTTCTAAGTCATGCTCATTGATTTTAGCACTAAGTTGAGCTATGTGATCATTTTGTTGTTTAATTAAGGCTAGGTGATCATAGATAGCATCAACATTAATATCTCTACATCTAGTACAAATATAAACATGATCAATAGTAGATGTAGAGGGTTTGCAAACATTTAATTCATCAATCTTAGCATGTAACATGGCATTTTCATTTCTAAGATTGGAAATAACATTATTGCAAACATTTAAATCCTTAGCCTTAGCAATTAATTTTTAATTCTCAATCTTAAGGCTAGAAAGTGAGGCATTCAATTTATCAGTCTTAGCAATCAAACCAGCATTATCATTTCTAAGATTGGTAATTAAATCATCACAAGCATTTAACTTCTCAACCTTAGCAATAAAACTAGCATTCTCCGCTCTAAGGTTGGAAATGGTGTCATGGAAAATGCTAAGCTCACTAGTTAATTTTTCACATTTTTCTAACTCCTGAGCATAAGCATTCTTAACTTTAACATGCTTCTTATTTTTCTTAATAAGAAAGTCCTCTTGGCTATCCAAAAGTTCATCCTTCTCATGAATAACACTTATCAATTCATTTAATTTTTCCTTTTGTTGCATGTTTAGGTTGGCAAAAAGAGCAAACAAATTTTCTTCATCATCACTAGAGTTATCCTCATCACTAGATGTAGCATATTTAGTGGAGGCTCTAGATTTTACCTTCTTTTTGCCGTCCTTTGCCATGAGGCACTTGTGGCCGACGTTGGGGAAGAGGAGGCCCTTGTTGATGGTGATGTTGGCAGCGTCCTCGTCGGAGGAGGAGTCGGTGGAGCTCTCGTCGGAGTCCCATTCCCGACATACATGGGCATCACCGCCCTTCTTCTTGTAGTACCTCTTCTTCTCCTTCCTCTTTCCCTTCTTGTCGTCGCCCCTGTCACTATCACTGGACATAGGACATTTAGCAATGAAATGACCGGGCTTACCACACTTGTAGCAAACTTTCTTAGAGCGGGGCTTGTAATCCTTCCCCCTCCATTGCTTGAGGATTTGGCGAAAACTATTGATGATGAGCGCCATCTCCTCATTGTCGAGCTTGGAGGCATCGATGGGGAGCCTACTTGACGTAGACTCTTCTTTCTTCTCCTCCATTGCTTTGAAGGCAACGGATTGCACCTCGGGTGTGGAGGTGGCGCCTCGCTCGATGATTTGTTTGGAGCCTTTGATCATCAATTCAAAGCTCACAAACTTTCCTATAACCTCCTCGGGAGACATTAGCTTGTATCTAGGATCACCACGAATTAATTGAACTTGTGTAGGATTAAGAAAAACAAGTGATCTTAGAATAACCTTGACCATTTCATGGTCATCCCATTTTGTGCTCCCGAGGTTGCGCACTTGGTTCACCAAGGTCTTGAGCCGGTTGTACATGGCTTGTGGCTCCTCTCCTTGGTTGAGCATGAATCGACCGAGCTCCCCCTCGATCATCTCCCTCTTGGTGATCTTGGTCACCTCATCTCCTTCATGCGCGGTCTTGAGCACGTCCCAAATCTCTTTGGCGCTCTTCAACCCTTGTACCTTATTATACTCCTCTCGACTTAGAGAGGCGAGGAGTATAGTAGTGGCTTGGGAGTTGAAGTGCCGGATTTAGGCAACTTCGTCCGAATCATAATCTTCATCCTCTACGGATGGTACCTGTGCTCCAAACTCAACAACATCCCAAATGCTAGTGTCGAGTGAGGTTAGATGGTGCCTCATTTTATCACTCCACATACAATAATCTTCACCATAAAAAACGGGTGGTTTGCCTAATGGGACGGAAAGTAAAGGAGTGCATTTGGAAATGCGAGGGTAGTGTAGGGAGATCTTACTAAACTTCTTGCGCTCATGGCGCTTAGAAGTGACGGATGGTGCGTTAGAGCCGGAGGTGGAGGGCGACGAAGAATCGGTCTCGTAGTAGACCACCTTCTTCATTTTTTTCTTCTTGTCGCCACTCCGGTGCGACTTGACGCGGGGAGGTGATTCCCCCTTTCCTTTGGAGCTAGACTCCCTTGATGGAGCCTTCCCGTGGCTTGTGGCGGGCTTCTCGCCGGTCACGACCTCCTTCTTGGCGTGTTCTCCCGACATCACTTCGAGCGGTTAGGCTCTAATGAAGTACCGGGCTCTGATACCAATTGAAAGTCACCTAGAGGGGGGTGAATAGGCGGAATCTGAAAATTATAAACTTAAGCCCACACTACAAGCTGGGGTTAGCGTTAGAAATAAAATCGAGTCCGAAAGAGAGGGCGAAAACAAATCATAAGCAAATGAAGAGAGTGACACAGTGATTTGTTTTACCGAGGTTCGGTTCTTGCAAACCTACTCCCCGTTGAGGTGGTTGTAGGAAACGGGTGACGCCTAAGAGGGGGGTGAATTAGGACTTCTAAAACTTTTACTAAACTAGGCCACAATTAAATCCCTAGAGCAAAACCTATGCAAATAATCAAACTAGAAAGTGCAATCTAGATTTTGTCTAAGTGTTGCTATCTCTACCGCAATGGCTAAGTTTCAATCTACACTAAATAAGTATGAATACAAGATTGAAACTTAAATGCTTAATATAAATGCGGAAACTTAAAGAGCAAAGTAGAGAAGCAAACTCTCGTGGATGACACTGGTATTTTTATCGAGGTATCCGGAACCACGCAAGGTCCCGACTAATCCTCGTTGGTGCCCCTACGCAAAGGGAAGCCCACGCGAGGGCCAAGCACCACGGTCGAGTAACTCCGTAGAGAGCCGCGGGCCTTCTCCACGCGCAAGTGGTGCTCCGCTTCTGGCTCCTCTCGGACGCTCCCTGCCGTCTCCACTATCGAGCTTCAGGCCGAAACGCCGCGGGCCTTGTTCCCTCCGGTACACGGTGGTGGCCGTGACACAAACGCGGTTGTCACGGTCTCGCAAGACTCTCGCCCCACTCGATATAATTACAACGGCTCGCGCAAGAGCCGAGGGGTTGTGTGGTTTTACAAAACTCACTCAACTAACTAGGGTTCACCTAGAGCAAGCGCTAAAGCGGTCTAACTAACCTAAGCACTTCGCAAAGCACCTACGCTAATCACCGAGTGATTCTATTAAGCACTTGGGTGTTTGAGCTCTTGGAAATGTGCACTATATGCCTTGGTATGTTGCTTGGGCTCCCACACCTTCAAATGGCCGGTTGGGTGAAGTATATATAGGCCCCAACTCCAAAATAGCCGTTGGAGAAAAGCTGCAGTTCTCTGCGGCACACCGGACAGTCCGGTGGTGCACCGGACAGCGCACTATAGCATGTCCGGTGCGCCTAGCCGTTGCCCTGCCAGAGCAGGTGATCGTTGGCGCTGCAGGCTTTCCACACCGGACAGTCCGGTGGTCTTCTCTCCGGGTGCCACCTGGAACTAGCCGTTGGGCTGGAGTTCCCTGGTGCACTGGACAGTCTGGCGTGTGGGCACCGGACAGTCCAGTGCGCCTCGCACAGACAGTCCGCAGCAACACTTGGACTTTTCTTAGATCTTCTTAATGTCTTCTTTTGAGGTGTTGCTTTCCCCAATTCCTTAGTCCAAGTAAATCTTGCATCCTGTGAACTACAAACACAAACACTAGAAAACTTATTAATTCACAGATTGTATTGTTCATCAAACACCAAAACTCAATTAGCCAAATGGCCCGGGGTCTATTTTCCTTACAGTGGTCACAAAGACCGGGTCTCTTTCAACCCTTTCCCTCTCTCAAACGGTCACCTAGACCGAGTGAGCTTTTCTCCTTAATCAAATGGGACACTTAGTTCCCACAAGAACCACCACAACTTGGTGTCTCTTGCTTTGATTACAAAGGTGTTGAGAACAAGAATGGGGAAGAAGAAAAGCGATCCAAGCGACAAGAACTCAAATGAACACAAATATCTCTCTCTCACTAGTCACTAAATGTTTGGAGTGATTCCGGACTTGGGAGAGGATTTGATCTCTTGTTTGTGTTTTGGAGTGAAGTCTAGAGCTCTTGTATTGAATGTAATGGCTGAAAACTTGGATGCCTTGAATGTGTGGTGGTTGGGGGTATTTATAGCCCCACCCACCAAAATGGCCATTGGGGAGGCTGTCTGTCGATGAGCGCACCGGATAGTCCCGTGCGCCACCGGACACTATCCGGTGCGCCAGCCATGTCACCCAACCGTTAGGGTTCGATCGTTGGAGCTTCTGACAGCTGGGCCACCGGACAGTCCGGTGGTGCACCAGACAGGTCCTGTTCACTGTCCGGTACGCCTTCTGGCGCCTGCTCTGACTCTGCGCGTGCAGTCACGCACTGTTCACTGTTCCTGTAGCTTTTGTAGACGACTGTTGGCGCTGTAGCCGTTACTCCGCATGGCACACCGGATAGTCCGGTGCAACACCGGACAGTCCGGTGAATTATAGCGGAGTGGCATTTCCAGAAACCCGAAGGTGGCGAGTTCAGAGTTGATCTCTCTGGTGCATCGGACACTGTCCGATGGCACACCGGACAGTCCGGTGCGCCATACCATGGCAGCCTTCTGTTGGATTTGCTCCTTTCTTTTTGAACCCTATCTTAGACTTTTTATTGGTTTGTGTTGAACCTTTGACACTGTAGAACTTATAATCTAGAGTAAACTAGTTAGTCCAATTGTTTGTGTTGGGAAATTCAACCACCAAAATCATTTAGGAAAATGTTTGACCCTATTTTCCTTTCGCTTGTGTCTTCAATGTGTTGGTTGGAGGTATTTATAGCCCGAACCACCGAAATAGCAGTTGGAATGAAAATGGATGAATTGCACTTTTTGCAGGTGCACCTGATCACCTACAGTGCTGGTCCAGATGCACCACCGGACCACCTGGTCCTGTCAAAGCAGAGAGCCATTGGAGTGCGTCAGTCTACCATTAGGCATTGTCAGCGGTCTGGTGTGCCACCAGACCGGTTCGACGCCCTAGCTCCAATTTGCATAAGAAATAACCTCTCTAGAACTTCGATCCGATGCCCCACTGGACCAGGTCCTTGTACACCGGACTGGTTTGACACCATCTTCAGTTGAAGTCTTGTTTCAGTCCCCTATGCACACTCGGTCCAGTGAGC
Organism: Zea luxurians; assembly: GCA_029449295.1. Lineage (NCBI taxonomy): Eukaryota > Viridiplantae > Streptophyta > Magnoliopsida > Poales > Poaceae > Zea > Zea luxurians. The sequence goes on from JAOPSE010000073.1 coordinate 905,979, forward strand.
CAACCAGTAGACTAGTTTTTGCTAACTCGGTCAAATCTTCTTCGAATGACTTTGGATGTACCTGAGGGTGTTCCTATGACTTAGACAAACATATCTAGTGGATTTCCAACTAATATATTTCATAGAATTTGGTTGTTTTAATTCCTCTAACTCATATTCCTATTTTTTGCTCAAACTAACTCCAAAAAAGTGAATTGCTGAACCTGAGCCCACTCGTCAAACCTCACCTTCTCCATCCTGTAACAAACTTGTGTGCTCCATCGGGGAGATCCCATCTTCAGTTTATCAATGTTAACACGAACAAACAGAGCCACTAGGGCTCTCCTCTGCCTTATAAAACTCAGCTGCATCCCTAGGCCACAACCACGCGCCATGATGATATCCCCAGCCATCGTGCGCGTGCCTACAGGAAGTAGTGGGAGATTGGATGCTGCCACTTGCCATCACGTGCAGAGAGTCGGGAGAAAGAAGAGAGAGACGTTGCCACCGCCGTTGTTCTTTGCCTGCGCGGATGGTCGGTGCTTGGCAAACAAACTGGCGAAATCGCTGACTCCGCAATCTGGGGAAGCCGTGGCAGCTTGACGTAGGACTCGCGGGAGTCGATGGCGCATTGGCGCGCCGTGCAGAGGTAGTCGACTGACGGCGCGCTCAATGAGGGAGACGGCGACATGACGACTCTCTCTCTTTTCCCTCACAATAGCGTGCACACTCAATGGAGATTGGGGGCGAGGAGGGACGTCTCTTCGTGACTGTACCCCCACCTTTCTATCTTATTGGCCCCGTATCTGGAAGTCTGCAGCGATCTCCGCCTGTAACCTCCATTCGTATCTGGAAGTCTCCAGCGATCTCCGCCTGTAACCTCCTTTCTGGTTTGGCCAGAGCCTCTGCTGGTCGTATATCTTGAATTGAACGACGGACAACATTTAGAGATACGTGGACACGCTGGCGTTGCTCCTTTGCTCCCTGCTCTATTATATAAGAATGTGTTGTTTTTTTTTGTTAAGTTGCTACTGAAACTGTTAAAATATATGTACTACCCCGGTAAGCAACGTTTGGTTGGAAGATAGCGGCACGGAACCTGAATTGCACCCCGGCGGCGGCAACTTGTGGCCTGGAGCGTGACACCTCGTTCTACTTGTGTATCGATGCCGCCGGCGGCAGCAGGAAGACGCCTGCCAGTCACGGAAACGTGGCCCGTTCCATGGAAATCCAGTAGCACTGCCTGCGGGATCCTCTGGTAGGACCGGGCTGCGGGCTGGCTGGCGGCACAAGTGAAGTCCTGCGTGATGCGGACGCTGCAACCAACCGGCTCCCTGCGTCCTGCTCTGCAGCTGACCCCTTCTCCCGCCTCCGAAGGAAAACGGGCGGGCAACCTTCTCGTCCCTTCCAAAATCCCGAGTTTCCCCCCGATTTCGACCCTCCGTTTTCCCCCGCTTCCTTCTCTGCTCCACCGCCTCAGGAATATAGATAGTCGGAGAAAAAAAAACAGAGAGAGAGAGAGAGAGAGAGAAGAGAGAGAGAGAGGAGGCAGGGGAGTGGAGGGGAGGGGAAGCATCGCAATTCCGAACCCCCACCTCGCCGCTCCCACCACCGCGGGTTGCGTCCGTTTCGATTGCCCAGGATGAGCACCGAGTCCGGGGAGCTGCTCGGGATCGACCCCGTCGAGCTCCGGTTCCCATGTATGTGTCTCTTGTATTTTCCCTTCCCTTCCTTCCTTCCTTCCTTCCTCGCGGATTATTATTCTATCGATCTCCTTGGAATTTTCTGATCAATCACCGTAGCTTCGATAGATATACCAGACCGGGGGGAAATTTCGATGCGCCGCGTCGAGCTTCCATTCGATAAAATTTTCTATGACCATCTTTTCTTATCCTTTCTGCTCTCATTTCGATCGATGTTGCTTCTCTGGTTTCTAGTAGTAGTGGCGTTTTTAAGGTAAATCCGCGGCCGTCCTGTGTCGTTCGTTCCTTCGTCTTCTGATCCCCTTTCCGTTTTCGCTCTCTGGATCATGCATGCATGCACGCACGCAGTCGAATTAAATAAGCAGATCTCCTGCACGCTGCAGCTGACGAACAAGACAGACAAGCAGGTCGCGTTCAAGGTAAAACGACTCCTTTCCTGTGGGCTCTGGCCTCTGAGCGAGCTGTGTAAAAACAAAAAACAGACAGAATGGTGCCGTATCCTTTCAGGGACTCTAACGTGTACAGCATCGCGACTGTAGGTGAAGACGACAAGCCCGAAAAAGTACTGCGTTCGCCCAAACAACGGCATGGTGGCGCCCCGGTCCAAGGCTGACGTTGTTGGTAATTATCATGACATAGAACTGGCTCTTTATTTTAACGTGTGATAACCCACCGTGAACAATCGGATCCAGTTACGATGCAAGCGCAGCGGGACGTGCCACCGGACATGCAATGCAAGGATAAGTTCCTTGTGCAGAGCGCCACCGTCGCCAAGGAGGTCGTGCCAAAGGAGGTCACTGGAGACATGGTAATAAGTCACAGTTTCAGTGTGTTCTGTGGTTCAGCGTTTTATATTGGGACTGCTCCTTCTGTTCACTAAAATAAATCTTAATGATGGATTATGTAGTTTACCAAAGATTCAGGCAATGTAGTGGATGAAGTGAAGTTGAAGGTAGTTTATGTAGCGCCATCGTCCTCTCAAAGCGAAAGATTTGAGGACGGTAGTCTCGGCAGTTTGAGTTATCAAGAGGTAAGAATTTGATTTTAGAATCGATTGTTATATAAGTAGTAGGTTTCAAAAACCTACAAATATTTACACTTAGAGCAACTCTAAGGGACTTCTAGAAATCCAAGTTGCATTTTTTGAACGAAATAGGATGCTTTTTTGAACGCAATATGCAATAAGATGTCAAAATAGTTTTTAGGTTTTTGAGGAAGTTGCTTTTTGCAAGATGTCAAGAACTCGAGATAGCTATAGGTCTCTATAATAATCTCTAAAAGTTACAGTTGTTAACCCATGTCAAAATACTTATTAGGATTTTTAATTTAGTCTTCTATAACTACAGCATGTACATCATGATCTGTGCCAACGATTTACTGTCTGATAGTAGAACACTTGGGCTTATTCTCTTCTACTGCCTGACTATAACATTTTGCACTGATAATTGGTTCTTTCCCAATATTCACCTTCTGAAACTGAGAGTGGTTCTTTCTTTGCAGGAAACAAAGGAACCTAAAGAATCAGAAAAAATAATCACTGAGGTGAACCTCTTCTGTATAAAACTTGTCAAGCTGTGCCTACTGAAGATTCTAGCTGTAGTACTGTTGTACTTGAAATACTCATGCCTACTCATGCCTCAGAAGCCATCAAGTTGTAGCGTCAGGACACCATTTTCTTAAATATTGCACCGAAGTAGATGGAATTAACCATTGGTCTAATTGTATCACTTGCACTCATTCTGGTACTGTCTGCCACTGGAAGAAACTATTCACGACTCAGAAATAGAGATGGCGTTAGATAGTTCATCTGAGAGCATTCTACTTGAAGCAATCAACAATGGATAACTAGTCTCTCGAATAGCATTCAATTATAAGCCTATAGCAATGCTTCAAACTGTTGATTCAACTTATTCTGGCTATAGCAAATTTAACTGTATTTGTTCAATCTTCTTGCAGTCAACATTCTCAATATTCTGATATTGTCATGTGCCTACAATGTCCTTTACTGCATTTTTTTTCAAGTGTTCATTCATCAATTATTTTTTCCTCGTCCGTATAAATTTAGATGTAAATGACCTTAATTAGATGTATTATGCTCTCATGTATTAGCATTCTAATTGTATTGAATTCTTCAGCATGCCAACAAATTTTTAAAAACCAAGAATTTGAGGCTTTGGTAGGTATCATGGATTCCATTGGAGTCTTGACATGGTCTATTTATGTCTTTGTAGCCATTTGCTTTGATTTCGAAACTGATGGAGGAGAAGAATTCTGCTATTGAACTGAACAACAAGGTTCGACAAGAATTGGTCAGTACCGCATGGGCTTTTTTGTTGCTTATTACGCAAACAGTTAATAGGCTGAAGTGCAATTTTGTTGTCTTTGACTGTAGGTTACATTTAGCTTTTGTTTTTTAGGCTAGGCAAAGTTGTGTTATAGCTCTGTTGATAGTTTGTGCATTTCTTTACTGACCAATTTCAGATTGTACTCTGGTTACCTTTTAGTAATATGTTTTACATAGGCTAGATGTAGCCTCGTCCTTTTTGTGTCTTGCAACCCCCTTTCTCGTTCTCTTTTGAGTTCTTTTTGCTTTTCATGATTCCATCAAGTGCAGAACTACATATGCAGATTCACATGATCCCTGCATCCACTTTTATAAAGCTTCATAAAGCTTGACCAAGAACTATATCAAATTATATGCTTGTCTAGTGTGCAGAAGTTATATCTATATATTCATATTTTAAAATGCTTCTGATATGGTTTTGATCCTATAGCAATCAACCTATAATATAAGAGAAATTAAAGGTTAAAGTTGCTTTTAAAACTATTTTGTACCAAAATATGCCCGTAAGGATCCTCAAGCACTGGGTCTGCCCTATTTAATAATCTTTGGATGGATTACTTTCGCATTGCTTTCTGCCACAGGGATACCTTAATACTTGTATCGATTGCAGTGGCAGGGAAGTTTTATTTTGATTATAATTTTATTTGAATTTTGACAGGATTTTCTAAGGCGAGACATCAGCAGGCGGCATGGTGGTTTCTCATTAGTTTTAGTACTGGTGGTTGCTATTCTGGGAATACTGCTAGGGTTCCTCATGAAGAGATGAGTGTATGTAATGATTTATCTGGTTTGGCCTTTTCTGAACTAAACAAAATTGTATGTGCTGTGTTCTTGCTGTTGTACAACTCAGTGAGGCCTATTGTAATTTTCTGATTTATATTATAAACTTTAGTCAATCTGTCATAGTTACTAACACCAGCTGTTATCAGCTTGCAAGTGACTTGAGGTCTGGAGGTGTGGTCTTTTGGTTTTCGATAGATTTTGACTAATTGTTGGCATCCTTTTGCACATATATACAGAATGGTTTCTTTGAAACTGTTGTTCGTGATATATATGTTGGATGCTTTCCGGATTGGTTGCTCGCATATTCTGACCAAGCTGCATGAATAGCTGCAAAATACGTTATCTCGATGTCATTTGCCTATGCCTATTCGTATGCCCGAAATAACCGTCTCCGGTTGCTGCGTGCGAGCTGGTTGCGCGCGGCCGTCAACCAATCAGCCGATTTTTGTGAATTGCGTGGAGCAGTGTTTTATTCATTGTTGAGAGGGGCCAAAGTACCGAACTGATTTAGGTCTTGTTCGTTTGCGTTGGATTGTACCCGGAATCATTACAGCTAATAAAAGTTTATATAAATTAGAGAAGCAATCCGACTAAGAATCGTTCCGACTCACCAATCCGGCACAAACGAACAAGGCCTTATATGGTTATGCTACAGCTTGAATAGCAATGAAGAAACAAAAGGTGGACATTTTGGGGCTACGCATGGTACTTGATTGACGACCTATGATTAAGTTGTTCAGCCCCAAAAAAGATGTCCGGACGGTCCGCGGTCCATACGGTCCGTACTGGTGGTCCGGACGGTCCGCGCGTGCGCAGGGTCAATTAGGGTTCTGAGTTTCGTGCTATTGTTGTTGGCTAAATTCGTGGAATTAACTCGAGAGGTTTGTTTATAACGGGTCCAGCCTCATTCCTCTATAAATACAGATGAATACGGCCGATTAAACATCAACAATCAAATCAATAGTCAGTTTATCTCGCATTTATTTCTTGCACATTTAGGAGTAGTTCTAGTCTAGTTCTAGTTTAGCCTTCCAATCCCCAAATTCTCCGCTTCTCTTCGACTCTACGTCGATTAGAGGAGTCTAGGTCGGCCTGCTGAGCCTAGACAACACATAGGATCTCTCCTCCCCGACGGGGTCCCTCCCAGGAGCGAGATCCAGGCGCCGCCGCCGACCTTCGCCGCCCCTGCGCACGCGCGTACCGTCCGGCCTGTAGGCGCGGACCGTTTAGCCCGTCAGGCAGGAAACCCTAGCCCTGTCCCAGGTCGCGGACCGTCCGGCCTCTGGCCGCGGACCGTCTGTGCCTGTGCAGAGAGCACCACCGCCGGTTCTCACGCAGTGATTGGCACCCAAAAAGGTACCAACACACTTTTTGGCAACTCCACTGGTGACATCACATATAGACCCATCAGATCGGCCCTCAATGGCCGGTTCAAGGGATAACTCTGAAGTCCCCCAGCAACATCATAGAGCCGACTTGAGAAACCTTGCCGGTTGATGAACAGCTCCAGTTCGAGGAGCACAAAGAGCAGCTGATCCAAGAAGCAAAGGCAAAGTTCTTGGCCAACTTCAAGGTGGACAGGAACAACAAAGTCGTTCGACAACGGGCGATAGATCTGGCTTCGCTTCGACCTACCGCGACTACCCTCGAGGTAAGCAACACAAACGAGCTCCAATCTCTTAAAATTTATATAGATGAGCAGCAAGACCAAATGCAAAATATCATAGGGGTATGCAAAAGGATTATAGGAGGCTAGTACGTGCATTCGATAAATCTACCGTCGCAAATTTTCCTTCGCACGTGGTTGAATTGGGGGAAATCATACGTAATTCATCGGCTACAAGTTGTCACGACCAGTCACAACCCCTTTATGGGATGCCGATAGACACATACCCCGAGCAACCACAACCTTCTACGCACGTCGACAATAAATTAGCCGATCTGCACATATCCGAACCATCCGCACGTGTGCACGGATCGTCCAGGCCAGCAACGGCCGGTCCCATTTTTACTGAGGTACCGAGACATGCGCCCAAGCAACCACGTACTGCGCAAACCCTAAACTACCCAGTCGGACCATCTGCATACAGCGACAGACGATCCGCATACAATAATGGACGGTCTGGCCACGTGGCTGGACAGTCCGCGCATACCGCCGAACGATCCGCGTATCCAATCGGACGATCCAGCGCAGAATTTTTTGAGGATGATTGTTACCTGAATCCCCATCCGTCCCAGCAAAACTTCACATCATATCCTACGGTACCCTAGCACCTTAATACAGAATCCCAAGCCCACGGGGCGAGTACTTTCCGGCCCCGCTTAGAAGTCCGGAAAGGAACAGTCAATCCTATGAACCATATAGGGCAAATAGTAATGCACCACATAACTCAAACCAATGGGGGGGAAGACAACAAACTAGTGTCCAAACAACCTCACCTATGATGGGATCACCTATGATATGACAAAGAGCCGGTGATCTCCCGTCGGCTACTATTGACATAGTAAGGGAAGAAATAGCTGGGGCGTTCCGAGATAAGCTCAGAGTAAGCATGGTCCCTAGGGGGATGTCATATCGGAGGCCTTATGATAGCCGATTTGACCACCACCCATACCCACAGGGAACCAGGATACCCGAATTCGCAAAATTTTTAGGTGATCGAGGAAAAAACACATGTGAACACATGGGCTAGTTTCTAATATAATTAGGAGAATTGGCTGACATAGAAGCGTTCCGCGTGCGTTTATTTTTGTTATCTTTACTGCATTCGCATGGTATGCCACATTACCCCCTAATTCTATTTTGTCATGGGAGGATTTAGAACAAAAATTTCACGATCACTTCTTTTCAGGAGATTATGAGTTAGATTTGGTAGACCTAGTAGCCCTACGACAAGGGAAAAACGAATCGGTTAATGAATACATACGGAGGTTCCGGAATACAAGAAACTAATGCTTTCAAATTCATTTAACAGAAAAACAACTAGCAGGATTAGCCTTTAATGGACTGCGATATTATTTAAAGGAAAGATTAGAAGGTATCCAGTTTTTTACGCTAGCACAATTACATCAAAGAGCTTTGGCTTGTGAAAGCCGAAGCAAAGAAACTGCTAAAACAATTCGTCACAACATGCATATAGTAGAGTGCGACCAATGCAGCTCGGGTGACGAATTAACAGAAGTATACACGGCTGAAATGGTTTGGCCAAAACAGGCCAAATCTTTGGCTTGTTCCTCCTTACAGCCGGTTCAAAAGAAACGACAAGAGGAGGTTAAGTTTACATTTAATGTTGGCAAATGTGAAAAATATTTGATGAATTACTCAAAAATGGCAATATTAAAATAAATCATAATGTTCCATCCGCCGACGAACTAAAACGTTGTGCATACTGCAAGTGGCATAGCTCATTTTCTCATGCCACCAATGATTGTAATGTGTTTCGACGACAAATTCAATTAGCCATTAACAAGGAACGATTGAAATTTTAGAAAATGCAGGTGGATACGGAACCCTTCCCAATGAATGTGATCGACTTCGAGGGAAAAAAGGTCCTAATTCGGCCCAGCACAGCCGATAAGGGCAAAGGCAAAGAAGTCATCATCGGCAACACGCGGAAGGCCGATGAGAATAATAAAATCTTTTGCAGGAAAGTGGTGGCGGAAAAGACTCCTATCGGAGGGGAGACTTTGAAAGTTAGCATCACCACCTTCAACGCTGGGGGCAGGTGCAAGCAAGGGACCAGGCGCGTACACCTATTTTGCGCATCGCGGACGGTCTGGGACACTGCCGGAAAGTCTAGACCATTCCAGTGGACGGTTCGGCAACGCCCAGGAACCACGACGACCACGTACCTTCAAACCATAACGACCAGAAATAGGTACGTGGAAAACTAACACGGTAAAGGCAGCTGGCCGACTGGTAAGATCCGGCCCGACCATTAACCAGTTATTATCTAAATATGTAAAAAAGAAGGCCAGCCCAAGTGACCGGCCAGCGAAGCGACCTCGCTCGCCCATTCAGGAGCAACAGTAGGTAAGACCAATTGGACCACCTCACCAATCGGAAAAAATGGAAGGCCATACTGTCCAGTTGAGGCCTAACATACCTGCATGGACACCTCCACCCCATATCTACCTATACCATATCAATATGCATACGTACCACCGCCATACACACCAAATCAAATGTGGGGTATGCCACATATCCCACTTGAGGGGCACCCCAAGTATCTGTATTCAACAGGTTGACACCTCCAGTACAATATCGATTGAGCGCCACTCAATCCGGTCACCAGACACAAGCCCAGCAAGATTGCCGGACTACTCGGCCACAAAGGCCGACCAATCCGGCAGGGGGGCATATACCTACAACAACCGAGAGAATGACAAAAAGGACATCATCAAAATAGGTACAACAGATGTCGTCATTCAGGAAAATAATGAAGGACCGATGATTTTTGGTGAATCGGCCAACACAAACAAAAAAGAAGATACAACTGCCATCAAAATAGCTGATCCAAAATACTCCATGCCTCGATGGTGCCCATCGGGACTGACACGATCTCAAAAGCGAAAATTACAGCGCCTAAGAGCGAAGGAGAACCAAGAAAAGGAGGCGAAAATATATTTAATAACACACATCCACAGTACCCCCACTGCAAAAGAGGTGGAGGCCAAAGGCCGTTGAGATTAATCAAACGGCCATGAAGACAGAGAATGAGACAACAACTCCACAGCTCTCTATAGGTACGATAGACAGTCCGGCTATAAAGGTCGGACCATCCGCAGATGACACAGACCGTCCGACTCTCGAGTCCGGACCGTTCGCACTACACCAGGACACCTCCAACGACATGCCGATGCCCATGGAGGAGGACGACCTACTAGGAGAGGACCTGGTCGACTACGAGGCTTCTCCAGAGCACACGGGTATGGACATAAATGTGATTACATTTTCCCCGATTGTACTATTGTCGGCGACAATGAACCTGTCGTTGCTCAGTTTGACTTTGGTCCTAAAGAAGCCGCCTTCACTAAACCAAAGGAATCGTAAATCATTTGAAGACGTTCTTCGTGCGCGGTCACATTGATGGGATACCGATTGCTAAAATGTTGGTAGAAGGGGGCTGTAAATCTAATGACTTATTCATTATACAGAAAACTAGGTAAACAAGATGACGAACTTGTCAAGACCAACATGACCCTCAGGGACATTGGAACTGATAGTTCGATCAAAACCAAGGGAGTCACGTCCGTTGAGTTAACCATCGGGACTAAGACCCTTGCTGCTGCATTCTTTGTTGCTGATGTAGAAGGAAATTACAGTCTAATCCTAGGCAAGGATTGGATTCATGCTAACCAATGTGTACCTTCTGTGTTACATCAAATGTTACTATAATGGGTAGGCGACGATGTAGAACAAGTACATGCTGATGCCTGTATCACTGTGGCCGATGCCCCTGTACTTTGGACCTATGAGCTAGACTGCTACGTGTCTCATAGGAGTAGATTTTTCTGATTATCAATTCATAAGTATAAATAAAAAGGGTTTCATTCTTGTAATGCTAGAGCCGATGGAGAATCGGCTAAATCCTAAATAAAGTTTAAATGATGAGTACACACAGAATGAATGAGTCCCTGGTCACGGACGGTCCGACTTCTGAGGTCGAACGGTCCGGTCTTTTACAAGACAGTTTGGCTTTTAAGACCAAACATACACCACAACATAAAACCAGTGTCACGGACGATCCAGCTCCCGAGACCGGAGGGTCCACCGTCACACAAAGATCATCTAATTCCTCTATGGGAGACATAATAGAGGAATTCAGATATCTTGACAAATTAGGACAGGGGTTTACATCGGCCGATCCTTTGGAGGAGATTGATATAGGAGATGGTAAAACTCCAAGACCGACTTTTGTGAATAAGACCCTGGAGACCGATCCTAGAGATGAAATGATTGGTCTATTGAAAGAATATTCTGATTGCTTTGCTTGGAATTACACTGAGATGCTGGGATTAAGCCGTGAGATAGTAGAGTATCGACTGCCCATTAAGTCCGGTTTCAGACCTTTCAAGCAGAAAGCTAGAACATTTTGTCCAGACCTTCTCCCACGAATAAAGGACGAAATTCACCGGCTGTTAGAAGCTAATTTTATTAGACCTTGCAGATACACAGAGTGGGTCTCCAATATTGTGCCGGTGGAAAAGAAAGAATCAGGTAAGCTCAGAGTATGCATTGATTTTCGCAATTTAAACACAGCAACTCCTAAAGATGAATATCCCATGCCCATAACTTACACATTAATCAATAATGCGTAAGGGAATAGAATTATTAGCTTTCTTGATGGTAATGCCGGATATAATCAGATTTTCATGGCCGAAGAAGATATGTCTAAAACGGCTTTTATAGGTCCATGCTTCATTGGTTTATTTGAGTGGGTTGTCATGACATTTGGTCTGAAAAATGCTGGTGCTACTTATCAGAGGGCTATGAATTTGATCTTTTACGAGCTGTTGGGAAACACCGTGAAAGTCTACATTGATGATATTGTAGTCAAATCGGCTGAGTTTAGTTCTCATATAGCTGATTTGCGCAAAGCCTTTGATAAAATGCGTCAGTATGGTCTGAAAATGAACCCACGTAAATGTGCTTTTAGAGTGTCAGCTGGTAAGTTCTTAGGATTCATCATTCATGAACATGGTATAGAGATAGAACCTGACCGAATTAAATCCATCCAGAATGTGGGACCTCCGACCTGTAAGATCGAAGTGGAGAAGTTCCTTGGTAAGATAAATTATTTGCGAAGGTTTATTTCTAACCTAGCCAGGAAGATTGAAGCCTTCACCCCTATCATTCGGCTTAAAAATGATGCCAAATTCACCTAGGGGGCAGAACAACAAGAAGCGCTTGATCTCATCAGAAAATATTTGTTTTTGGCTCCCGTGTTAAAAGCACCGCAAGTAGGAGTACCGTTCAGATTGTATATTGCAGTTGAAGATAAGGTTATTAGGGCTGTTCTGACGCAAGAGACCATAGGAAAGGAGCATGTGATGACCTATCTAAGTCGGAGGCTGGTGGATGCTAAAACAAGGTAAACTTTCATCGAGAAGTTATGCTTATGTCTGTTTTATGCATGCACCAAGTGTAGATGTTATTTGCTGTCTAGTCATTGCATCGTTTCCGATCAAACCGATGTGATCAAATACATGTTGCAAAACCTGATTATGAGCGGTAGAATTGGTAAATGGGCTTATGCACTCATAGAATATGACTTGTCTTATGAACCATTAAAATCTATGAAAGGTCAGGTCGTAGCAGACTTTATTGTAGAACATCAGATTAATGATACTCATAAACTAGACATATCATGCCTCACTGTTACTCCCTGGAGTTTATATTTTGATGGATCGGTTTGCAATGAAGGACAAGGAATTGGCATCGTGCTTGTTTCACCAAGTAATGTCTCTTTTGACTTCTCTAGCCGATTAAAAACTTATTGCACTAACAATCAAGCCAAATATGAGGCCCTTTTGTTCGGCTTGGAGATGTTAAGTTGTATGGGAGTAAAACATGTGAGGGCATTTGGTGATTCTCAGCTGGTTGTCCAACAAATATTAAAAGAATATCAATGTTTTGATGGTACTCTAAACAGTTACCTTGAAAAATGTTGGGGCACAATTCATTCTTTTGATGAATTTAGCATTCAACACATCTCTAGAGTTGAGAATCACAAAGCTAACAATTTGGCACAAGATGCATGAGGTTATCGGATAAAGCGAGGGAAATTTCACAACACCAAAAATCTGATAACCGATACAGTACCAATTCTCCAGGTCGTGGACCGTCCGGTTGAGGGTTTCAGACCGTCTGGGGTTGCCAGGAAAGTTCTCCTGATTGATTCGGCTGGTAATGAAGCTGATGCAAGCGATTGGAGGACACTCATAATTAATTATCTACGAAATACTAGTGTTAGGACGGAGAGGAACGTTCGGCGTACATCTTTCAAGTATGTTTTAATGAGTGATGAACTCTACTGCCGAACAGTCAATGACATCCTGCTTAAATGCTTGGGTCCAGGTGATGCTATATTATCCATGGCCGAAGTACATGAAGGGATTTGTAGTACCCATCAATCGTCTCCAAAGATGAAGTGGTTGTTGCGAAGGTCTGGCTTCTATTGGCCTAACATGATAGTTGATTGTTTCAAGTACTACAAAGGATGCCAAGTATGTCAAAAATTTGGCGCCTTACAGTTGGTCCCTGCAGCCGAATTACATCCTATCATCAAGCCTTGGCCTTTCAGAGGATGGGGATTGGACTTTGTAGGAGAAATTCATCCTTCATCGTCAAAAGGGCATTGGTTCGTGTTAGTTGCTACTGACTACTTTACTAAATGGACTGAAGTCGTTGCTCTGAAGAACGTGACACAGGGAGGTAATTGAGTTCATAACTGAGCATATTATTCATAGATTCGGCATTCCCCAGACTTTGACTACTGACCAAGGGGCTTCTTTTATGTCAAAGGAGGTACGTGAGTTTACTGAATTATATAGAATTAAGTTACTCAAATCATCTCCGTATTATGCTCAGGCCAATGGACAGGCCGAGTCTAGTAATAGGACATTGATTAGCCTGATAAAAAGAATATATCTGATCATCCTAAGCATTGACATAAGATTTTGTCCGAAGCTTTATGGGTTCATAGAATATCTAAACACCATGCTACTAAAGTATCTCTGTTTGAACTTGTCTATGGGCAGGAAGCAGTGTTACCTGTAGAGATAAGTTTAAATGCTGTCAGGTTCGCCAAGCAAAATGATCTGACTGTCGGTGATTATTATAATTCAATGATGGACAATATTGATGAAGTGACCGACAAAAGGGTGACAGCCTTAGGAGAAATAGAGAAGGACAAGATCATGGTCGCCAAAGCTTATAACAAGAAGGTCAAGGCTAAATCGTTCCAGATAGGGGATCTGGTGTGGAAGACTGTCCTGCCTCTGAGGAGCAAAGACCGGAAGTTTGGGAAGTGGTCGCCAAGCTGGGAAGGCCCTCACAGAGTCACACAGGTGACGTCCGGTAACACCTACTTGTTGCAAACATTACAATACAAAGACTTGCCCAAGGCTTTAAACGAGCGTTTTCTCAAGCAGTATCATCCTATTATGTGGCAAGATGTCTAAGGAAACTGATGTGATCACAACGTGTTAGTTGCTTTTGGTTCGCTCAGCTCCACCAAAAGGCAGGGGGCATATGTTGAGCCCCAAAAGAGATGACCGGATGGTCCAGCCCTGGGGCTAGACGGTTCGCGGTCCAGACGGTCCGCACTGGTGGTCCAGACGGTCCGCGCGTGCGCAGGGCCAATTAGGGTTCCGAGTTTCTTGCTATTGTTGTTGGCTAAATTCACAGAATTAACTCGGGAGATTTGTTTGTAACGGTTCCAGCCCCCCCTCTATTAATACAGAGGAATACGACCGATTAAACATCAACAATCGAATCAATAATCAGTTTATCTCGCATTTATTTTTTGTACATTTAGGAGTAGTTCTAGTCTAGTTCTAGTTTAGCCTTTCAATCCCCAAATTCTCCGCTTCTCTTCGACTCTACGTCGATTAGAGGAGTCTAGGTCGGCCTGCCGAGCCTGGACAACACCTAGGATCTCTCCTACTCGACGGGGTCCCTCTCGGGAGCGAGATCCAGGCGCCGCCGGCGACCTTCGCCGCCCCTGCGCACGCGCGGGCCGTCTGGCCTGTAGGCGTGGACCATCCGGCCCGTCAAGCAGGAAACCCTAGCCCTGTCCCAAGTCGCGGTCTGCTGGCCCCTGGCCACGGACCGTCCGCGCCTGTGCAGAAATCACCGCCACCGTTTCTCATGTAGTGATTGGCGCCTAAAAAGGCACCAACATAAGTAACTAGTTGATTTCCACGCTCGTTGCTGGAGTATTTTGAATGTTTTCGTTTCAAATGTGTAGGAGTGAAATCTTGCTTGCTATTATAAACTTGCACAAAAATGAAATAAAAATATAGTATTACAGTTGAGTTTTTCCATCCAATAAAGCAGTACATGAAGGTCACTGATACAAAGAAGCATACATGTAGCTTCTCTAGGAAAAATACATACGGGACTTCCTAAACTTTACAGTTTTAATAGTAGCTTTGGTCGTGAGAAACAACGGTGGATAAAAAAACATTAAGCACAAAATAGATTGATCGATCTCACACCGCGAAACAACCGCGAAGAAGGCGGTTAAGCCCTGAACAGGGTACGGCTCGAACCAGGGCCGTTCTTGACTTTTCAAAGACTCATTGCGAAATTTGATATAGAGGCTCCATCCACACACAAATATATATAATTATATATATATATATATTACCGAATATTTAGCGTATAAAAATTATTATGCACTGCTTTAAAATTTATAAGATAACAGATATAAAATATAACAAAAAACACTTACTTATTATATGATATTATTAAAAATATATTCTAACATTTTGTGATACAAAGTCATCCCTTATATCATCTAGATCAATCTCATCCAATATTTTTTTCGATATATAGAATCGCCAAGCCATTTAACCTCTCTTGAGTTATTGTTGACCATAAATAGTTCATAAATTTTTTTTAATTTTAAAAAGCTTCTCTCTA
Organism: Zea luxurians; assembly: GCA_029449295.1. Taxonomy (NCBI): domain Eukaryota; kingdom Viridiplantae; phylum Streptophyta; class Magnoliopsida; order Poales; family Poaceae; genus Zea; species Zea luxurians. The sequence continues at coordinate 921,439 of JAOPSE010000073.1, forward strand.
CCGAAGCAACCATCGTATGTATAGTTTATAATACTCTATATCAAAATAAAATTTGTTTTGCTTCTTTAATAGATTTATCATCATCAATATAAACATAAAAATTAAGAGCTAAATCAAATACTATTTTAAAACGGATGGAGTATTCGATAAGTAATTGAGACATTAGTTTAACAATATAAACGAGACTAGTCGATAACTCGATAGCGTATCGTTTTTTGCGTATTTGTGTCTAGAATAGATAGATTTAACAAAAAATACTAGCGTCCAGTGGCTAGGGGTCCTCTGTTTTTGGGGGCCCGGTGCGGCCACACCCTCGGCACCCCCTCGGGGCCGGCTCTGGCTCGAACCCATTCCTTTGATGTGTACCCCCTATTTATATAGGGAGAAACTAAATAGGTCGATAATTGAATGGCTTAAAGAAGGGGGTCACAAGACATCAGACACGCGTGTAAGAGTAGCTCCAACAGTTTATATAAAATCCTAGGTAAATATAGAGTTTTGTAGCTCAGGAGCGGGCAGGATTCCACGGTACCGAACATGCACGATAGTGGGAAGGCACGTGGGAGGTAGTGCGCGCGAGGGTGGAGTGAGCGCACCTCAGCAAAATTGGCTAGCGAGGGAGACGCGATGCCGAGCGAGATAGAGTAGTGAGGTTGAAGGTGATGTTATTGGATTAGGTTTTCAGGACCAATTTCATTTTTTTACCGAGCACATATCTTTTAACGAGCTTGTTGGAGCTGCTCTAAGCGACGAAGTAAAGCAACTAATTTCCTTTAGGTAGTGGCGGAGCTGACAAAAACTAGTAATTTTTGTCAATTAAAATGTTTTAAGAGGCTAACAGGAATTGGTCAATTTTTATGGATACTCTAAAGGACCATATAAATTATTTTGGCCTACGAAAATTTACGGATTTTCTATTGTGGGTCTTGGCCAGAGTTTTAGTAATTTTCCTCCGCTAATAAACATAAAGGCTGGTAAAAATTAGTCTATTTCAGTGGACTGTCCTAAGAAATCATAAAAATTATTTTGGCCTATATTTTTATTTTCTTATTATGTAGACCGAGTTGCTTAGAAAAATAATTTATTTCAGGCTAGATCTGGGCTAGAGGCCTCCTAGCCCTCGACCCCCGTTGAAGATCCACCCCTACTCAAGGGACTACCCTTGAATAAGGAATTCTCTTAACTAAAATTTAGTCGTGTCATATTAAATGTTTAAATATTAATTATATATAAAACTAATTATATAGATAAATATCAAACAATGAGACAAATTTACTAAGTCTAATTAATTTATGATTAGTAAGTGTTTACTGTAATATCACATAGGCAAATCATGACCTAATTGTTCGTCTTACTATTTAGTCTTCATCTATGTAATTAATTTTATAATTAGATTATAGTTAATACTTCTAACTAACTAGTATCAATATCAGAGTGATAGAGATATTAATGGGTGCCAAACTTGGCTAACCAAACGTTGGCTTTCTCAACAAGAGCCACAACTAGAGGTGGTAATGGATCGTGATCTAAATGCTTCTTCACAAAATGATAAGGCTCTAAATAATTTATAGTTCAAAAATAATAGAAATAGGCTCCGATCCTAATGCGATCCTTAAAACTTATAATGTAAAATTTAGAGCTTATTGTCACCCCTAGCTACAACTCACAAATCAAACGTGCTCCTAAAGCCGCATTTCTTGTCCCACCAACCAAACAAAATGTCCTGATATCCCTCTATCTAAACCCTCCCCTCAACTGGCTCTAGACAAACACGTTCTTTACTCTCACTCTAAAGTCGGGTCACTAAGCAATATCGCTACATCCTACAGCTAAAGCAGAGAGTATCGAAAAATACAAGCCACAAGACAAATAGAAGAATATTGATAAGATCTGGAGAACTGAAACCATCTATAACTTCTGCAGAATCACACATTTGATTCAAACAGATAAGAAATGCCTTGGGTTATTAGCACGACAAAAATTGGGTATGTATCTATTGGGGAGGGAAAAGCATGAAGCTCTCAGGGCTTGCTAACCATGGGCCTCGAAGTTTTTTGCACCCATGTTTCGATCCGCTTCATTGCCTTCTCTCTCCTACGTCGCAGTGCTTTGAATTCCTCAGGACTGAAAGGAGGAGGCAGGTCACATGGGCCAGCATCGCTGGCGGATCTCACCATGGAGTCCTCCATGAACTTCTTCTCGCGGCCTATAGCTTGGCAAGCCAGAGATTCAGGACAGACCTCAATAGCTTCAGGTGGTTTTCTTGGCTTGAACCTTAGGAGCTTGGCATACTCAGTTAAGAGGTGAAACATGTAATCATATACATATTCCATGCTGAGCTCTTTTTGAATAAAGTTGCTTCCTTGCTTTCCTATCCTCTGTGCCTATATTTGAAGTGCAATACGTGGATATGGTCATTAATAAAACATGCAAAACATTTACAAATGTACACGGTCATTAATAAAACATGCAAAACATCTATAAATGTACGTAAGAAAACATTCTCTATAGAAGAAAAGGGGCACTCTTTACTCCACTATGTTATTATTTGTGAAAGGTCAAGGAGAATTGGATTAGAAAAGTAGACGAGTATTCAAATTGATGACTCACTACCCACAAGTCATTTCAACAGTTATTTTCTACGCTTATGCTCTGGTTAAAGCACAGAACATTCAGCTATAGCATATACTACAAAGGAGAAAAAGGAGTCTTATATACTGCTTGAGGAACTTCTATTAAAATATGAATCTGCCTAATATTACAGGCTAAAAAGTTTGTCTGGCAAAAGCTTCCTAGAAATATGCTGAGCATGATATATGTCATGTTAGTTTGATTATTATAGGTGACACTAGAAATATCTCCTGAGTGCATACAGCACAATGCACCATATAACCAATGTATTCCATCATTCATGCAAATAGGTAAGATACTTTCTGTAGTGAAGCTTTGTTACACTAACAACTAACATTGTCTAACCAATCTCTTTACCTTATGGTAGGTGCCTAACCAAACAAAACACACTTCTTTTAACTCATTATTTTGCACATTGTAGTACCTGGTGACATTTGTTTTGGAAACAAAAGAAATTCTCAACCATCCTGACTCCACTGTCGTATTTAACCAACCTTTTGTCCTTTCTACTACTAGTACAATGCTGTACAGTCCTAGCTATACTTTTTGAAGGCTTATAATAAATGTATTACTCTCTTATAATATCTGTATTAGAAAGTTGTTCTCTCTTGTTATGAGGTTCATTTACATCTGTGACTGATATATGGGACCTGACTCAAAACAAATAAAACAGTGAAGCTTTGTTACTAATATAATAAAGGGGGCAGACCCAATGCCAGAGGCTCCCATATGAGTGGGATCTGAGAAAGTGATAAACTGAGTCAAGCTCCCCGCCCCCTCAAATGCGGACAAGCTACTTCGAACCCGTTATCTGATGACTCAGTGCTCTCACCGCTGCACTAGGCCTGCCCTTCTTAATGATATGATAAAGGTGTACACAAAAAGATACCTTCTGCTTGTGAGAGTTGCCCCAATCAACAGCAAACTTTATGGAGCTACACTTATTGTCATCCCAAATTGGCCAATAATGTTGCATGGGCATCAGCACCCTTGAATAAAAATCATAGTATTTTGGTGTAACAACTAGTGTCATGGAATCACAAGCTAGAATATACTTCTCACTGACTGACCATGCTGATCCTTCAATATAAATCTTGTACCTGTCACCCAAAGAAAGAATCTCAGTATTATGAACAGATAATGTGTATTTCAACTTGTCCGCGAGAAGAAAAAAAAGAAACCTATGAGTGCATTGACTAGCCAAATCTGACTGTTTGTATCCTGCCTTGATCTCTTTGAGCCAATCCTAAACAACCAAAAAGGAAAATCATGGGTCACCATTACTAGAACCATTTAATTGAAATAGTCATCCACTAATTCTGATGGATTTAAACATTTTATGGGCAACAGAATTGACAAAATAATGGAAGTTCGCTCATGGGAAGACATTGGGTCATCACAATTTCTCCAAGTACAAGAAAGTGTGATGTAACATAAAGAGAAACAAGGTACCTGTTTGTAAATCCTTGCATTCCATTCATGCTTACTGGAGACGTTACACTTAACAAGCTCCTGCCTTGTAACTGCAACATCTGGATTCCCTTTCCAATAAGCATAAGGTTCTCTAGCCAACCATTTCACCCTCTTGTTTCCACCATTCAATTCCTTCTGCAGAGCATCCCACGGTTTTATGTTGATCTCAGGCCTATCATCAGTCATCACATACAGTTCATTAAGTGTTTGTGCTTTGTCTGAACATCAAAACACAAAGGAACAGATCAAGCACAATGTCACTTTAGTAGCTCCCAAAGTAAAACACATTAGAAATGGCACCGATCTTTTGCATTTGGTTCTCATTGAATTCACTGTGTTATAGAAACGAATGCAGTGAACACTGATATACAAAGGCATGACCGATTGCTTACCAGCCCCAGAATGACCAGTCTGGGAAGACAACATCTAGCGTCTCGTTGTCGCCGCAGTACCTGAAGAGCGGCGGCAATAGCGTGGCGTTCTCCCCCTGGTACTGGTCGGCGTGCACGACGGGCCAGTCGACGCAGTCAAACATGAGGTCGAGGTCAGGGACGCGGCCGGGGTAGCGCCGGAGCAGCTGCAGAATGCCCCAGATGGTGAAGAGGTCGCGCGTCTGGAATGCCGGCGCGATGCGCTCGATGTACGCGCGGCCCCGGATGACGACGAGGCGGAAGTTGGCGGTGGCGCGCGCGCGGTCGACCATGGCGCGGGTGATGCCCCCAGCGGCGCGCCATGGGTGGAGGTCCTCGTGGATGAAGCGGAAGTAGGCGGGGCAGGTGGAGGAGGCGTTGGAGTTGGCAGGGAGCGGCGGGGGGTCGGGAAAGGCGGCGCAAGTGGAGGCGGAGGAGGCGTTGGGGGAGAGCACGAGGTCGAGGGTCTGGGAGATGTTGCTGGGGATGGTCGGGTCACGGTGAAGCGGCGGCGCCGGGCAGGAGAGGGAGTAGGTCGGCCGAGGCGGCGGCGGTGCCGCGGGGATGGCCGGGATGGAGGAGGTGGTGTGCGTCGCGGTTAAGATAGCCTGCAGGGAGAGACAAAGACGATGATCGACGATCCCGTCTGAGTGAAATGTCCTCTCTTCTGCGTTGATGGCTTGTTCAGAAATTTAAAAAATATTTTTAATCGATTATGTGTGTGTGTTCTGGTTCGACGCTATCAGCTCATATAATAAGAATGCCCCAGAGGGTTATGCTGATACTAAGGAAAAATAAATTGGACAAAAAGGGGAACATGATGATTTGATCAGAGACGCATATCCAATTTAACCCCAGATGGTTATGCTGATACTAATAAGAATACAAAAATATCCATTATTTCCACATATTTTTTTTTTCTATATAAGGGTTGGGGTTTTGCAGCTTGCAAGCAAGAACATCATATTTAAGAGTATGTTTATCTGAGTGATTGAAGAAATTTTGTTTGGAAATAAAGGACCGGAGCTTACCTACCAGCTTTGAGCTCCACTGATCCAGATTGGTGGTCGACAGATGAGTCTGCACATGTTAATGCCCATGCATCGGTTCAGTAAAACTAATCCTTGCGTCAATAAGATTCAACTGGAAGAACAATAGTCAAAATGATTGAACACCAATAGACATGCATCAACCAACGTCGTTTATTGGGCACTAAGCTAGGTGCTGAAAGTATGTTTATTGCGCACTAAAAATCGCTGTGGCTTTGACATATTATTATTGGAGAAGAGCACTAAAAATCGGTGTGGCTTTGACAATTATTGTTGGAGAAGAGTACGGGAATTAGTGCTGAAGGTGGTAAGGAAAAAATAATTTTGGAATTTGATTAGTAACCGTATCTACCTTGTTTAGTTCATCGTCAAAAAGTAGATGGCGAACCTCTTGGGTTTTCAAATGGAAAATTATATCACAAAGTAACCATGAATGATGAGGATCATTCATCTTCCACTGTAAATACAATCCTTACTCATTTATCACCCCTCCTGTGTTCGTATAAACTTCTAATCACAGTCTCGCAAAGAAACGAACAGAATTATCCCATGCATATGCGCGAAACAGATAAACAGAGAACATCCGAAAACGGAACCAAGTTCAGATCGCAAGGGAAGAAGAAGAAGAGGAAATATAACCTGGCACGGCACGTATGGCGACACTGAGAACACCCGAAGATGCAAGATCGCAACGGGAGAATGAGAGGAAATAGAAACTCTGAGCTTACCGTGGTGGTGATCCAGCGGGCGGACACGAGGACGCCGACCACGACAACGAAGAAGAAGAGGAAAATGGCCGTCGTCACCGGCGACGACGAGGAGCCCGGACCTTTGCTCCATCGCCGGCCGTCCGGGATCACCGCTGCAGCCGCCGAAGCCATCGGCCCCTTGTCCAGCGCTTCGGTCTGAGAGATCTGGACCGTGCCGGGTATTCCCCCTCCTTTCTCCCTCTGTAGGCGCGTCAGGCTCCGGTCCTGGACACTCCTCCTCGCCCCTCGGGGAAGAACGGGTCAGTCGAGCGAGACACGGAGCCTGCCCGGGAGTCGCCACTCGCCAGGGGACGTCGCGTTGGGTCCGCGCCGATCGCTCAGGAGGGCACGTCCACGTGCTGCGTCTAGGGGCTCTGCATGCGGATGTACTATCGTTTAAAGTTTTCACTCAACAATTATTAGGAGGGAATTTAGTGCTAATTGTGGATTGCTACTAGAGATGGCAACGGGCATGTACCTGTTGGGTATCGCGTTCCCAAACCCGTGCCCGCGAAAATGAAACCTGCTCGCTAAGAAACCCATACCCGCAGTCGGGTAGGGGTTTTTGCCCGTACCCGTGCCCACACGGATACCGGGTACCCGCGGGCTACCCGTGCCCGACAAGCAATACATGCATATACAGGATTACATGTTCAGAATTCAGACCCTCTAGCATCATTCCACTAATTCTGAGAACTGAGAAGTCACAACTGAATGTCATTTCAAGTTCCTACATGACCAGAAATCCATAGTACCAGAATTCATTACATAACCAAATGAAATGCATAGTGAGTTAGTGACATGAGATCCAAAAGCACACGCCGCACACCAATCACAAGTTCATTACAAGTTACAACTGACAAATGGCATGAGAACCAAAATGATGCAGGATGCTAGTCAATTGTTCTTGTACTTGACTTGTCCTTGCAAGTTGCAGCCAAAAGGTGAACATCATCTGAACTCTTGAGCCCAAAGTGAAAGTCATATTGTAAGTTCCTACAGGACCAAACAAAACACACGAGCTAATTATAAAATCATGGGAAGCATAGTAATAAAAGGAAGGAAACTATTATTGCATAGGAAATCACCTGAAGACCCTCTTGCATGTCTTGGAGACAAGACCAAAATGTGGCAGGCTGTTTAGTTTTTTCATCAACTATATAGAACATAAATAAATTAGCTTACAGCTGCAAAAGAAATAAAATGCAAAAGAAACAAATGTTAGATATACATTTGTATTTGTTTCTAAGCCAATCTTGAGAGCACATGAGAGCCTCTAACATCTTTGAAGTCAGCCTGCTGCGATGCTCACTAAGAACTCGACCACCTGTGCTAAAAGCAGATTCTGAAGCTACTGTGGTAACTGGGATAGCATATATGTCCCTTGCAATTCTCCTCAAAGTAGGATATCGAGTTCCAGCTACCTTCCACCAATCTAAGACATTGAAGTTCTTGGTATGCATGTTCACCATTTCTTCATCCAAGTATTGGTCTAGCTCAGACTTGAACCCCAGGCTTGCTGGCCTTTTATTTGCAATACGTGCACTAATGTCAAATAAGAAGTCATCATGGTTTCCAATTGATGGTGCTGATGACTCATTGTTATCCACATTCTCCACCACATGATACTCACTCATCAAGTCAGCTAGCAAGTTCTTAACCTCAGCAACCTTATCCTCACATTCTATACCCGACACACCAAGCAAGTCCTCATAACAAATCAGCAGCACAGCAGTTTTGAATCGAGGGTCAAGAATAGTTGCAATACCCATGAGCCCTTGAATGTCAGACCAATACTTATCAAATTTGGCTACCATATTAGCTGACATCTCTTGTACCAATGGATTGCCACAAAATGACCATGACCTGATTTGCTTTCTAATCTTAGCAACTCTTGTGAAATAGATGTTTGCAGTGACATAATCAGTTCCAGAAAATAATGTAGTTATGTCATTAAACAATCTAAGCCTCTCCACAACATCCTCTGCAAATTCCCACTCATCATGACTAGGCAAACAAGTGTACTGCCTATCTACACGGCTTGCTCTTATGAACACAACCTTGTATGGCAACACAGTGGCAAGCATGTTGAAGGTTGAATTCCACCTAGTCCTACAGTCAAGTCCTATCTTTGTCTTGATATCAATTTTAAGAAACTTGGCTATTTCCTCAAACTTTTCAATCCTTTTTGGAGTGGATGTCCAATAAGCCACACTATCACGAACCTGTGCCCGTATCTGTTCTACCGAACCTCAAGGAAGCTTGTGCTAATGTCTTCCCATTTAGCTTGATCTTCTTTTGCACACAACTTTTTAGGTGGACATGAAGATGCTTCGTCCCATTATTACTTGCTGCAGAAAGTTTCTTGAAGCAATAGTTGCACTTTGCTCGAACTGTGCCATTGCACTTCACTCTCTTGAACTCCTTCCAAACAGCTGAGGTGAGCTTTCTCTTAGAACCAGGGACATCATCATCATCTTCCTCTTCTAATTCAATGTCGTCGTCGTCATCTATTTCAATTGGCGCCGAGTCATTTTCTGACTCATGACGAGACGATTCAGGTTCTAGAGATGCAGGCATTGCTGCATTTGAAGCCTGAGATAAAGGGGATTGACTTCCACTTGGTGTAGACATTGGTTTTAATCTGTAAAAAGAGAGCTGACCATTAAACAAGTAAACAGCCCCAAAATATATATATATATATAAGCTAAATAATACACTTATACACCCTATGTACGAACTAGCATGTACACCCCAAAATAACATATATATATATATATATATATATATATATATATATATATATATATATATATATATATATATATATATATATATATATATATATAAGCTAAATAATACACCCTATGGCAGCATAAATCTGCTTTGAATTAGCAAAGGCAAACAGAAAAATTAATATCCATGATGTTTGAACAAACAAGTACTTCTCCAGAAACTAACGCTACTGCATAACACGTGCACATGCCACACAAATAAATGGAATCAACACTGAAATACTGAATACATGGCATATTTCATTACCCAAGAGGTGACCGCCGAGTGTTACGGTTGGCAGCTGCAGGAACAGGCAGAGACACAGGGGGGCGCTGGTTCTTGGGTGATGCAGCAGTGGCAGTAGTAGGCTTCTGGCGTGAGACACAAACCTTACGCCTGGACAAGCCGGCGACGATGATACCTGCTCTGGATGGAGGCGAAGCTATAAGATGTGACGAAGGCGCAGGAGCAGCTGGTGCTGCCTGTGGTGGACCTGGTGGTGGCTCCCCTTGCTCCGGATCCGTGCGGCAATCAGTCACCGTGGCGTCCCTTCGGGACGGCTCGATGGGTTAGTACTAGTAGTAGCCTACGGGCCTAGATTCTATATGCACAGCGGCAAGAACGGTGAAGGATTAAAGAGTAAGGACTAGGGATGAGGGGAAGATGCATCACCGGCCGTCTTCGTTGGGAGCGCCAGAGATCAGCGCCATTGCCGGAGCAAGCTGCAAAGCGAGGGCGCAAAGCTGCTTGCGTGCGTGGGGGCGGCCGACGGCGTTGCTTGCGCGCTGCGCGCAGCGGCGCAGGCGGCAGGCGCGGCGCAGAGTGCAGGTGGCGGTCGACGGGCACTGTGGCGCTGGCGCAGTGGCGGCCTCCACAACTGGAGGGGACGAGGGGTCCTGACTCCTGAGGACTGAGGCTGAGGACTGAGGAGGTTGGGCGGTGGGGGTGGGGCCGTGGGGGTCTAGGGTTTGATTGTGGGCTGGGCTGTCGTACTAAGTTGGGCCGTAATTGAATATCTGATCTGGATTCCTAAATCCTATGCCGGGTTTAGAAAACCCATGGGTTTGCGGGTATGGGTACTAAGATCCCAGACTCGTACCCGTGTACCCGCTGGGTTCAGCTTATCACCTATTAAAAAACCCGTGGGTTTGCATATTGTCCCATACCCGTACCCTAATAGAGCAAAAACCCACCGGGTTTCGGGTTGCGGGTACCCATTGCCATCTCTAATTGCTACGAGAGATAGAAAAAAAATCAGTGCAATAATAGTAACATTAAAAGAACGCAATGCTTTGATATCATTAGATCGACACTTCAATTCAACAACATGATGTTTTCAGACGCAAGGAGGTACATAAGCCATCTATAGAACATTTTTTTGAAACTCTAATCTGGTAATCGGGTCTTGTATCAATCACACGATCGCGAGCAACCACAAACTTGAGTTATTGATTTGAGTTTGCTCCCAAGGTTATCCGCATTGATTGAGCAACTCATAGCAAGAGAAACGATCTTCCGCACTCCAAATTTATTTATAATCCTAACCTCAAGTATAGTGCGTGTTCAAAGTTTATAATTTTTAGGTTTCGCCTATTCAGCCCCTCCTCTCTAGGTGACTTTCAATTGGTATCAGAGGAGGTTTTTCATTAGAGTCTAACAACTCGAAGTGATGTCGGGAGAACACGCCAAGAGGGAGATGGTCACCGACGAAAAGCCTCAAGCCTCGAGAAAAGAAGAACGAGGAACAGACTCCATCAAAGGAGGCCGGCGACAAGCACAAAGAAGAATCTGCTGGCTCTATTAAGTCACATAGGAAGGGTGACAAGAAGAAAAAGAAAATGAAGAAGGTGGTCTACTACGAGACCGACTCTTCATCACCTTCCACCTCTGATGCCGAGTCTACCACTTCGAAGTGCCAAGAGCATAAGAAGTATAGTAAGATGCCTCTTCGCTATCCTCGCATTCCTAAACGCGCTCCTCTACTTTCCGTACCCCTTGGCAAACCACCATATTTTGATGGTAAGGATTATTGTATGTGGAGTGATAAAATGAGGCATCATCTAACCTCACTCCATGAAAACATATGGGATATTGTTGGGTTTGGAGCGCAGGCACCACAGGTGGGCGACGAGGACTACGACTCTGATGAGGCCACCCAAATAAGGCATTTTAATTCCTAAGCAACCTCTATACTCCTCGCTTCCTTGTGTCGAGAGGAGTACAACAAGGTGCAAGGGTTAAAAAATGCCAAAGAAATTTGGGACGTCCTCAAGACGGCGCATAAAGGGGACGAGGTGACCAAAATCACCAAGCGCAAAACGATCGAGGGAGAACTCGATCGATTTGTCCTCAACAAAGGAGAGGAGCCACAAGCAATGTACAATCGGCTCAAAACAATGGTCAACCAAGTGCGCAACCTCAGGAGCACCAAGTGGGATGACCACGAAATGGTCAAGGTTATTCTTAGATCTCTTGTTTTTTCTAATCCCACTCAAGTTCAATTGATTCGTGGAGATCCGAGATATAAACAGATGTCTCCTGAGGAGGTAATTAACAAGTTTGTGAGCTTTGAACTTATGATCAAAGACTCCAAACACATTGTCAACTTGGAGCAAGACGCCACCTCCACACCCGAGGTGCAACCCGTTGCATTCAAAGCAACGGAAGAAAAGAAAGAAGAGTCTACACCAAGTAGACTCTCAATCGATGCTTCCAAGCTCTACAACGAGGAGATGACTCTTATCATCAAGAGCTTTCGACAAATCCTCAAGCAAAGGAAGGGAAGGACTATAAACCCCGTTCCAAAAGGGTGTGTTATAGGTGTGGTAAGTCCGGTCACTTTATTGCAAAATGTCCATATACAAGTGATAGGGACAGGGACAACGACTAGTAGGGTAAGAATAAGATGGAGAAGAAAAGATACTACAAGAAGAAGGGTGGTGAGGTGCACATGGGGCGGAAATAGGACTCCGATGAGAGCTCCACCGACTCCTCCTCCGACGAGGACGCCGCCAACATTGCCATCAACAAGGGCCTTCTCTTCCCCAACGTCGACCACAAATGCCTCATGGCTAAGGAGAGCAAAACGAAGAAGGTACATTCTAGAGATACCCCTAAATATACTACATCCGAAGATGAGGGTAGCTCTAGTGATGATAATGATGATCTAACTTCTCTTTTTGAAAACCTTACCAAGGATCAAAATAAAAAGATAAATGAATTAATATAAACCATTAACAAGAAGGATGATCCCTTGGAATGCCAAGAATACTTGCTCGTTAAGGAAAATAAGAAGTTTGTTAAACTAAAAAATGCTTATGCTCTTGAAGTAGAAAAATGTAAACATTTATCTAAAGAGCTTAATGATTGCAATGATTCAACTTCTTATCTTAGAACCAAAAAGTTTAATTGCTAATATTGAAGAATTGAATGCTTGCAATGTTTCTACATCTACAGTTGAGCATGTCACAATTTGCACTAGATGTAGAGATGTTAATATTGATGCTATGGATGATCACCTTGCTATGATTAAAGAACATAATGATCACATAGCTAAATTAAATGCTAAAATTGCCGAGCATGAGCTTGAGAATGAAAATTTTAAATTTGCTTGTAGCATGCTATATAATGGGAGACGCTCTGGCATTGGCTTCCAACAAGGGAGTCAAAGCAACATCAAGATTAATGCCCCTAAAAACAGACTATCTAACTTTGTTAAGGGCAAGGCTCTCATGGTTCAGGATAGAGAGGGTTACATTTTATATCCTGAGAACTATCCTGAGCACAAAATTACGAAAATTCATGCTAGAAAATCTCATATTGTTTCTCATCATGCTTATATATATAGTAATGAGGTGTTGGGGGCCTTCGTCCTCCGAAGGTCCTCAAAAACATGATTTGACAATGTTTTCCAAGTGGATTATATGAACAGGTATTTTCGGATTCAGAATTATGGATACGGAGCACGACCAGGACGAAGCCTGAACCAGACGAAGGTCGAGGGCAGCCGAAGCTGTGCGCAGGGAAGCTTCGGCGCGATGGCATAAGGGGGAACCGACTTAAAGATGAAAAGACTTCGGGGGCCTCGACAGATTTCCATAAATCGTTAACAAATGTAATGGACATGGATGTAATTTTACGTGGGCTGCGTCCCGCGCCTATAAATAGATGAACAGTACTCCCGTACTGTTCAGGCTGACTTGGCATTGGCTTTTGCGTCACGATTGTACTTTTACCTTCTCTCAGGACCAAAGGTACATTTGTAATTTGAAATCATTTCTATTTCTCCATGTTAATAAAATAGAAATGATCTTATGTTGATGTTTATATTTCACGCTTTATATGAATCCTTCGGCATTATTTATTATATTTACGAAGGTATGTCTCTTGTGACCTTCGTCCTAAAGCATTATTTCCCGAGGGGGCGTAATGTTTCGAAGGACGAAGGACCTTAATGTTTAACACCTTCTATGTTGCCTTGTTCTTAACTCTTAGCATTTGAGAACAAGTCCCCAACATTGGCGCCCACCTCCGGTGAACTCACTTCCACTTCGAGTTTTTGTGAACACCTTCGGAAGCTATAGACCTTCGCTATGGCGCCGAAGAAAGCTTCAGCGACTGGGGCAGGAGCACTACAACCGCTGGACCACAACCAGGAGACCGTCTCTCTTCGGGAGGCCCGAAGCCAGAAGAGAAAAGCCGTCAGCCCGACGCTTGAGGAAGAAGAGCTAGACCAAGAAATCAGAGAGATGGAGATGCTACATCAACAAGTGCAGAGGAAGAAGGAGAAGATGGCCCGCCTAGCTGAGTTGCAAAGGCAAATAGACGAAGCCTCTGAGGAAGTTCGCCATCTCACTCACGATGAGCAGAACAGAAGGCCTCATCAGAAAGACCTTCATCAGGACGGCTTCGTCAACGAAGATGACTGGTATGATAATTTCCATCAGGGAAATTTTGTTTTCGATGATGCTTCTCCTCTGTCTGCTGAGCTGCAGGCTACACCTTGGCCTTCATCCTATAAGCCACCCCAGCTTCCCATGTTTGACGGCCACTCCGACCCGAAGCAATTCTTGATGAGCTACGAAGCAACAGTGTCTTCGTACGGGGGCAATGCTGCAGTCATGGCGAAGTCTTTCGTTATGGCCGTCAGGAATGTTGCTCAGACTTGGTATTCCTCTCTTCGGCCAGGAACAATCACTTCATGGCAGAAGCTGAAGGATATGTTACTGACCAGCTTTCAAGGATTTCAAACGAAGCCGGTCACAGCTCAAGCCCTCTTCCAGTGTATTCAGGATCACGAAGAATACCTTCAGGCGTATGTCCGAAGGTTCTTACGATTGAGGGCGCAGGCACCAACGGTGCCCAATGAAATCGTTATCGAAGCCATGATCAAGGGGCTTCGTCCTGGACCTGCAGCTCAATACTTTGCTCGGAAGCCTCCTCAGACCCTGGAGAAATTGCTCCAAAAGATGGATGAGTACATTCGTGCTGACAATGATTTTCGCCAAAGAAGGGAGGAGGCCTTCAGATTTTCTGAAATGACCAGGGGCTTCGGAGGGAGATACTACCCGAGGCATGTCCGTTCCATCCACAACACTCAGAATGATGATAAGGGGAGTCAGCAAAACAGGCCGCAGTGCTCCTCACAAGCTTCGGGGCAACAACAAACCTCCTTCCGGCCACCAGCTCCAAGAGGCAGAGGCGCCAGGGGCTTCGGCGGAAGATTCGGAGATCAGCCAAGGAGACTGTTTTGCTTGTTCTGTGGAGAAGGCAAGGGCCATACCACTAGGACGTGCCATGTTACAATCCAGAAGCAAAAGGAAATAGCCGAAGCTGCATCTCAACAAGCTCAGCCGAAGCAGGTCATGCATACTGCTTCGTGTCATCCGCCTTATATCCCACAATACATAGACAACCACCCTGCAGCTTCTGTAGCTTCGGCAAGTCAACCTCAAGCTTCCTGGCAGCAGCTTCCGCCTCCACCTCCATTGCAGCAAGGTCAACAGCCAGAAGGGAGTCAATACGCTCCACATCAGAGGGACTTCAGAGAACAGTCCGAAGCTCGCACAGTCAACAGCACTGTGCCAGAGTCGAAGCACATTTATTGACATATCCTACCTTTGATAGCAGTCTTTTCTATTCAGTTTTATTTTCTGTGAAGCAAAAAACATTGATAGTTTTCATGTAATAATTTCGTTGTTTCCTACGAGGAAAATCTATTTGCTCCACAAGCCTAAGTTGCTGAAGCCTAAAACTTTTTCCGTTACCAAGGAGGACCTTCGGATTAAAAATCCTTCGGAGTAACAGAAAGTCGTTCTAAGGAACGCAGAGTAAGTTTATGAAGTCACAAAAAGCCGTTCCAAAGGGAGCGCAGTGTAAGTTTTCTGCTCAGAAGTCGTTCCTAAAGGAATGCAGAGCCTACAGCGAAAAGTCAACGCTGATACCGCCTAAGTAAAAGGCGAAGAAGCTCCTAAGGGAGGCTTACAGCGAAAAGTCAACGCTGATACCGCCTAAGTAAAAGGCGAAGAAGCTCCTAAGGGAGGCTTACAGCGAAAAGTCAACGCTGAAACCGTCTAAGTAAAAGACGAAGAAGCTCCAAAGACGTTCCTAAGGGAATGCAGAGCTTACGAATATATTTTATGTGTATCTTCGGAACAAATGACACATGCATAACATAACATCATCACATCATTTTGCATAGCATAAGCATCATACATCATATTGCATTTGGCAAGAGAAGGGGATACTCTTAACCTTCGAAAGGATGCTTTGAGAAAGTGACATCGAAATTGTATAGCTTCGGAATACAGTTTCGAAGAATATTTTTACGAAACGTGGGCGAATTTTATCAGATCAATATCAAAGTTGTATAGCTTCGGAGAATGTTTTCACGAAGCATGGATATCATTCATCAGAGTAATTTTAACGAAGAATGTCTTCTTCACGAAGCATGAAAAGAAGGGAAGGTGTTTTTTCGCCGAAGGCTCAAAAATGGTATGTATTTAAAGTTTCATGCATCGTAAAGAATTCAATAATGAAAAGAGACTTGTATATTACATTCAAATGTACAAAGTGTTGCATAGATTACACTTTAAATGTTTTTTCCAAATAGCATCTAATCTTCTCTCAATACTGCTTCGGCGGCTTCATTCAGAAGTTGGTCAACAACCTTGTCCATGATAGTTTCGGCCATTTGTTTAATTTCTTCATCCCCTTTTGTGTGGGGGTCGGCAGTTGGTTCAACAGTTTCTGAGCGAAGAGAACACTTCTTCATTACTTTTACAAATCGCGAGCAAAGTTTAAAATGAAAATTACAACGCAACAAGAACGACTAATTGGTACCTAATTGTCTTTCGGGCTCCGTACTCCTTTCGGCAGCTTCTGCTACTTTTCTAGCATCATGAATGCCTTTTTCGCTTCTTTGGATGATCTCTTGCGCCATTCCTCGGCCGCCGTCGTTCCAGATATCAGTAAAAAATTTGCCACCAATCACGCTTGCTTCGGCCGAGGGGTCCTTGATATCTTCGGAAGATAAGGTAGCTTCGGACTGAGCTAAAAATTTTACATGCCCGCAACCTTTCTTCTCTAAGACAGAAGCAATTCCTCTGGCGCCCGAAAAAGCGCATATGTCGCCGCGACTGTTCAGAATCTCTTCGAAGGCCTCTGCTTCGTGGCTAATCCATTCCAGCGGATCTTCGGGATTACCTTGAGAAAAATTCTCTTCGCTGGAAAAGGCGCCGACGCTAGCAAAGCTGGTTTTAATTTTATTCACGCATTCTATAGATTTAACATAGCATTTTCCCAGAGATGTGCGAAGCTCCTTAACTCTTGATTCCAATTTGCTGACCATAAAATCACTAAGTTCTCGTTTCGTTTCCTCAAGCGCGCGCTCCTCTTTAGCTCTAGCCAGCTGTTTCTGAAGATCTTTAATCTCGCGTTTTTGAGCTTCGGTTTGGGCCTTTGAAGCAGCTTCGTCTTTTTTCACTTTATCTACCAGTGTAAGCAGAATTTTATCTTTTTCCAAAGCTTCGTTTCTCAGTTTGATAACTTCAGAGCGTAAATTATTAAATGCAATTTCATAACTTTCATCTTCGGCGCTCTTTTGCGCTCTTAGCGCGTTGCTTAGCATCAGGCCCTATACGAAAAAGAACTCATATAAGAAAAAAGGAATGAGTTGCGTAAAAAAATTATAAGGGGGTTTTTTCAAGCGTTTAATTCCCGTACCTTCAGGCTGTTGTACGCAAGACTGTCTGCGAGATCTTCTTTCGTCATGGCGCTTAATCCAGATTCAAGCTTCGGGAAACCAATACTTCTGGCCATCTCTCGGCAGACAGATAGCTCTTTGTTGTCAGGCAGGCAGTATAAGAAATCATCTTCATTTGTCCCATTGAATATTACTGCCCCCTTTGGATATTTTAGCTCCTTTGCATAATGGTTAGCTTCATGAGTTTCTTCTTCAGATAGTTTTTTCCCCGAAGCATGTCGTATGATGTAATCACACATGCTGGCAGGCGCTTCGGGGATGGCAGTGTCAGTTTCTTCAATTAAAATTGGTTCTGGTATTTTTATTGCTTCAGCTTCCAAAGTTTGCTCCCTGAAGGGCTCTGAAGGCCCAGCCTCAGCTTCAGCTTGTTGCGTCGGAGCTTCAGAAGAAGCTTCAGCAATTTCAACACTCTTTTTTGGAGTTGTGCTTGAAGACTTAATTGTCTCCAAGACATCTAGTACATTTACCATTCTCTTCCTTTTTGGGGTCACCATTGGACCCTTTTGGATTTTTGCTGCTTCGACATTTGCTACAGGACTCAAAATTTCTGATGCTTTTTCCTTAGTCGGATTTTTCGCTTCTTCCATTTTTTCTGTCGATGGCGCTTCGGCCATCTCTGCAATTTCTGGCAGCAAGGTTGGCTGTTCAGCTTCGGCGGCCGAAGAAGTTTCTCCGGTAAACTCAGGCACCGAAGCTGGTTCAATATGGCGTGGTCGGTGTGTGAGGACCTTCAACCTTTTTCCTTTCGGTTCTGGCTCGCTAGGAGCAGTTCCAGCTTCTTCTTTTTCAGAGGTTATGTTTTTCCTTTTTTGCCTTCGGATGGGATAACGATAATCAGGGTAGAAGAACCCGACTGCATCAAATACTCGGTTGAGTCTCTTCTTTTTTCGGCCTCCGAAGGTTGCCGATAGTGCAGTATTTTCAGCCTTCGAATATGCCCCAAGTAATTCATCACTTAATGTTTCAATGCTTTTCAGCCAGTCATCATCAGGTTCAATAAATTTATCTGCATATTTGAATGTGTACTTTAATCTGACTAGTCCGCCTTCGTCGGACTCTTTGATGGTTTCCTTCGGCATTTCCCACTTTTCTGCAAGTGGCCATACCCTGAAGGCAATGTGTTCTTGGACCAAGTCCCTTGTCCCAATAAACGAGCAGACTACCCCGAAGGCTCTTTGGCATTCTTCGGCGGCTTCGTCCATTTCGACCTTCGGCCTTCGAAGACCGAAGCGTTGCCAGATTGGGTGCATAATGATACTCTTCACATTCTCTTGAGCTGTTAGATCATTCTTTACATAAAACCATTCAGTCATCCAGGCTCCGGGCCACCTCTTCCGAAAGGTCGGCACAGGGCAACTTGACCCGGAGCGGGCGCCGAAGCTGTAGCACCCAAAGTTGTTGTGGTATTGCTCCTTTCCCCAGGGCTTCGTCTCGTATAATAACTCATGAATGTTGCAGAAGCTTTTAGCGTTCGGTTCCAAACCTTGGCTCCTCGCAGCCCAGACAAACACTCCCATTCTTATGATGGCTTCGGGAGTGATTTGATGCAGATAGACTTGAAATGTCTTTAGTACCTCAACAACAAAGTTGCTCAGGGGGAATCGAAGCCCAGCCTTGAGGAAGCTTCGGAAAATCACAACTTCATCTTCTTCGGGGGTGGGAGAAGTTTTTTTCCCCGGCATCAGCTCTCACAATAGATATGTCTCGGAAATATCGCCCCCTCATATTATCAATGTGACTCTGCTTGATGGTCGTTTTCCCAAAAACTGTGTGGCTTGGTCGCCACGGTCGATCTTCGGCCTCTTCCCCACCACTTTCCACATCATAGCTGTCGCTATCATCAGTATCTTCGGACAAACCTTCGAGAATCTCCTTCGTGATTTTTTCTGTATTGGTCTCTGCCATCGCTATCAGGAACCCCAGATTCTTCTCCTCCTCGAGACTCAGCTTCGTCTCAGCAGGGATCTTCAGCTTCGTCTCAGCAGGGATCTTCTTGCCTTCAGACATCTTCGGAAACGCTAAAAAATTGTTCCCGAGGCCGAAGCTTCGAAATCAAAAAGACCAGCAAATCTTAATGAACAAGAGCTAAAAATTTTAGTGGGCCGAAGCAAAAGGCAAGTGTGCGTACCAAATGAGTTCGCGATGTGATCTTATTTATACGCCTAGGGCGTTGAAAATTGAAAGGCCCCGCTTGTCAGTGAATGTTGCTATTCTAGCAAAGGGAAGGTGTTTTTTCGGACCTTCGGCTCAAGGCCTTCGTCCATATCGCAATCTGAATTTATTATTTACAAATTAATATTGCGAGGGGCTACTGTTGGGGGCCTTCGTCCTCCGAAGGTCCTCAAAAACATGATTTGACAATGTTTTCCAAGTGGATTATATGAACAGGTATTTTCGGATTCAGAATTATGGATACGGAGCACGACCAGGACGAAGCCTGAACCAGACGAAGGTCGAGGGCAGCCGAAGCTGTGCGCAGGGAAGCTTCGGCGCGATGGCATAAGGGGGAACCGACTTAAAGATGAAAAGACTTCGGGGGCCTCGACAGATTTCCATAAATCGTTAACAAATGTAATGGACATGGATGTAATTTTACGTGGGCTGCGTCCCGCGCCTATAAATAGATGAACAGTACTCCCGTACTGTTCAGGCTGACTTGGCATTGGCTTTTGCGTCACGATTGTACTTTTACCTTCTCTCAGGACCAAAGGTACATTTGTAATTTGAAATCATTTCTATTTCTCCATGTTAATAAAATAGAAATGATCTTATGTTGATGTTTATATTTCACGCTTTATATGAATCCTTCGGCATTATTTATTATATTTACGAAGGTATGTCTCTTGTGACCTTCGTCCTAAAGCATTATTTCCCGAGGGGGCGTAATGTTTCGAAGGACGAAGGACCTTAATGTTTAACACCTTCTATGTTGCCTTGTTCTTAACTCTTAGCATTTGAGAACAAGTCCCCAACATGAGGCTTCTAGCTCTAGGCATTCAACACATATCAAAATGCCTAAAAAGAAGATTACTAATGCATCAAATGAACATAGCATATCATTTAAAACTTTTGATGCATCTTTTGTACTGACTAACAAATCAGGCAAGGTAGTTGCCAAATATGTTGGGGGCAAACACAAGAGTCCTAAGATTTGTGTATGGGTACCCAAGGTGCTTGTTTCTAATGTGAAAGGACCCAAGACCGTTTGGGTACCTAAGAACAAGGTCTAAATTTGTTTTGTAGATTTATGCATCCGGTGGGACAAGTTGGATAATCGATAGCGGGTGCACAAACCACATGACACGGGAGAAAAGGATGTTCTCTTCATATGAGAAAAATGATGATCCCCAAAGAGTGATTACATTCGGGGATAGAAATCAAGGTTTGGTCACAGGTTTGGGTAAAATTGCTATATCTCCTGACCATTCCATTTCCAATGTTTTTCTTGTAGATTCTTTAGATTACAACTTGCTTTCTATTTCTCAATTATACAAAATGGGTTACAACTGTCTTTTTACTGATGTTGGTGTTACTGTCTTTAGAAGAAGTGATGATTCAATAGCTTTTAAGAGAGTGTTAGATGGTCAACTATATTTAGTTGATTTTAATGATAACAATGCTGAACTAGACACTTGCTTAATTGATAAGACTAATATGGGCTGGCTCTAGCATCGCCGACTTACTCATGTTGGGATGAAGAATCTTCATAAGCTTCTAAAGGGATAGCACATTTTAGGACTAACAAATGTTCATTTTCAGAAAGACAGGATTTGTAGCGCATGTCAAGCAGGGAAGCAAGTTGGAGTTCAACATCCACACAAGAACATCATGACGTCTGAAAGGCCGCTTGAGCTACTCCACATGGATCTATTTGGTCCGATCGCTTACATAAGCATCGGCGGGAGTAAGTATTGTCTTGTTATTGTGGATGATTATTCTCGCTTCACTTGGGTATTCTTTTTGCAGGAAAAATCTTAAACCCAAGAGACCCTAAAGAGATTCTTAAGACGGGCTCAAAATGAGTTCGGATTGAGAAACAAAAAGATTAGAAGCGACAATGGAACAGAGTTCAAGAACTCTCAAATTAAAGGATTTCTTGAGGAGGAGGGCATCAAGCATGAGTTCTCTTCTCCATACACACCTCAACAAAACGATGTTGTGGAGAGGAAGAATAGAACTCTCTTGGATATGGCAAGGATCATGCTTGATGAGTACAAGACACCGGATTGGTTTTGGGCAGAGGCGATTAACACTGCTTGCTACTACATCAACCGACTCTACCTTCACCGAATCCTCAAGAAAACATCATATGAACTCCTCACTGGTAAAAAGCCTAATGTTTCTTATTTTAGAGTTTTTGGGAGCAAATGTTTTATTCTTATTAAGAGAGGTAGGAATTTTAAATTTGCTCCTAAAGCAGTAGAAGACTTTTGACTTGGTTATGACTCAAACACAAGGGTATATAGAGTTTTCAACAAGTCCACTGGATTAGTTGAAGTTTCTCGTGACATTGTGTTTGATGAGACTAATGGCTTCCAAGTGGAGCAAGTTGATGTTGATGAACTAGATGATGAAGAGGCTCCATATGTCGCGCTAAGGAATATGTCCATCGGGGATGTGTGTCCAAAAGAATTCGAAGAGTCTCCACAAGCACAAGATCAACCATCATCTTCCATACAAGCATCTCCACCAACTCAAGATGAGGACATGGCTCAACAAGAAGAGGATGAAGATCAAGACGATGAGCCATCTCAAGAGGAAGACATTGATCAAGGGGGAGATGAAGATGATCAAAACAAGGAAGATGATTAAGAGATTCAAGATCAAAGACCATCGCACCCAAGAGTCCACCAAGCAGTTCAAAGAGATCACCCCATCAACTCCATACTTGGTGACATTCTGTCACACCTGGTTTTGGAAGGTAAACCGAATGCGAACCATGTACGTGCCAAGATCAGAACTCACGTACATAATGCTTACATAATTGGACATCATCACACAATGCTCGAAATAAATAGCGGAAAGGTACTTTAATTACATTAAGATGTCCGAGACATCCACAAAGTCTAATACATATCCATAGTGTTCAACATTAATATCAAAGTGCGGAGAAACGAAACGTAGAAGATAAGCCTACACAGGCAGCTGACTGGGGGTTTGCCACTAAAATAAACTAGAACTCATCGTAGTCCTAGAACTCCTCAAAGTCCTCCATGTTGTCAACATCTCCTCCTGAGCACTGAGTACAGTGGGGACAACCTAGGGTGGGGTGGTTTGTAAAGCAAGGGTGAGTACACATCAACGTACTCAGCAAATGTCCCGTTTGACTAAAGTGGACTAGCTGTATGTGGAGTTAAGGTTAAGCAGTTGCTTTTAGTTGGTCAAGTTTTATTACTATAAGTAGAGCCAAATTTTAGTAATAAACCTAGTTATTACCTAGAAGTACTCCCTCCAAGAGGAAATGCCAGAGATCAAAATTATAACCATCATTGCTAATCATCATCATAAAAGTAACCAAAGTTCTTGTAATCAAAGAGGATCCCAAGGCCGCTCATAACCGTGAGCACGGCTGATATACCCATTTCTAACACTCTGCAGAGGTCACACACTTTACCCACAAGTAGTGATTCCCTTTATGCCTGGGGTTCTAGCCTCCCCATTGATCACTACCAATGTGACCTAGCAGGGTCTCACTACGTAGCCTTTACAAAGATTTCCCAGAGGTCATAGTCGCCCGTTAGGTTTCTCCAGTTTGATAAACACAGTACATCTCCCCAAAGGAAGGATGACTAACAAAACCAAATCGAGAACCTCTGCAACCAGCCTCGGCAGAGCAAGTACTGTGCCCGGACCCCATTGATGGCCCTACGATGAAGCCAACTACTCCTCTGGTTCCTCTAATTAATCAGCTAAGGGCATCCCATTCCACCCTCATGGTTGCACTGTTATCCCAGGTTGTCACTCCCCAAACAGGTCCTTACGGAGAGGTACTCAGGTAACAACCTGAGTCCAAAAAGTATCACAAGAACCTCATCGGGATAACATCATCATATCATAAATAATCACATCATGTTCATTGATTAAGTTAAAGCAATAGCATAAGCTAACCATGATTAACCCAAAAAGGTAAATAAGGGTAAGGTAAATACAAACTAGTCAATCCTTAAGTTTCAATAATGTAATGCGAGATAATGAATTATAAAGTAAAGTAGGACATGATAGGTCTGAGGACACTTGCCTTCACCAGGTTCTTGCTTAGAGGGATCTTCGGCAACACACTCAGGAACCACGGGCTGCTCGTTGTCTAAACAAAGCGATCATACATTCAATACATTTGGAAAGTACAAATGAACAAAACATCAAGGATGTACAAAGATTGGAACATATCTCAAAAGGTATAGTATTAAATAAAGGAGAATGAAATCAAATTATAAAATGAACTAATCTTAATTAGGAATTGATTACTCTCTAAGTGTTTAGAACACATCTCAAAAAGGTAAAGTAGTAATTAAACAAACAAAAAGATTAAATTATAAGATGAACTAATCTCATTTACGAATTGATTATTCTTTAAGTGTTGTCCATAATTACATAACCTAATTCTATTCATTTGTTGAGACCTAAAAGTTAAACCAGAGATGAATTCATGTAATACATATTATTAATCTCACAAGATTAAATATACTTTAACTTCTAGGTCTTTCCTTTTATCTATTTCATTAAATGAGTAAATCAACATATACATTAATCTTATATTCTAGGTGTAAAATTAAAGTGTACAGACTATAGATGAGCATAATTTATTTGGGCAGAGAATAATTTCATGAACATTTTGCAATTTGAACCACTAAATTTGGAGTTCATATGAAAAAGATATGAAATAAACAAGTTTTGAAGTTTAAAATATGAAATTAGGGCTAATTCTGTGATTAAGTAAAAGCACAGGGGGCTATTTAAAAGAATCAGGGGTTTGCGCGCTAAATCTTAGGACGACGGGTTGATATCCTAAAACCTGAGGGTCTCTTAAGTAAAACATACACGCGAAGGGGTACGGGGTGATCTCGACCATCGGATCGGAGATCAACGGACATGATTAGATCCCGCGGACGCGCGCGCAGGTGCGAGCGCGCGAACGCGACTGACAGGCGGGGATGGGGTGTCAATGAACCAGGGTAGGCTAACCAGCCGGGCCCAGTGGCAGGGGCGCGGGTGAGGGGAAGAGAGAAGAGCGGTCGGATCTGGATCGGAGGGCTGAGATTAGATCCACACTGATTAAACCTAAATTGTTAGATCTCGAACGGACGCCCGAGATCCAACGGCCGGGGGCCGGACATGAGCGCGGTGGCGCCGCTCGGTCCCGCGGCGAGGGCTCGCCGGAGACGAGGGGGGTGGCCACGGTGAGGCTCTAGGGGCTTAGGGAAAGGGTTAGGCACGTTCAGGGCGACACGACGAACATGACCGTGGGTGCAGAACCGGCACGGGGTCACCAGAGAACGCAGACCGCGGTGGGAAAAGTCCCGCGGTAGCGCAACTAACTCCAATGAGCAATTGCACGGGCTCTAGGGCGATACTTGGCGAAATAAAGGCATGGGAATGGTGCTCACCTCGAGTGCGAACTCTGGGACGCTTGGAGAACGGCGGGGGTGCGATGGAGCCTCGAGTCGACGACAGCGGGGCTCCGGCTACGCAAGAAACGCTCCGGTGAGCGTGGACCAGGCAAACCAGAGAGGGGAAGGGCAAACCAGAGGGTGTCCCGAGTAGCTGACGGCAAGGCGGAACTCATCGAGGCTACAGACGGGGCGCGGGCTCGATGACGGTCGCAGAACAGACGACAGTCGACGGTGGGCAGTGGCGGAGCTCTCTGGTCATGCGCGCAGAGCGAGAGAGATGGCGAGAGGGTTCTACTGAGGGCGCAAGTGAGCGGGGGAATGTGGGTGAGCGGGGCGCGGGGCTCAAAAGGGGCAAGTACGTGCGGAGGTGGCCGGAGATCGCGCGGTCGTGGGCGCGTCCATGGCGGGGGATCGTGGGCGGGAGGTTGGGGATGAGCTGACAGGTGGGGTCGGCGGGACAGAGAGAGAGAGAGAGTGGTGCGCGCGCGAGATGAACGGCGTCGACAAACTTGGCCCACGGGGCAGCGAGAGAGAGGGCGCGTGGGTTAGCGCCGACAGGCAGGACCCACCTATCAGGCACCAAGGGCGCGGGGGCGCGCGCGGGGCTGGGCTTAATGGGCCGACTTGGGCTGAATTGGCTTTTCTATTTTCCAGGGAATTTCTAATTGCTTTTCTATTTATTTTCTCTAGGGTTTTCAATTCACATTCAAATCAAGTTTCAAATTCAAACCAAATCAAACATGTGCAACAATTCAAAGAATATTTGGAACTCAACATGATGCAACATTCCATGACTCATCTGTTTTTTCAAAAATAAAATAAATAATCCTTCACTAACTATGCTAACCCTAACCAAAAGAGAGAGAGAGAGAGAGAGAGAGAAACTAGAGAGAGATAGAGAAGAGTAACACCTGAATTTGGATGATAATAAGAAAGAAATTCTATACCCACAAATTCAGGGTGTTACAGACCTATCCCCCTTAAAAGAATCTCACCCTTGAGATTCAGGGTTGGCTAGCAAAGAGTTCAGGGTACTTGGCTCTCAGATCATCTTCTCTTTCCTAGGTTGCTTCTTCCTCTAAGTGATGGCCCCATTTAACTTTGCACATCCTAATGGTGTTCCTCCGAGTGACCCGATCTGTTGTCTCCAGAATTTGAGTTGGCTTCTCAATGTACGTCAGATCTTCTTGAACTTCAAGGTCTTCCGTTGGCAATTGTTTTTCTGGCACTCGCAAGCATTTCTTTAACTGAGACACGTGAAACACATCGTGCACGGCGGACAGATTCTCTGATAAGCTGAGTTGATATGCCACTTCTCCACGTCTTGCTTGAATCTGATACGGGACGATATATCGAGGTGCTAGCTTGCCTTTGTTTCCAAACCTTTTGGTTCTTCTGATGGGTGACACTTTCAAGTAGACATAGTCTCCCACTTCAAAACTGAGTTCCCTTCTTCTGGTGTCAGCATAGCTTCGCTGTCTGGACTGCGCTGTCTTCAGATTTTCCCGGACCATTCTAATATTCTCTTCAGCGTCAAGCAAAATATCTGGACCGAACACCTGCCTTTCGCCGGGTTGGTCCCAATGCAATGGGGTTCTGCAATTCCTCCCATAAAGTGCTTCGAATGGTGACATCTTCAGACTGGCCTGATAGCTGTTGTTGTAGGAGAATTCTACATAAGGTAGCCTCTTGTCCCAACCTAACTTGTCTTGCAAAGCACAAGCTCTCAACATGTCTTCAAGAATCTGGTTGGTTCTCTGTAGCATCCCAAAAATTCAAATCTTGAAATTTTCTCAAACTCGCTCTAAATTCAAAATGAATTTCAAATTTCGTTTCAAAATGTTTGTTTGCGAGTTGATATCAACAAATAAAATATAGTGGTCTATATTCTCTCCAAAATTCTCCTCAAAATATTCTACAAATATTTCCCCAGTAACCCCCCTCAAATTCTTTCCAGAAATACTGTCCAGATATTTCCCCAGTGATCCCCTTCAAGTTCTTTCCAGAAATATTGCCTAAATATTCCACCGATAATTCTCCAAGTATTTTTCCTAAGAAATACCTTCAGAATCATTTTTCAAGTCCCTACAAATACTTTCTTCATAACTTTTCTCATGCTCATACGTATACGTATGCCTCTAGTGTCATATGTTGAGCTCTACAAGCTAATTACACTCATATAAGACAAATCCATGCTAATCTCCCACTAATCCTCTCATCCCTCCCCCTAATCCCCCCACCATGGCTATAAATAGAGGGACAAGGGCCTCTTCTCATCCCACCCCAAGCCATTTCATGGCAACTCTCTCCACTCCCCTCCACACGCCCACTCCACCTCCCACATAAGCACACACTAGCACAAGGATCGTTCGGTCGTTCTTCGATCGTTCGTCCCCTTGTTCTTAGTTTGTTCGTTTGTTCGTTCGACGATCGTTCGTCCGATCGTTCATGGTTCGTTCGTCCGTTCGTCCGATCATTCGATCGTTCGTTCGTTCGTTCGTCCAAATAATCTTTTTCCTACCGTTATGCTGCCGAAATTCCGATCGTTCGTTCGTTCGATCATTCGATTGTTCATCGTTCGTTCATAGTTCCTATTCATCGTTCATCGTTCGTTCATAGTCCCTATTCATCATTCTTCCAGAAAATCTTTGTCCTGTCGTTATGCTGCCGAAATTTCGATCGTTCGTTTGTCCGATCATTTGATCGTTCGTCCGTTCGTTCATAGTTCCTATTCATTGTTCATCGTTCGTTCATACGAACTATTCACCATTACTATTCATCATAGTCGCTATTCATCGTTACTATTCATCGACACTATTTATCATCATTACTATTCATCATAGTTACTATTCATCGACACTATTTATCATCGTTACTATTCATCATAGTTACTATTTGTTGAGGACTTGTTCTCAAATGCTATGAGTTAAGAACAAGGCAACACAAGAATGTTAAATGTTAATATCCTTCGTCCTTCGAAGCATTATTTCCCTTAGGATATAACGATCTTCGAATGAAGGTCATGAAGGACATACCTTCATTATCACAGTATATATATATTAATGTAGGATGAAGCATGTAAAAACATGAAGAGGTAACATGAATAATCATATAACATCATTAATATATATCTTTTATCTTATTATGAAGAAATAGAAACATATTAAATTACAAATGTACCTTCGGCTTGACAGAAGGTAAAAGTACAAGCGTGACGCACGAGTGATTGCCAGTCAGCATGAACAGTACAGGGGTACTGTTCATCTATTTATAGGCACAGGACACAGCCTATGAGAAATTACAATCATGCCCTTTACATTTACTATTGGCTTATATAAAAATCTATGAGGACTGAATATCCTTTTCCCTTTTAAGTCGGTTCCCTTTTCTGCGATTTAGCCGAAGCTCCTTTACGCACAGCTTCGAAGCAACGACAACCTTCGTCACAATCATGCTCCTCATCGCGTACACTTTTATCATGAATCCGAAGATACTTGTCCATAAATAATATTTGGAAGACATTGTTAAATTATGTTTTTAAGGACCTTCAGAGGACGAAGGCCCCCAATAGTAGCCCCTCGCAGTATTAATTTGCTTAAGATCGAATTCAGACTGCGATATGGACGAAGGCCTTAAACCGAAGGTCCGAAAAAACACCTTCCCTTTGCTAGAATAGCAACAGTCAATGATAGACGGGACCCTCCAATTTGGAGCGCGTCGATCGTATAAATAAGAACTCACCCTGACCGCATTTGATACGCTATTTGTGCCACTTGCTATGTTTGCTCAATTTTATAGCTCTTGCTCACCAACGCTTGCTTAGTTTCTCAAGCTTTCTAAGCTTCAGTTTGAAGGACACATTTTCGTCATTTCCGAAGAAGAGATGTCTCAAGACTAGAAAGTTGCTGCTGAGACGAAGCTCACTGCAGAGGAGAAGCTCTTTGAGCAGAAGAAGGCTGCTAATCCTTATATAGCTAGTTTTATCGAGTCAATGGCGAAGTCAAATACAGAGAAGATTACCAAGGAAATCTTGGAAGGCCTGTCTGAAGACACTGGTGACAGTGACAGTTATGATGTTGAAAGTGGGGGTGAAGATTCTGAGGACCGGCCTTGGAGGCCAAGTCATTCGATTTTCGAAAAATCGACCATCAAGCAAAGTCACCTTGAGAGCATGAGAGGAAGATACTTTCGGGATATGTCTATTGTGAGAGCTGGCGGAGACAACAATGTCCCTGCCCCTGAGGAAAACGAAGTTGTTATTTACCGAAGCTTTTTCAAAGCTGGGCTTCGGTTCCCACTAAGCAGGTTTGTGGTCGAAGTGTTGAAAATTTGTCAGATCTTCCTCCACCAGATTACCCGTGTGCAAGGAACAATATCATAACAATTTTGGCTATTATGGATTTACCGCCCACCCCAACGCAAGCTATCCGGTGCCAACATATTGGAAAAGGTGGCCTGGGGCCTGGATGGAGGAATGGTTTTATGTGAAAAATGACTTTAAGGAAAGAGAAGATATTAAGGAAATTATTATGCGCCCCATTTGGTCCTGCTTCGGCCTCCGAAAGCCGAAGGTTGAAATTGACGAAGCCGCCGAAGCATGTCAGAAAGCATTTGGTACTGTCTGCTTCTTCATTGGTACAAGAGACTTGATTCAAGAACATATAGCATACAGAATATGGCCACTTTTAGATAGCTGGGAAATGCCGAAAGAGACCCTCACTGACTCTAGCGAAGGTGAACTGGTTCGGCTGAAGTATACCTTCAGATATGGAGATAAATTTGATGAACCGAATGACGAATGGCTGAAATGTATCGAAGCTACAAGCGATGAACTGCTTGGGTCATACTCCAAGGCAGAAGATAACGCATTATCCTCATCCCTTGGGGGTCGGGGAAAAAAGAGATTGAATAGAGTTTTTGATGCAATTGGTTTTGTTTACCCCGACTACTGCTACCCGCTGCGGGGACGGGGAAAGAAGAGGAAAGTTGCTGCTTTGGCCAAGATTGCTGCTTCGTCCACTTCAGATGAGCCTACACCGAAGAGCAAAAAGTTGGAAGTCCTTACCCACCGGCCACGCTATATTGAGCCGGCCATGATACCCGAGTTTGGCGAGCAGACTTCTTCAGCTGCTGAACCAAAGGAGCCCAATCCTCCTACGCAGAAGGCTGAAGAACCGGCTATCATGCCGAAGGCGTCCTCAGCCGAGCAAGCTGAGTCGAAGACTGGTAAAGATAAGGCCAAGGAGCCAGAAACTGAAGGAACAAAAATGATAGAAATTTTAAGCCCTTCGGCGGAAATAACAGTGCCGAAGATACAAAAAGGTCTTGTGGCAACTCCCAAAAGAAGAAGAATGGCAAATGTACTAGATGTGCTAGAATCAGTAAAGGCTTCAAGCTCTACTCCTTCAGGGAAAATTGCCGAGGCTTCGAAAATGCAAATCGAAGACGACACAAAACCGGCCGAAGTTGAAGCTGCAGTGAGCCAGGCTAGTGCCGAAGCTGGGCCTTCAGAGCCTGCTGAGAAAAAACCCTCGGAAATTGAAAAGAAGGTAGCAGAGGAAGAGGCTATAGAACAGACTTTACCTGAAAAAGCTGCCACTCCTGCTCCCGAAGCTTTAAAAGAAAGTATTGAATATATCATCCGTCATGCTTCGGGAAAAAACTCTCTAAAGAAGAAGAACGAGAAGCCCAACACAATGCCCAGAAGCTGAAATATCCGAAGGGGGCATTAGTGTTCAACGGCAGCGGAGAAGAAGATTTTTTGTACTGTCTCCCGAATAGCAAAGAGATATCTATTTGCGAGAGATGGGTAGAAGCTTCGGATTCCCAACATTAGAAGAGGGGCTCTCAGTACTGTCGAAGGATGAATTGGCCGACAGTTTGGCATATAATAGTATAAAGGTGTGAAAATCAATTTTTGTATTTAAAAACAAATTATTTCATTTGTTTATACTTAATACTATACTCCTCTTTGCAGGGCTTGATCCTTAGCAATGCCCTCAGGGCACAGAAAAATATCGAAGATGAAGGGTGCACAATGGCCCTGAACAACCTTCGCTCAGAGGTGATTGAACTAAGGAACGAAGGCCTTGAAAAGGATAAAATATTAATTTCATTGGTAAACAAGATAAAGGAAGACGAAGCTAACTCCAAAACTCAAGCTGAGGCCCAGAAGAATGAAATCGAAGACCTTCGGAAGCAACTAGCTGAAGCCAAATTAAAATGCGCTATCGCTGAAGCTGATCGCTGGAAAAATTATTTTGAAAAGATAGTTGCAGAGCTTCGCGCATCCAAGGAAAGGTGTTTTGAAAAATCTGTGGAGTGCGTGAAAAAGATAAAAACTAGCTTCGCCAATGTGGGCGCCTACTCAAGCGAAGACAACTTCATACGAGGCGACCCCGAGGGCGTTATCGAGTGGGTCAGTGGTGAAGCCAAAGCTTTTGAGGAAATCTTAAGTGATCGTGGGGACGTTTGCGCCTTTTCTGGTGCGAGGGGAATTGCAGCCGTCTTGGAGAAGGCAGGTTGCGATCATGTTAAAGCCTTGGCCCAGGCCGAAGCTGCCCTCTCCATGGAAGACACGAAGGATCCCTCGGCCGAAGCAAGCTTGTTGGGGGGCAAATTTTTCACTGATATTTGGGAAAACGGCAGCCGAGAAATGGCCCATGAAATAATGAAGAAGAGCAAAAAAGATATCCACGACTCTCAGGAAGCAGCGAAGAAAGCTGAGAAAGCTGCAAGAACTTGAGAGGCGAATAGGTATTGTTTAATGGCTTACATCTTTGTCATTTGTTTTCGTGGCTTTAAAATGATTGACTTTTTCTATCGCAGCTGAACTACCTCCTCCACCGGAGCCGTTCGACCCCCTGGCCGATCCGGAGACAAAGAAATCGATAGAAATCATTAATATGGCCGAAGCTATTATGGATGAAGTTGTTACCAAACTGCTTACCGAAGCCGCAGAAAAAGTTCTGAAGGAAGAATAGTAGCTATTGTAAAAACATTACTAGGATATTAATGTAACGTTTGCTGAACTATATGTGTGTAATATTTGGTGTTTGTAACTTTGAATGTAATATGCGAATTGTTTGTAATTCAGTTCTTTGCAATGCATGAAACTTTATGTACGTACCGTTTTTGAGCCTTCGGCGAAAAAACACCTTCCCTTCTTTTCATGCTTCGTAAAGAAGAGTTTTTATGCGTCGTAAGAATCATCCACACTTTGTAAAAACATCAAAGCTTCATAAACAACAGATCTCTTTTTCCACATCAGAAGTGATGAAGCTATAATTCTCAGCTTGCTTTGTGCCTTGGCATCCTTTCATTTTTTGTAAAACATTCTCCGAAGATCGGGTTCGTTTCCAATTGATGTCATTGATGTGATATGATGTATGATGTGATGCTATGCGATATGATGCGATGATATGATGCAAAGAATGATGCTAATGCCGAAGACACATACCCACGCTGAAACACAATCTCTGCGTCCCCTTAGGAACCATCAAAATCTCTTTGCCGTTTATTTTTCGGCTTCACCGCTTATTTTTCGGTGTAAGTTCTGCATCCCTTTAGGAACGTCTTTTGAACTTCTTCGCCTTCTATTTCGGCGGTATTCGTGTTGACTTTTCGTGCTTCGCCTTATATTTCAGCGGTATTTGGCTCTGCATTCCCATTGGAACGACTTTTGAGCAGAAAACTTACACTGCGCTCCCTTGGGAACGACTTTTTGTAGCTTCGACAAACTTACGCTGCGCTCCTTAGGAACGACTTTTTGTAGCTTCGATAAAACTTGCAATGTGACTTTTTAGCTTTGCATTCCTTTAGGAACGACTTTTGAGCTTCGGCAGTTTTTGAGCTTCGTGAGTCTGTGAGAAAGATATATTTCACTATGACAAGAACGAAGCTATTATTAAAAATGACAAGAAGACTAGATTTACATTGATTGTTCCTTATTAAAAAGAAAATGACAATGAATGTAAAAAATGCTTCAGAGGTAGGATATCTCTCAATAGATGTGTTTTGATTCTGGCACAATACTGTTAACTGTGCGAGCTTCGGATTCCTCCCTGAGATCTCGCTGCTGATGAGTCTGATGGCTCCCTTCTGGCTGCTGACCTCGTGAATAGGCAGGTTGTAGTGGCGGTGGAGGTGGAAGCTGTGGCCAAGAAGCCTGTGGCTGACTAGCCGAAGCAATAGAAGCTGCAGGATGATTACCCACATACTCTGGTATGTAGGGTGAGTGACACGAAGTAGTGTGCAGGACCTGCTTCGGTTGACTTTGCGGGGCTTCGGCTTCTGCAATCTCCTTCTGCTTTTGGATGGTAATTTGGCACATTCTTGTAGTATGGCCCTTGTCTTCACCATAAAATAGGTAGTAGATCTTCCTGGGCTGGTCCCCATATCTTCCTCCGAAGCCCCTTGCGCCTCTGCCTCTTGGAGCTGGCGGCCGAAAAGAGCTTTGTTGCTGCCCCGAAGATTGTGAAGTATACTGCGGCCTCTGTAGCTGACTTCCTCTGTCATCACTCTGAGTGGAGCTATGAATTGACCTGACATGCCTTGGGTGGATTCTTCCTCTGAAGCCCCTGGTCATCTCAGAGAACCTGTAAGCTTCCTCCCTTCTTTGGCGGAAGTCATTGTCAGCCCTGACGTACTCATCCATTTTTTGAAGCAGCTTCTCCAGAGTCTGTGGAGGCTTTCTAGCGAAGTACTGGGCAGTAGGTCCTGAACGAAGCCCCTTAAACATGGCCTCAATGACAATTTCATTGGGCACTGTAGGCGCTTGTGCTCTCAGACGCAAGAACCTTCGGACATACGCCTGAAGATACTCCTCATGGTCTTGCGTGCATTGAAACAGGGCCTGAGCTGTGACTGGCTTCGTCTGAAAGCCTTGGAAACTTGTCACTAGCATATCCTTGAGTTTTTGCCACGAAGTAATAGTCTCTGGCCGAAGAGAAGAATACCATGTTTGAGCCACATTCTGGACTGCCATGACAAAGGACTTGGCCATGACGGCTGCATTGCCTCCATACGAAGATATAGTTGCTTCATAACTCATCAAAAACTGCTTTGGATCTGAATGTCGATCATACATGGGGAGCTGAGGTGGCTTGTATGATGGGGGCCATGGGATAGCCTGCAGTTCTGCTGCCAAGGGAGAAGCATCATCAAAGGTAAAGGTATCATGATTAAAATCATCATACCATCCATCCTCATTGAACAAGCCTTCTTGATGAAGCTCCCTGTGTTGGGGCCTTCGATCTTGTTCGTCTTGAGCAAGATGGCGTACTTCTTTAGTGGCTTCATCGATCTACCTTTGAAGATCAGCCAGTCGGGCCATCTTCTCCTTCTTCCTTTGTACTTGTTGATGGATTATCTCCATATTTATGATTTATTGATCCAACTCTTCTTCCTGGAGTGTTGGACTAGTGGCCTTCCTCTTCTGGCTTCAGGCCTCTTGGAGAGAAAGGGTCTCCTGATTTGGGTCCATTGGCTGTAGTGCAGCAGCCCCTGACGCTGAAGCTTTCTTTGGCGGCATGACAAAGGTCAGTGCTTGCCGAAGGTGGTCGAAAAAGGGTTCATCGGAGGTGGGCGCCAATGTTGAGGACTTGTTCTCAAATGCTATGAGTTAAGAACAAGGCAACACAAGAATGTTAAATGTTAATATCCTTCGTCCTTCGAAGCATTATTTCCCTTAGGATATAACGATCTTCGGACGAAGGTCATGAAGGACATACCTTCATTATCACAGTATATATATATTAATGTAGGACGAAGCATGTAAAAACATGAAGAGGTAACATGAATAATCATATAACATCATTAATATATCTCTTTTATCTTATTATGAAGAAATAGAAACATATTGAATTACAAATGTACCTTCGGCTTGACAGAAGGTAAAAGTACAAGCGTGATGCACGAGTGATTGCCAGTCAGTGTGAACAGTACGGGGGTACTGTTCATCTATTTATAGGCATAGGACACAGCCTATGAGAAATTATAATCATGCCCTTTACATTTACTATTGGCTTATAGAAAAATCTATGAGGACTGAATAGCCTTTTCCCTTTTAAGTCGGTTCCCTTTTCTGCGATTTAGCCAAAGCTCCTTTACGTACAGCTTCGGAGCGACGACAACCTTCGTCACGATCATGCTCCTCATCGCGTACACTTTTATCATGAATCCGAAGATACCTGTCCATAAACCATACTTGGAAGACATTGTTAAATTATGTTTTTGAGGACCTTCGAAGGACGAAGGCCCTCAACACTATTCATCGACACTATTTATCATCGTTATTATTCATTGACACTATTTATCATCGTTACTATTCATCATAGTTACTATTCATCGGCCCTATTTATCATCGTTACTATTCGCCGACACTGTTCATCGTCGTTACTATTCATTATCGTTACTATTCATCGATGTTACCTATGTAACTTTTCGTCGTCACTATTCATCGTTACTATTCATCGATCATCCGATCGCCCCAAATTTCAACTACTCATCCATCATGCTGTCCAGTCCACCTAAGACCAGCCAGACCCATATTCTAGTCATACGAACTCCGGTAACTGTGATTTTCCTTCCAGTAGAGAACTTCCCATCTGGTCACCCATCCAGGTTTCTCCAAGTTGAGCATGCTTAACTTTGAGATTCCTTCGAACCAGGCTTCCAAACTTAGATTCCAATAATTCTCGTTTCTAAATTCTTACCAAACTATTCCCTATCCAACCATGTCATCCCTTAAGCATGGTTCATGTTTTAGAAAACTCCCAAAAATACTCTTGTCCCATATTCTGCCTATAACTCTCCTGTTCATACTAGGTCAGACGATTCAGTCGTCACTGTTCTCACCAACAGTGAACTTCACTGTGCTACACCACATACACCCAGCTATAAATAAACCTAGCTACCCTCTCCCTCTCCACACACACTCAACACCCTCAGCCAAGGCAAACACCTCACCCACTCAGTTACTCCGCTCTGCCGGCTACACGCATAGTGTCGCTTCGCCTCCAGTCCACCCTCCTGGTAAGCACCTCTGCTCCACCACTAGTAGTATCTCAACACCACATGACACAGATTCTACTCAAGACTCTACCCATCCATATATCGCTATTCTGACCACTATACTAAATATTTGTTGGTATACTTGCTGGTTTGTATGTTTGCTTGTTCATGTTGCATAGTTATCGGAGCATTCGTGCCGTCTCATGGAGGCCAGATCTGCAAGTCTACGCCAAGCGGTGGAGCCAGAAGCCAGTTCTGCGAGCTCTCCCTCCCTTTTGCCGGATAAGCATGGCAAGCTCATTGGATCCCTTTGATGCATAAATTACCTATGATTTTTCAACCACAACCCTCAGCCTGTTATTTTATGCATGATATGATTTTGAGACAAGTTATTATGGCCACCCAGCCGCTTGCCGCAATCAATCCTTGATATATTTGTTACAAATGATTTGAGAAAAGGTGTGAGTTTTCAAAAGAAAATGCTTTTCAAAATGTGTATGATGAAGGGTTTTCACCCTTATCACCTTTAGTAGGGATGATCAGGGACTCCCTGGTTTAGGGGAGGGCCTAAGGTGATGGCTCAGCTGGTTTAGGTGTAAGCAGAAGGATTGTCCCCTGACATAAGGACCGGTTTGTCATCCTTCACTACCTGTACTCCTGATAAGTACAACCACTCGAGACTGTATGGGCAGTCACTCAATCTGAACTCGTACGGTCCAAACCCCAGGGTTATGAAGGCTGGGGAGCACCAGGAGGATAAGGAGGGGGAATGTTTTGTCCGGTTTGGACATGGCGGTGGCCTACCTCCTTCCGGTATAATCGTTAAGGTAAGGACATGCGAGGAAAGAAAGAGATTCGACATTCGGGTCTCACGACCGTGAGATCGCAGAAACCGGACTAGTGGTTAAAGTGTACCCCTCTGCGCAGAGTTCAAACCTATTTGAATAGTCTGTGTCCACAGGAATGGACGAGTCTAGTGTGGTATGACAATTAGTGTTTTGTTTTAAAAAAAGGGTGCGTTTGAGAAAAGTGGTTTTTGAAAGGTCCGACGGTCGAGCCGTGAGCTATGGTGGACGGGAAGTCCAGTAGCTGTTTTTGAAAATGAAAACCAGTGGGAAACTGTTGAGATACTTGGATGGTTTAGTCCAGGGGATTTTGTTCTAATATTGAAAAACTTCCTGCTCCTTTGAGGGAGGATGCGCTTTGAAAAATACAAAATGTTTTACAAAACAACCCTGCATAAAATATTGTTGTTTCTGCAAAATATCCTGAGCTCCATATATTCCATGCATTATATCTGATTTCCCCATTCCGCGGGTGAAGGTGGGCTGCTGAGTACGTTTGTACTCACCCTTGCTTATTTGTTGTTTTTCAGAAAAAGGAGATCGGGTAAGAGTTATGACTGTTCCCAACCTTGCCTGTGGCTGTTGGACCGCTGATTTGCTTCGCTGCGTATATCGGGCTGCTTCAGCCCCACTCTGATGATATGTCCCCAGTTGTGGACCAACTCTTAAAGTTGATCGCCACCTTTATAGGTTTGTCTCGTTTAAGCAGATATGTAATCATCTGATGTATTAATGTGTTTACTAGCCTCCTGAGACTAGTAATTGTATCACATTTGAGTCCCAGAGGATTGGGGCGCTTCATTCTCTCAGTCTGACCGTCTGTCTGCGGGTGATAAGCTGAACTGAATTTCAAGTGTGTGCCAAAGCTTCATGCAACTGCTGCAAAAAATGAGAAGTAAACTGAGTGCCTCTGTCTGATACTATCTTCTTTGGAATACCATGCAAGCACACAATCCGAGACATGTATA
The DNA here is from genome assembly GCA_029449295.1 of Zea luxurians. NCBI lineage: Eukaryota > Viridiplantae > Streptophyta > Magnoliopsida > Poales > Poaceae > Zea > Zea luxurians. The sequence goes on from JAOPSE010000073.1 coordinate 959,225, forward strand.
ATTCTAACAACACTGCATTATTATAGGTGGTCTTGACTGGTATGAAATGGGTCGCCTTTGTTAAACGGTCCACTACTACCCAGACGGAGTCATAACCAGCACGAGTGTGGGGCAGACCGACTATAAAGTCCATCCCAATCTCATCCCATTTCCACTGAGGAATCTGCAACGGCTGCAACAAACCTGCGGGTCTCTGATGTTCTGCCTTGATCCTCTAAAAACTGTCGCATCTAGCAACATACTCTGTTATCTCTATTTTCATACCATACCACCAGAATCTCTTCTTAAAGTCTTGGTACATTTTCTCGCTACCAGGGTGTATAGAATATGTTGTCTCATGAGCATCCTTAAGAATCAGTTTCCGGATCTATTTGATGTCGGGAACGCACATCCTATCCTTGAACCATATCACTCCTTCAGCATCTTCACTGAAATCTGGACCTTTCCCATCGATGATCAGCTACCGGATCTCGTTGATCTTTTCATCGTCTTTTTGACCCTTCCTGATATCTTCCTCTAGAGTGGGTTCCAGCTCAACTGTCACTCCTTGAGTGTTGTTCAGAAATCCGAGACTCAGCCTGTCGAATTCTTTTGCTAGCTCGAACGGCATCAGGTGAGCAGCCAACATATTAACTTGACTCTTTCTGCTCAGAGCATCTGCAACCACATTTGCTTTGCTTGGGTGATAATGGATCTCTAGCTCATAGTCTTTGATCAATTCTAGCCATCTTCGCTGCCTCATGTTTAACTCTAAATGAGTGAATTTGTACTTGAGGCTCTTGTGATCCGTGTAGGTATCACACTTCTACCCATAAAGATAATGTCTCTAGGTCTTCAGTCCATGAACCACTGCTGCTAACTCTAGATCATGAGTGGGGTAATTCTTCTCATGAACTTTCAACTGTCGGGACGAGTAAGCCACTACTTTCTCTTCCTGCATTAACACACATCCCAGTCTAGTGTACGAAGCATCACAATATACTAAGAATGGCTTGTGAACATCTGGCAGAACCAATACCGGTGCTGTTGTCAACTTTTGCTTCAACATCTCAAATGATTCTTGGCACGCTGGGGTCCACTTGAACTCAACCTTCTTTGCCAGCAAGGCTATCATTTGTCTGGCAATCTTGGAGAAACCCTCAATGAAATGCCGATAGTAACCGGCCATTCCAATGAAACTCTTGATTCCTCAGACATCTTTTGGTGCTTTCCAGTCCAGAATCGCTGCTACCTTCTTTGGATCCACAGCTAGTCCATCTTGGTTTATAATGTGACCCAAGAACAGAACTTCGCTGATCCAGAACTCGCACTTGCTAAGCTTGGCATACAACTAGCAATCTCGTAGCCTCTGAAGTACTTTCCTCAAATGTTCCTCTTGCTCTTGCTCATTCGGAGAATATACAAGAATATCATCAATGAACACTACTACGAACTTGTCGAGGTAGTCCATGAACACACTGTTCATCAGGTACATGAAGTAAGCTGACGCATTCGTCAAACCGAATGACATAACCATGAACTCATATAGCCCATACTTGGTGATGAATGTTGTTTTCGGTATATCTGAAGGTCGGATTCTGAGTTGATGGTAACCTGACCTCAGATCTATCTTTGAGAACACACTGGCTCCTCTCAACTGATCAAATAGGTCCTCGATTCGAGGTAGGGGGTACTTGTTCTTGATAGTGACTTCATTTAAAGCTCTATAATCGATGCACATCCTCTTCATGCCATCCTTCTTCTCCACAAATAGCATTGGGGCTGCCCAAGGCGAGGTACTTGGTCTGATGTAGCCTTTCTCTAACAACTCATCAATTTGCTTCTTGAGTTCCACCAACTCTGGTCCGAACACTCGATAGGCTCTCTTGGAAATAGGGGCAGTGCCTGGGATAAGCTCTATGGCAAATTCAACTTTACTTTCAGGTGGCATGCCTGGTAACCCTTCAGGGAATACATCGGGAAATTCCGACACAACTCTAATTGCCTCAATCGGATTGGACTCTTTGTCATCTATTGATAAATGGTGACAGGCTCCTTCTTCTAGTTCAGGCAAGTACAACTTAGTTACTACTTCCTTTCCGAATGGGGACACCAACTTGACTATTCTCTTGTCACAACTGACAGTGGCTTGGTTTCTGTGTAGCCAATTCATCCCTAGGATGACATCTAACCCTTGAGTTCCCATTACTACTAGGCTAGCGGGGAAGTCTATCCCCCCTTATTTCAATCCTTGGATTCGGACAAATCCTATCGGACTGAACTTTTTCCCCAACTGAATTAACTCTTAAAGGTAGGATCATTGGTTCTATGGGGATGTTATGTGATTCTACCCAAGATGTTGAAACAAAAGAATGTGTGGCATCAGTATCAAATAAACCTTTTGCTAGGTAGGATTCGACTGGAAACATACCTGAGAGAACCTAGAGGGGGGGGGGGGTGAATAGGTGATCCTGTAAAAATAAACACTAAATAGCCACAAACTTGTTTATTAAGGTGTTAGTGTAATCAAGTGGCTAAGAAACGCTCTCGTGCGAACAAAGCAATCACAATAAGCAACACACGAGACACGTGATTTTTATCCCGTGGTTCGGCCAAGTAACACTTGCCTACTTCCACGTTGTGGCGTCCCAAAGGACGAGGGTTGCACTCAACCCCTTTCAAGCAATCCAATGATCAACTTGAATACCACAACTTTCTTCCTTATAGTCTTTCTCCCATTTGCGAGGAATCTCTACAATTTGGAGCCTCACGCCCTTACAATGATGATCACAAAAGAAGCACAGAAGTAAGGGAGGGGAGAGCAACACACACAAGACTCAAATCCACAGCACACCCACGCACACAAGTCACAACTTGAGCTCGAAGCACAACACACGGAGTTCGTAACTCAAATGGAGCTCAAATCGCTAATCAGAGAATCGAATGCGTGGAGTCGGAGTCTGGGAGTCTTAGAATGTTTCTTGTAAGCTTGTGTCACTCCTCCATGCGCCTAGGGGTCCCTTTTATAGTCCCAAGGCAGCTAGGAGCCGTTTGAGGCCAACTTGGAAGGCCAAACTTGCCTTCTGTCGGGTGGTGCACCGGACAGTCACTGTAGCTGTCCGGTGCACGATCTCCTTCCTTTTCTGGTGCATCCGATCGTTGGTTCTCGGGGTCGATTGGCGCACCGGACACTGTCTAGTGTGCCCATCCGACCGTTGCTACGGGCCACGGTCGCCCGCGGATTGCGCGGCCGACCATTGGCGCTGGCGACCGTTGGCTCACCGGACAGTCTGGTGCACCACCAGACAGTCCAGTGAATTATAGCCATACGCCGCCGTCGAATCCCGAGAGCGGCGAGTTCACGCGGACCAGCTTGGCGCACCGGACACTTTCCGGTGCACCACCGGACAGTTCAGTGTGCCAGGCTGAACTGGACTTTTGCTGCACACAGCCATGTCTTTTGCAATTCGATTCTATTCTTCTCAGCACTGTTTTTAGCACTTAGATAAACAATGTTAGTTCACAAAAACAATGTACTAAGTCTAGAAACGTACCTTTTACTTTGATTTGCACCTTTCACACATTTAGCACATAAGTACTCAAATAATGTGTTGGGCATCTAACCACCAAAATACTTATAGAAATTGCCCAAGGGCACATTTCCCTTTCAATCTCCCCCTTTTTGGTGATTTATGCCAACACATCAAAAAGCAACAAAAGAAGTGCAATATGGACTCAAATTGAAGACCAAATTGTTTTTGCTTATGATTTGGCATATTTGGATCACTTTTTGCCACCACTTGGTTTGTTTTTGCAAATCAAATTCTTTTTCCTATCTCCAAGTCAAACACACTTGTTTGGGCACATAGAGAGCTATTCCAAGAGTAAAATTGATCAAGTGCCAAAAAACTCCCCTTTTTCCCATAATCAAAATTCTCCCCCACAAGAGACCAAATTTTGCAATAAGAGTATTTTGGACAAATCAAATATTATAACTCTATTGTTTTCAAAAATTCACAAGTGGTAGCTGATCCATTTGCTTTGGCCTTAGTTTCTCCCCCTTTGGCATTAAGCACCAAAATAGGATCATTTTTGGCCCTTTAACCCCATTGCCTCACCAAAAATGTCAATTAAGAGCAAAAGGTCAATGAGAGCATACGTATGAACTTGGAAGTGAGTACACTAATATCGGAGTGCAGTTGAAGTCCGTCGCCAGGGGACCGGGTCCGGCAGATCACCCGCAGGTACTTTTGGGCGTGCCTCCGGGCCCCTAGCCGACCCCTAACGAACGGGACACGGACGTCCACTCGGATTACCCGCTTGCAGCTCACCGGAGACACCATGTTCGGTGCCCATCGAGGGTAACATGGCGCTCTCCCCCCTCCTCCTTGCGGAAAGGCGACGTAGGGGCGTATGTAAAAAAGCCGAGTCTGTCCCTGATCGCCCCCGAGCCTCCGCTTTGCATCGTCCAAGTTCACCTTTCCCTTTCAATGCACTTTTTGACTACATCAAGTATACTCAAACACAAAGGTTAGTCTCAAAGGGTCAAGATGTAGCATATCTCCCCCTAAATATGTGCATCACTTGCAAATGGACTTGTGAGGTCCGGGGATCATGTGTACAACTTGAGCATCACAATAATGGATTTAAATGCATAGAGTAACATGATCAAAGGCATAGAACATGTATGGTATAGATCAATCCAAGTTACGCGAATCTAAGACATTTAGCTCACTACGCAACCTGCAAAAGGTTTTCTCATCCAACGGCTTGGTAAAGATATCAGCTAGCTGGTTCTCAGTGCTAATATGGTACACCTCGATATCTCCCTTTTGCTGGTGGTCTCTCAGGAAGTGATGTCGGATGTCTATGTGCTTAGTGCGGCTGTGCTCAACAGGATTATCCGCCATGCGGATTGCACTCTCATTGTCACATAAGAGTGGGACTTTGCTCAGATTGTAGCCAAAGTCCCGGAGAGTTTGCCTCATCCAAAGTAGTTGCGTGCAACACTGTCCTGTGGCAACATACTCGGCCTCAGCAGTGGATAGGGCAACGGATGTTTGTTTCTTGGAACTCCAGGACACCAGGGACCTTCCTAGAAATTGGCACGTCCCTGATGTGCTCTTCCTATCAACCTTGCACCTGGCATAATCGGAGTTTGAGTACCCAATCAAGTCCAAGGTAGACCCCTTTGGATACCAAATCCTGAAGCAAGGCGTAGAAACTAAATATCTAAGAATTCGCTTAACGGCCACAAGGTGACATTCCTTGGGGTCGGATTGATATCTAGCACACATGCATACACTTAGCATAATGTCTGGTCTACTAGCACATAAATAAAGCAATGAACCTATCATTGACCGGTATGCCTTTTGATCAACAGGCTTACCTCCTTTGTTGAGGTCAACATGCCCGTCGGTTCCCCTCGGTGTCTTCACGGGCTTGGCGTCCTTCATCCCAAACCGCTTGAGAAGATCTTGTGTGTACTTCGTTTGGGAGATGAAGGTGTCGTCCTTGAGTTGCTTCACTTGGAACCCAAGGAAGTAGGTCAACTCGCCCATCATAGACATCTCAAACTTTTGAGTCATCACCCTGCTAAACTCCTCACAAGACTTTTGGTTAGTAGAACCAAATATTATGTCATCGACATAAATTTGGCACACAAAAAGATCACCATCACAAGTCTTTGTAAAAAGAGTGGGATCGGCTTTCCCAACCTTGAAAGCATTAGCAATTAAAAAATCTCTAAGGCATTCATACAATGCTCTTGGGGCTTGCTTAAGTCCATAGAGCGCCTTAGAGAGTTTGAACACATGGTCGGGATACCTGTCATCCTCAAAGCCAGGGGGTTGTTCCACGTATACCTCCTCCTTTATTGGCCCATTGAGGAAAGCGCTCTTCACATCCATTTGGAACAGCCTAAAAGAGTGGTGAGCAGCATAGGCTAATAAAATTCGAATAGACTCTAGCCTAGCCATAGGAGCAAAAGTCTCCTCGAAATCCAAACATGCGACTTGGGCATAACCTTTTGCCACAAGTCGAGCCTTGTTTCTTGTCACCACCCCGTGCTCGTCTTGCTTGTTGCGGAACACCCACTTGGTTCCCACAACATTTTGCTTTGGACGTGGCACCAGGCTCCAAACTTCATTTCTCTTGAAGTTGGTGAGCTCTTTCTGCATGGCCAACACCCAATCCGGATCCTGTAAGGCCTCTTCTACCCTGAAAGGCTCAATAGAAGAGACAAATGAGTAATGCTCACAAAAGTTAGCTAATCTTGAGCGAGTAGTTACTCCCTTGCTTATGTCACCCAGAATCTGGTCAACGAGGTGATGTCGTTGGATCGTTGCTCGGACTTGAGTTGGAGGGGCACGTGGTTCTTCTTCCTCCATCACTTGTTCTTCCTGTGCTCCCCCTTGATCCTGTCCCTCTTCTTGAGGTACCTGTTCACCGTCTTGAGTTGGAGGATGCACCATTGTGGAGGAAGATGGCTGATCTTGCTCCAGTTGTTCTTATGCTCGCACATCTCCAATCGCCATTGTGCGCATTGCGGCCGTTGGAACATCATCTTCATCTATGTCATCAAGATCAACTTGCTCTCTTGGAGAGCCATTAGTATCATCAAATACAACATCGCTAGAGACTTCAACCAAACCCGATGATTTATTGAAGACTCTATACGCCTTTGTATTTAAGTCATACCCTAGTAAAAACCCTTCTACTGCCTTGGGAGCAAATATAGAATGTCTACCTTTCTTCACCAGAATGTAACATTTGCTCCCAAATACACGAAAGTAGGAGAAGTTGGGTTTGTTACCAGTAAGGAGTTCATAGGAGGTCTTCTTGAGAAGGCGATGCAGATAGAGACAGTTTATGGCGTGGCAAGCTGTGTTCACAGCTTTCGACCAAAACCGCTCGGGTGTCTTGAACTCTCCAAGCATCGTTCTCGCCATGTCGATAAGCGTCCTGTTCTTCCTCTCTACCACACCGTTTTGTTGTGGTGTGTAGGGAGCAGAGAATTCATGCTTGATGCCTTCCTCCTCAAGATACTCCTCAACTTGTAGATTCTTGAACTCGGACCCGTTGTCGCTCCTTATCTTTTTTACCTTTAGCTCAAATTCATTTTGAGCCCTCCTTAGAAAGCGCTTTAGGGTCCCTTGGGTTTCTGATTTATCCTGCAAAAAGAACACCCAAGTGAAGCGGGAAAAATCATCAACAATTACTAGACTATACTTACTTCCCCCGATGCTGAGGTAGGCAACGGGTCCGAAGAGGTCCATGTGAAGAAGCTCCAGTGGTCTTGATGTTGTCATCACATTCTTGCTGTGATGAGTGCTTCTCACTTGTTTTCCTGCCTAACATGCTGCACAAGGCCTATCTTTCTTGAAACAAACATTGATTAGTCCTAACACATGTTCTCCCTTTAGAAGTTTATGAAGGTTCTTCATCCTAACATGTGCTAGACGGCGATGCCACAGCCAGCCCATACTAGTCTTAGATATTAAGCATGCATCTAGACCGACCTCCTCTTTCGAAAAATCAACTAAGTAGAGTTTGCTGTCTAATACACCCTTAAAAGCTAATGAACCATCACTCCTTCTAAAGACAGATACATCAACATTTGTAAAAAGACAATTGTAACCCATTTGACACAATTGACTTACAGATAGAAGGTTGTAACCAAGCGACTCTACTAGAAATACATTAGATATGGAGTGCTTGTTGGTGATGGCTATCTTGCCCAAGCCTTTGACCTTGCCTTGGTTCCCATCTCCAAAGATGATCGTATCCTGGGAATCCTTGTTCTTGACGTAGGAGGTGAACATCTTCTTCTCCCCCGTTATGTGGTTTGTGCATCCGCTGTCGATAATCCAGCTTGAGCCCCCAGATGCATAAACCTGCAAGGAATTTAAGCTTGGGTTTTAGGTACCCAACTCTTGTTGGGTCCTACAAGGTTAGTCACAATAATTTTTGGAACCCAAATACAAGTCTTGTCTCCCTTGCATTTGGATCCCAACTTCCTAGCAACTACTTTTTCATTCTTACATGAAAGTACAAACGAAGTGTTGCAAGCATGTAAAACAGTAGTAGGTTTATTACACATTTTCTTAGGCACATGATGCACAACATGATTTTTCCTAGGCCTATTTCTATCATGCACAAAAGTAGAGCTAGAGGCAAACATAGCATGTGAATCATTGTAAGCAGTATGAACATAACTCTGATTATGACTAGCAATTTTCCTATCATAAATAAATGCATGATTCCTTTGAGTACTACTAGCCATAGGGGCCTTCCCTTTCTCCTTGTTGAGAACGGGAGCCTTTTGGCTTGTTAAGTTCTTGGTTTCCTTTTGAAAACCAAGTCCATCCTTAATTGAGGGTTGTCTACCAATAGTGTAGGCATCCCTAGCAAACTTTAATTTATCAAAATCACTTTTGCAAGTCTTAAGTTGAGCATTAAGACTTGCCACCTCATCATTCAATTTAGTAATAGCAATAAGATGTTCATCACAGACATCAACATCAAAGTCCTTGTATCTATTGCAAATAACTACATGTTCTACACATGATCTAGTTGCATTTGTCTCCTCTAGCTTAGCATTTAATTCATCATTTGAATTCTTTAAACTAGAGATAGATTCATGGCATGCAGACAACTCAGAGGATAGCATTTAATTTCTTTTAATTTCTAGAGCATGAGATTTTTGAACACTAACAAATTTATCATGTTCTTCATATAAAATGTCTTCTTGTTTTTCTAAAAGTCTATCCTTTTCATTTAGAGCATCAATCAATTCATTAATTTTCTCTACTTTGGCTCCATCTAGACCTTTAAATAAACTAGAGTAATCTACTTCATCATCAGAGGATTCTTCATCACTAGATGAAGTGTACTTGGGGGTGTCCAGAATACGTACCTTTTGCTCCTTGGCCATAAGACATGTATGGCTTTCATTGGGGAAGAGTGAAGATTTGTTGAAGGCCGAGGCAGCAAGTCCTTCGTCGTCAGAGTTGGAAGAGGAGCAGTCCGAATCCCATTCTTTCCCAAGGTGCGCCTCGCCCTTCGCCTTTTTGTAGATCTTCTTCTCCCTCTTCCTGTACTTTTCTTGTTCCTGGTCATTATCATTATCAGGGCATTGAGCAATAAAATGACCAGTCTTACCACATTTGAAGCAGGAGCGCTTTCCCCTTGTTTTGTTCTTGTTGGGGTACTCCTTGCGTCCTTTAAGTGTGGTCTTGAAGCGCTTGATGATAAGGGCCATTTCATCTTCATTGAGCCCGACAGCCTCTACTTGTGCTACTTTGCTTGGTAGCGCCTCCCTGCTGCTGGTTGCTTTGAGAGCAACGAGCTGTTGCTCATAGATGGGTAGTGGACCGTTTAGTGCGTCGTCCACATATCGAGCCTCCTTCACCATCATACGCCCGCTTACAAACTTTCCAAGGATCTCCTCGGGCGTCATCTTTGTGTACCTGGTGTAACACCCGGTTTTAAAGGACAAAGCCGGGTGCATCTCATACATGCGCCAAAGAAGACAACATATATAATAACAGAGTGCATAGAGATAAATGTCATAAAACATCAGAGTATTTATTACATAGCGGAAGACTTATTACAAAATAAAGGAATAACCATAAAACGAACTAAGGATCATCGGCGCCAATGTCGACTGAGAAACGCCACCTAGATCAGATCGAACTCCTCAGTGTTAGGCGGCTCCTCCTGAACCACCTGCTCTTCTCCTGTGGGGGGGGTGTGAGATAGCAAGAGTGAGCTCACATACGATCATAGCTCAACAAGTCGTGGGGAATAATGTGGCATGAACTCACCAAAGGTGGGAGTTCATGTAGTGTACGGCTGATCAATGAAATAAAGGCTGAAGTTGAGCATTGCTTTTATAAGTTGGTCAAAATTTTATTAGCAGTTACTAAGTGTAAGTAAATACCAAACCATAGTAATAATAAGTAAAAGTAATAATAAAATAATCCCAAATGCAATGAAATGACAGGTTAAGTTTAAGTTCCATAATTTAATCATGTGAGTGTCCGAGCCGCTCATGACCGTGAGCACGGCTAGTATACCAGTTTTACACTCTGCAGAGGTTGCTCATCTTTACCCACAAGTCGTGTTACCCATTTGCCACGGAGTTGATCAGACTCCATACACCTCTACCTAGGAAGCGAGGCAGGGTACCACTACGAGGCCTTTACAAAGTTCCACTAGCTTCAGACTACCCGCTATAGTTTATAGGAAGTTCCAATGCAGGGTTCCTGGCTGACCGCCATCGCAGCAAAATCAACCAGGGACCTCCCTACACTGACCACTCCCCTACTGCCCTTTCCCCTTTCGGGTAAGGTAGCCCTCCCCTAGCTTTCCTAGTTAATCAGCCAAGGGCGTCCCATTAAACCCTTGTGGTAGCACTGTTTTCCCGGGTGGTTCTCCATGTTCCCATTAACATAATGATCTTAACATGAACAAGGAATAATAAAACAGATAACAATAAATAGTATAACAATGAGTGATGAATACCTCTATACCCAAATCCACTTAAAGCAATAGCATGTACTACCCAAAACTTTAGTAGTAAAACCAGTGGTGAAGCAAGGTATAAAGATAATCAAAATCTAGGGCATCCTATTGGGTCCCAGCAAAATTATCCTATGCAGATCATTATGATTAATAAGAACATGAATGGGTAAATGAAGTGATCAAGGGCACAACTTGCCTTCAATGAGCTCCTGCTCAGCAGTCTCAACTTGTTGAAGCTCAGGTTCCACAGTGGGTTGCTCGTCTACTCGCATCAATACAATACATACATGGCATAGCATAAATTAACATCACATCAAACATGCAAATAGAATATACAGTAATAAACTAGACATTAAAATAAGATCACAGGAACTGGAATCATTAATTTTGGAGTTATATATTTTAAGTTATGGGTTTTCTAATGTTTTATGTGCTTAATACAAGATTAAGTGAAATAATAATTTTAATGTGTTTGTCATGTCAGAACAGAGGCACTAATGGGTAGACAATATTATTACAAAAATTTAGGAACTGGAATCATTAAATTTGGTGTTCATATGCATTTTCTATAATTTAAACAAGTTTCAGCAATTATTTTTGTATTAAAAATGAATTTAGAATGGATTTTCTCTGATTTTATTGATTCCTGGACTAGGCGTCAATTACAGGAAAGCGCAGGGGCTCAAACGTAAACGAACCCGAGACACAGAGCACTGTACAGGGTGGACTGCGGGTTCATTACACAAAACCCCAGGGACTCTTCAGCAAGATTACCGAGCCGAAGCAGTATGGTGTGATATGGGCCGTTGGATCCGAGATCGAGCGCCCCGATTAGATCCGGAGGCCGCACGGATCGGAAAGCATCACGAACCACACGATTTGAAAGGAACGACTCAGATTTTATTAAGCCCGATTCACTGAGATCCACCCGATCGGATCCGACGGCTACGGTTTACTCACACGAAAGGGTATCACCAAGTTCTAATCACAGCCGTTCATTCACGAATCAACGGCCACCAACCCATCTTCCTTCTTCCCACGAACAGAACAGCGGCGCCGCCGCCCCCATACGGCGGAACATCGCCGGTGAATCCCAGTTTCGCGCCCACGGACACTACTCTCGGGCCCGCTAGCGTTGACGCGAAGCGCACATGATGACGAATACAGGGATGGGTTACTTACCAGCAACGGCGCAGAAGAACTCCCTAGCCACGGAACCAAGCAGTCCGTGGCGGAACACAGACGGCGGCGAGAAATTCCACGGCCACCGTGGACCTTCCGATCCCCCCGACGCCGCAGCAACTTCCGCCACGCGCTGATGATATCTCCTGACCACCGCAATCGACCGAGCAGCGACGAGACGTGGTTTCGGCTTGGCGCACGAGGTTTAAGCGCGGCGGCGAACTGGATTTCGGGCCTCTGACGGCGCAAAAGGGATGGATGGAGGAAGTAAAGGAGCCGGGGACGATCCTACTTATCTCCCCAAGGACTCGGTTCAAGATAGGAGGGAGGATGCGCCAGACTTCCGACAATGGCGGCGAGCTCCCCGCGCGGGTGGGTACGCGGAGACGACGAAGTCGCGCGCGGTGGTTATGAGGCTGCCCGGTGGCCCCGCGACACAGCGACACGAGAGCCGAGCGAAGGAACCGGAGAGGCTGACAGCGGGCCCCGAACGTCAGCGCCAAGCGGATTGGTGGGCTGCGCGGGGTGATTCCCCGAGCGGGCCGAATAGAGTGAGGTTGGCCCATGAATCCTTTTTATTCTTTTCTTTTTTTTATATTTTCTGTTTTCTTTTCTTTTATCCATTTTCTAATCCAATTTGGATTCAAGTTTTAAATTCAAACTTTGTGGCCACATTTACACTATGTTTGTACAGTTAAAAGTAGTAAGCCTAAGGATATTTATATTTTTGTATTTCTATGTCATTCCTATTCTTCTTATTTTCAAACCCCTAAATTTTAATTTAGGGATCAATTCAACCTTTAGAATCATTGTTTTATTATTATTAACATTATTATTTTATTTAATGCACAAACAATAAAACTCCAAAATGATGCAATTTTTTTTATCATTTGTTGGAATTAAACTCTAAATTTTGTGTATGCTCTTTTCATGATGCAAATGAGACATACAAAATTGAGAATAACTCTCTATTATTCTTGGTATACAACTTGGAGTATTACAAATCCTACCCCCCTTAAAAATAATCTCGTCCCCGAGATTTAAGAAGATCTAGGAAAAGGTGGGGAAAATCTATGCGAAGCTCTTCTTCTCTTGCCCAAGTAGCTTCATCCTCTCCATGGTGACTCCATTGTACCTTGCACATCTTGATCACCTTATTTCTTGTAACTCGAGTCAAAGTGTCCAAAATCTTGATAGGGTACTCAGCATAAGTCAAATCCTCTTGAACACTAAGGTCTTCCATTGGTAACTGCTCCTCAGGTACCCTGAGGCACTTCTTTAGCTGAGACACATGAAACACATTATGTACATCTGACAGATGATCGGGTAACTCCAGTTGATATGCAACTTCACCCACTCGCTTTAAGATTAAGAAAGGTCCGATAAAGCGAGGGGACAACTTCCCTTTAACTTTAAATCTCCTCATACCACGAAGTGGTGACACCTTCAAATAGACATGATCACCCTCCTTAAACTCCAGTAATCTTCTCCTATTATCAGCATAGCTCTTTTGCCTGGATTGTGCAATTCTCAAATTTTCTCTTATCATTCGAACTTGTTCCTCTGCCTCTTGGATAAGTTCAGGCCCAAAGAACTGTCTTTCTCCAGTCTGATCCCAATATAGAGGGGTCCTGCATTTTCTACCATACAGAGCTTCAAATGGTGACATCTTCAAACTGGCCTGGTAGCTATTATTATAAGAAAACTCAGCATAGGGTAAACTCTTCTCCCAACTGCCACCATGCTTGAGAGCACAAGCTCTTAACATATCTTCCAACACTTGATTAGTCCTCTCTGTCTGTCCATCAGTCTGGGGATGGTAGGCTGAACTAAAATTCAACTTTGTATCTAAGCTCTCATGCAACTTCTTCCAAAATCGAGAAGTAAACTGTGATCCTCGATCAGACACGATCTTCTTAGGCACTCCATGTAGACAAACTATCCGAGTCATATACAATTCTGCTAGCTTGGCTCCCGTGTAATTAGTCCTCACAGGTATAAAATGAGCCACCTTTGTCAATCTGTCCACAATTACCCAAATAGAGTCATATCCTGCTGGAGTGCGGGGTAGTCCAACAATAAAATCCATACCAATTTCTTCCCATTTCCACTCAGGTATCTTCAATGGGTGCAATAATCCAGCGGGTCTTTGATGTTCGGCCTTAACTCTTTGACATACATCACACTTAGCCACATGAGCAGCCACATCTCTTTTCAGTCCGTACCACCAATACTTTCGCTTCAAATCTTGATACATCTTAGTGCTTCCAGGGTGGATGGAGTAATCAGAATCATGAGCTTCTTTCAATATAGCCTCACGGAGGCTATCGATCTCTGGAACACATATCCGATCTTTGAACCATATAGTACCTTGCTCATCCTCCGTGAATTCCGGAACTCAACCTTCCGTAATCAGATCTTTAATCTCTTGAATCTTAGCATCACCAACCTGACCTTTACGAATCTCTTGCTCCAAGGTAGGTTCCAACTCAATGGTAACTCCTTCAGTGTGAGTAACAATTCCTAGGTTGAGCTTCTCAAAATCTTTTGCTAATTCGTCGGGTAGTTGGACAACGAAAGCGGAGTGAACATGCTCCTTCCGACTCAAGGCATCTGCAACCAAATTTGCCTTGCCTGGATGATAGTGAATCTCCAAATCATAATCCTTGATGAGCTCCAACCAACGACGTTGCCTGAGGTTGAGATCCTTCTGAGTGAATATATACTTCAAACTCTTATGATCCGTGTATACTTGGCACTTAGTTCCCATAATGTAGTGTCTCCAAATCTTAAGTGCATGCACAACGGCAGCTAGTTCCAAGTCATGAGTGGGGTAGTTCAATTCATGTTTCCGCAACTGACGAGATGCATAGGCAATCACATGTCCTTCTTGCATAAGCACACATCCAAGTCCTTGGCCACATGCATCACAGTAAATGTCAAATCCCTTCTGCAGATCTGGCATAACCAATACTGGAGGTGACATCAATCTCTCCTTCAATTGATCAAAGCTCTCTTGACATTTCTCATCCCACTTAAATTCTTTTCCTTTCTCCAAAAGCGATGTCATCGGCTTAGCAATCTTAGAGAATCCCTCAATAAATCTCCGATAATATCCTGCGAGTCCCAAGAAGCTACGAATCTCAGTAACTGTAGTGGGCACTCTCCACTCCATTATCTCCTTCACTTTTGCAGGATCCACTGCTATTCCTCCATTAGAAATAATATGACCAAGGAATGGCACCTTGTCAATCCAAAACTCGCACTTGCTGAACTTAGCGTAGAGCTGATTATCTCGTAACTTCTGTAGCACCAACCTTAGATGTTGTTCATGATCACTTTCATTCCTAGAATAGATAAGAATATCGTCGATGAACACCACGACGAATCTGTCCAAATACTCCATAAACACCTTATTCATCAAATTCATGAAATATGCCGGTGCATTGGTCAATCCAAACGACATAACAGTAAACTCATATAATCCATATTGAGTCGAGAATGCTGTCTTGGGAATATCCGATGGTCTAATCTTCATCTGATGGTAACCCGATCGGAGATCAATCTTCGAGAATACTCTAGCACCTCTCATCTGATCAAATAAATCCTCAATACGGGGCAACGGATACTTGTTCTTCACCGTAACATCATTAAGAGATATATAATCCACACACATCCGTTGCGATCCATCCTTCTTCTGCACAAATAACACCGGTGCTCCCCAAGGTGAGGAACTTGGACGAATGTAACCAGCCTCTTGTAACTCCGTCAACTGCTTCTTAAGTTCCTTCAACTCTTCTACGGACATTCTATATGGCCGTTTAGAAATAGGGGCGGTTCCAGGTAAGAGATCAATAACAAACTCAACTTCTCTATCAGGTGGCATCCCTGGTAACTCCTCTGGAAAGACATCCGGAAAATCTCTAACCACCCGGATGTTGTCACCAACAAACTCCTCAGGCATAAAGAACATTGCACGCATGGATGAGGAGGTTACTGCAATATTAACTTGAAATCTTTCTCCTTTAGTGGTAGTGAGTTCTATGGTACCTCTACCACAAGCTATAACGGCCTTTGCCTTCCTTAGCCATGACATACCAAGGATCAAATCTATACTGCTTGACTCTAATATTATAGCAGTAGCTCCAAAATCTCTACCCATAATGGTTAATGTCAATCTACGTGTCATTTGATTCGCCTCAACAGGCCCTTTAGGTGTAATTACTATCAGGGGTTTTCTCATATTTAGCAGTGGTATTTCATTTGTGTTAGCATATCTAGCAGACATGAATGAATGTGTAGCACCAGAATCAAATAATATTGTTGCAGGAATTGCATTAACATAGAACATACCAATCACGAGGTCCCCACCATCAGGAGTATCATCAACGCTGACTTGATTCACCCTGGCTATAGAATATCCCTTGCCAGGGGTCTGTTGCTTGTTCTGAGCTGGAGTAGTAGCAATCCTCTGTGGGCAGACATTTGCATAATGACCAATCTTCCCACACTTGAAACATTGAGTGCCCGGACTCTGTCCTGCAAACTTCGTCGGGGTGCCCGTGGGAGTGGCCTGACGAGTAGGTGTCCTCAGTGGTGATTGCTGAACTGGGCGTGGTCCTCCTGGTCGAGTCGGTGTACCCTGTGGTGAACTGTAACGAGGACGAACACTGCTGCTACCCTGTCCTTGCGAGATAGCCTTCCTCTTCAAATCACCCAGTTGAACACGCTTGTGTTCAATAGCAAGAGCCTTATCCAATAGCCTCTGAAAGGATGGAAAGGTGTGTGCCACTAGAGCATACTGCAGCGGTCCATTAAGTCCTTCAATAAAATGCTCCTGCTTTCTCTCATCCTCAGCAACTTCTTCAGGGGCATATCTGGATAACTGAATAAACTTGTCGCGGTACTCGCTGACTGACATACTTCCTTGCTTCAGCGACAGAAATTCCTTCTTCTTGATCTTTATCATACCAACGGGAATATGGTAGTTCCTGAATTGTGTACTGAACTCTGCCCAAGTAATAGTATCCGCAGCATCATGGGCAGCAGTATAAGAATCCCACCAGTCAGCAGCAGGACCAGTCAGACGTCCAGAAGCATATAAAACCTTCTCCCGGTCAGTATATTGTGCAATATTCAGCATCTTCTCAATGGACTTCAGCCAATCATCCGCGTCCAGTGGATCAGGTGAACTGGCGAAGGTCGGTGGCTTATGACTCATAAATTCCCGGTGCTTATCACGAGGTGGAACTGGTGGTGGTGGTGGAGGCAATGGCACTTGTTGCTGTTGCTGCTGTTGTTGAAGTTGCTGTTGCAGCTGCTGTTGTTGCGCCCTCCTTTCTTGGCGTATCTCATCTCGCTCCTGGCGCAACTCCTGGCGTATATCTTCTCTTTCCTGACGCATCTCTTGGCGTTCTTGCTGCATCTGGGCACGCATATCAGCCATAGTGTCTGCCATTTGCTGCATCACCGCCATCTGAGCAGCAACTAGTGGGTCAACTCCGCCTGGTGGAGGATTAGGAGGATTCATCTCTGCAGGCTGTGGCTGAGGTTGTCTATAAATTCTTCGAGTGTGTCGGTTAGGAGGCAAATCAATTCCACCACCCCTCCTGGTATTGACCATCTGAGTTAGATACATATGGTAAGAAAGAGCAGTAGACAAGGCAGTAATTACAATCATGTTACTTTGGGGGATTTATTAGCTAAGCAGATTAATATTTCACCTACTATAGCTAATTCAATACCTTATGGTGGAACATGCTAAGATGCCCGTCTATACTATTTCAATCAATCAAAGAAGCAAATCAGACATTGATCATCAGAACAATCAACCAACATTTTTTTAATAGAGAAAATAGTTTGAGTTTTGTCTTAGGTCTCCTATCTCTTAAAAAGTTCATAAATGTAGGATTCCAAGGTGTGAAATCCATCTTGTCTTAGAGTAGAAAAGGTAAGAATGATCAGAGTAGAACAGTAGAAGGTGAGACAGGATCAAGATAAGTATAGAAAGAATCAGAGTGAGATAAGTATAGAATGAATCAGAGTAGGATAAGTAGGTAAGGGTTTGTCCATTTCTATCTAGGGTTCGTCCTACAGTCAACATTTCCTCTGATACCACTTCTGTAACACCCGGTTTTAAAGGACAAAGCCGGGTGCATCTCATACATGCGCCAAAGAAGACAACATATATAATAACAGAGTGCATAGAGATAAATGTCATAAAACATCAGAGTATTTATTACATAGCGGAAGACTTATTACAAAATAAAGGAATAACCATAAAACGAACTAAGGATCGTCGGCGCCAATGTCGACTGAGAAACGCCACCTAGATCAGATCGAACTCCTCAGTGTTAGGCGGCTCCTCCTAAACCACCTGCTCTTCTCCTGTGGGGGGGGGGTGTGAGACAGCAAGAGTGAGCTCACATACGATCATAGCTCAACAAGTCGTGGGGAATAATGTGACATGAACTCACCAAAGGTGGGAGTTCATGTAGTGTACGGCTGATCAATGAAATAAAGGCTGAAGTTGAGCATTGCTTTTATAAGTTGGTCAAAATTTTATTAGCAGTTACTAAGTGTAAGTAAATACCAAACCATAGTAATAATAAGTAAAAGTAATAATAAAATAATCCCAAATGCAATGAAATGACAGGTTAAGTTTAAGTTCCATAATTTAATCATGTGAGTGTCCGAGCCGCTCATGACCGTGAGCACGGCTAGTATACCAGTTTTACACTCTGCAGAGGTTGCGCATCTTTACCCACAAGTCGTGTTACCCATTTGCCACGGAGTTGATCAGACTCCATACACCTCTACCTAGGAAGCGAGGCAGGGTACCACTACGAGGCCTTTACAAAGTTCCACTAGCTTCAGACTACCCGCTACAGTTTATAGGAAGTTCCAATGCAGGGTTCCTGGCTGACCGCCATCGCAGCAAAATCAACCAGGGACCTCCCTACACTGACCACTCCCCTACTGCCCTTGCCCCTTTCGGGTAAGGTAGCCCTCCCCTAGCTTTCCTAGTTAATCAGCCAAGGGCGTCCCATTAAACCCTTGTGGTAGCACTGTTTTCCCGGGTGGTTCTCCATGTTCCCATTAACATAATGATCTTAACATGAACAAGGAATAATAAAACAGATAACAATAAATAGTATAACAATGAGTGATGAATATCTCTATACCCAAATCCACTTAAAGCAATAGCATGTACTACCCAAAACTTTAGTAGTAAAACCAGTGGTGAAGCAAGGTATAAAGATAATCAAAATCTAGGGCATCCTATTGGGTCCCAGCAAAATTATCCTATGCAGATCATTATGATTAATAAGAACATGAATGGGTAAATGAAGTGATCAAGGGCACAACTTGCCTTCAATGAGCTCCTGCTCAGCAGTCTCAACTTGTTGAAGCTCAGGTTCCACAGTGGGTTGCTCGTCTACTCGCATCAATACAATACATACATGGCATAGCATAAATTAACATCACATCAAACATGCAAATAGAATATACAGTAATAAACTAGACATTAAAATAAGATCACAGGAACTGGAATCATTAATTTTGGAGTTATATATTTTAAGTTATGGGTTTTCTAATGTTTTATGTGCTTAATACAAGATTAAGTGAAATAATAATTTTAATGTGTTTGTCATGTCAGAACAGAGGCACTAATGGGTAGACAATATTATTACAAAAATTTAGGAACTGGAATCATTAAATTTGGTGTTCATATGCATTTTCTATAATTTAAACAAGTTTCAGCAATTATTTTTGTATTAAAAATGAATTTAGAATGGATTTTCTCTGATTTTATTGATTCCTGGACTAGGCGTCAATTACAGGAAAGCGCAGGGGCTCAAACGTAAACGAACCCGAGACACAGAGCACTGTACAGGGTGGACTGCGGGTTCATTACACAAAACCCCAGGGACTCTTTAGCAAGATTACCGAGCCGAAGCGGTATGGTGTGATATGGGCCATTGGATCCGAGATCGAGCGCCCCGATTAGATCCGGAGGCCGCACGGATCGGAAAGCATCACGAACCACACGATTTGAAAGGAACGACTCAGATTTTATTAAGCCCGATTCACTGAGATCCACCCGATCGGATCCGACGGCTACGGTTTACTCACACGAAAGGGTATCACCAAGTTCTAATCACAGCCGTTCATTCACGAATCAATGGCCACCAACCCATCTTCCTTCTTCCCACGAACAGAACAGCGGCGCCGCCGCCCCCATACGGCGGAACATCGCCGGTGAATCCCAGTTTCGCGCCCACGGACACTACTCCCGGGCCCGCTAGCGTTGACGCGAAGCGCACATGATGACGAATACAGGGATGGGTTACTTACCAGCAACGGCGCAGAAGAACTCCCTAGCCACGGAACCAAGCAGTCCGTGGCGGAACACAGACGACGGCGAGAAATTCCACGGCCACCGTGGACCTTCCGATCCCCCCGACGCCGCAGCAACTTCCGCCACGCGCTGATGATATCTCCTGACCACCGCAATCGACCGAGCAGCGACGAGACGTGGTTTCGGCTTGGCGCACGAGGTTTAAGCGCGGCGGCGAACTGGATTTCGGGCCTCTGACGGCGCAAAAGGGATGGATGGAGGAAGAAAAGGAGCCGGGGACGATCCTACTTATCTCCCCGAGGACTCGGTTCAAGATAGGAGGGAGGATGCGCCAGACTTCCGACAATGGCGGCGAGCTCCCCGCGCGGGTGGGTACGCGGAGACGACGAAGTCGCGCGCGGTGGTTATGAGGCTGCCCGGTGGCCCCGCGACGCAGCGACACGAGAGCCGAGCGAAGGAACCGGAGAGGCTGACAGCGGGCCCCGAACGTCAGCGCCAAGCGGATTGGTGGACTGCGCGGGGTGATTCCCCGAGCGGGCCGAATAGAGTGAGGTTGGCCCATGAATCCTTTTTATTCTTTTCTTTTTTTATATTTTCTGTTTTCTTTTCTTTTCTCCATTTTCTAATCCAATTTGGATTCAAGTTTTAAATTCAAACTTTGTGGCCACATTTACACTATGTTTGTACAGTTAAAAGTAGTAAGCCTAAGGATATTTATATTTTTGTATTTCTATGTCATTCCTATTCTTCTTATTTTCAAACCCCTAAATTTTAATTTAGGGATCAATTCAACCTTTAGAATCATTGTTTTATTATTATTATTAACATTATTATTTTATTTAATGCACAAACAATAAAACTCCAACATGATGCAATTTTTTTTATCATTTGTTGGAATTAAACTCTAAATTTTGTGTATGCTCTTTTCATGATGCAAATGAGACATACAAAATTGAGAATAACTCTCTATTATTCTTGGTATACAACTTGGAGTATTACACCTGGGGTTTTCACGAATAAGATTCACAAGATGGGGATCAATTACCATAAATGACCTTAGCATGAGTCGGACGACATCATGATCTATCCATCTTGTGCTTCCGTAGCTTCGGATCTTGTTGACCAGAGTCTTGAGCCTATTGTAAGTATGAGTTGGCTCCTCTCCCCTGATCATGGCAAATCTCCCTAGCTCGCCTTCCACCAGTTTCATCTTGGTGATCATGGTGGCTTCATTTCCCTCATGAGAGATCTTGAGGGTGTCCTAGATTTGTTTGGCGTTGTCCAGGCCGCTCACCTTGTTGTATTCATCCCTGCACAGAGATGTTAGCAAAACAGTAGTGGCTTGGGCATTTTTATGAATTTGTTCATTTATAAGCATATGATTATCCGTACTATCAAAGTGCATCCCATTTTCCACAATTTCCCTAATACTAGGATGGAGAGAGAATAAATGACTACGCATTTTATGACTCCAGAAAGAATAGTCTTCTCCATCAAAGTGCGAGGGTTTTCCAAGAGGAACCAAAAGTAAATGGGCATTTGAACTATAAGGGATGCGGGAATAATCAAAGGAGTAGTTTTGATTAACTGTCTTTCTTTTGGATGAGTCATTGTCGTCGTCATCCCTTGGTGAAGAAGATGAGGCATCACTGTCGTAGTAGATTATCTTCTTGATGCGCCCCTTCTTCTTCCCGTCTCTCTTCTTTTGACTTGAGCCTGAGTCAGTAGGCTTGTCGTCTCTTGGCTCATTGAAGATGGACTCCTTTTCCTTGTCATTGACCACCATCCCCTTTCCCTTAGGATCCATCTCTTCGGGCGATTAGTCCCTTACGTGAAGAGTATGGCTCCGATACCAATTGAGAGCACCTAGAGGGGGGTGAATAGGTGATCCTGTAAAAATAAACACTAAATAGCCACAAACTTGTTTATTAAGGTGTTAGTGTAATCAAGTGGCTAAGAAACGCTCTCGTGCGAACAAAGCAATCACAATAAGCAACACATGAGACACGTGATTTTTATCTCGTGGTTCGGCCAAGTAACACTTGCCTACTTCCATGTTGTGGCGTCCCAATGGACGAGGGTTGCACTCAACCCCTTTCAAGCGATCCAATGATCAACTTGAATACCACAGCTTTCTTCCTTATAGTCTTTCTCCCGTTTGTGAGGAATCTCCACAACTTGGAGCCTCTCGCCCTTACAATGATGATCACAAAAGAAGCACAGAAGTAAGGGAGGGGAGAGCAACACACACAAGACTCAAATCCACAGCACACCCACGCACACAAGTCACAACTTGAGCTCGAAGCACAACACACGGAGTTCGCAACTCAAATGGAGCTCAAATCGCTAATACAGAGAATCGAATGCGTGGAGTCGGAGTCTGGGAGTCTTTGAATGTTTCTTGTAAGCTTGTGTCACTCCTCCTTGCGCCTAGGGGTCCCTTTTATAGCCCCAAGGCAGCTAGGAGCCGTTTGAGGCCAACTTGGAAGGCCAAACTTGCCTTCTGTCGGGTGGTGCACCGGACAGTCACTGTAGTTGTCCGGTGTGCGATCTCCTTCCTTTTATGGCGCATCTGACCATTGGTTCTAGGGGTTGGTTGGCGCACCGGACAGTCCGGTGTGCCCATCCGACCGTTGCTGCGGGCCACGCGTCGCCCGCGGATTGCGCGGCCGACCGTTGGCGCTGGCGACCGTTGGTTCACCGGACAGTCCGGTGAATTATAGCCGTACGCCGCCGTTGAATCCCGAGAGCGGTGAGTTCACGCGGACCAGCCTGGCGCACCGGACACTGTCCGGTGCACCATCGGACAGTCCGGTGTGCCAGGCCAAACTGGACTTTGGCTGCACACAGCCATGTCTTTTGCAATTCGATTCTCTTCTTCTTAGCACTGTTTTTAGCACTTAGATAAACAATGTTAGTTCACAATAACAATGTACTAAGTCTAGAAATGTACCTTTTACTTTGATTTGCACCTTTCACACATTTAGCACATAAGTACTCAAATAATGTGTTGGGCATCTAATCACCAAAATACTTATAGAAATTGCCCAAGGGCACATTTCCCTTTCAATACCTACTGCCACGTTCTGAGCATCCTGGATTGCTTCGGCCTCCAGGTGGTTCACCTTTCCACGGTTGTAGGCCTGACCACGGCCTCCGGGTGCTTGCTGTGGCGCTCCTTGTGTCTTGCTGGGGCATTGACTGCTGGCGACTGTCGAGCTACTTTCTTTGGACAGTTCTTCGCCTAGTGGTTTTGTTCTCCACAGTACAAGCATGCACGACCTCCTACTTGCGCTGGAGCTACTTGGCCATTCTGGTTGGGTGCTGGGGCAGGAAGGCGAGCTGCCTAGTTACTCTGACCTTGGTACTAGTTTCCTCCTGGTTGAGTGTTCTGACAGTACTGCTGCTGCTGCTGAGGAAACTGCCTCTGGTACTGGTGTTGATGCTGACGCTGGTGCTGGTGCTTGTGACCTTGCTTGAATTGCTGGGGTGAGTTGCCTGAGTAGCGGGGACAACTGCTACTCCCGACCTGAGATCCACCGATCTTGCGTTTCCTGTCCTCCATCTCCCAACGCTTCCTTTCAGTCATGATTGCCATGTTGATCAAATGCTGGAAGGTAGGGAAAGTGTGGTTCATTAGCTGGTAGTGAAGGGGGTCAACCAATCCTCTCAGGAAATGGTACTGCCTCTTGGCATCCGTGTTGACATCTTCTGGGGCATAACGTGACAACTGCAGAAACTTGTCCCTGTACTCACTGATGGACAGGGGACCTTGCTTCGGGGCAAGAAACTCCTCCTTACTCACTATCACCAGTCCCTCGGGCACATGGTAGCGACAGAAGTTGTCCCTGAACTCCTCCTAGATGATGGCTTCAGGGTTGGCATGAGTGGCGAGGTAAGACTCCCACCAAGACTGTGTTGCTCCCCTTAGCAGTCGGGGACCATAGAACACCTTCTCACGATTGTTGCATTGGGCAGTGTGCAACTCACGCTCCACAGTACTTAACCAATCTTCAGCGTCCATGGGATCAGCAGAGTGGGCAAAGACAGGGGGATGACCCCTCATGAATTCTGCCCGCTTGTCTCTGGGCACCTGTGGCATCTGGACTTGCACTGGAGGCTGAGGTAGGGGTGGCTGCTGCATTGCTACTAGTGTCTGACCAATTGCTTGGACTTCCTGAGTTTGCATCATGAATATCTGCTGAACTGTCA
Organism: Zea luxurians; assembly: GCA_029449295.1. Lineage (NCBI taxonomy): Eukaryota > Viridiplantae > Streptophyta > Magnoliopsida > Poales > Poaceae > Zea > Zea luxurians. The sequence goes on from JAOPSE010000073.1 coordinate 983,487, forward strand.
TCGGGGGTGGCGGTGGCAACTACTGCTGAGCTGCATCTTCCTGGGGTACCTGCTGTTCTAGTTGTGTACGCCTTGCACCTCTGCGCCAGTTCTCAGACATCTGTAGAAAGCATACACACATCAGATCTGTCGGGGACCCTAATTAGGGGTACCCCCAAGGCTCCTAATCTCAGCTGGTAACCCCCATCATCACAAATCTGCAAAGCCCTGATGGGCACAATTCCGGTCAAGGCTCCGTCCACTCAAGGGACACGACCTCGCCTCGCCCGAGCCCAGCCTCAGGCAGGAACGGAAGACCAAGGCAGATTCACGCCTTGCCTGAGGGTCTCCTCAAGCAACGGGCGCACCTTCGACTCGCCCGAGGCCCAGCTCGGGCAGGCTTCACGGAGAAGCAACCTTGGCCAAATCGCCTCGCCAGCCGACCGGATCGCAGGAGCATTCAATGCAAGGATCGCCTGACACCTTATCCTGACGCGCGCTTTCCAGTCGACAAGGCCAAAGTGACCGCAGTCACTTCGCCCCTCCACTGGCTGACCTGACAGGAAAACAGCACCGCCTGCGCTGCTCCGACTGCTGTGCCACCCGCCAGGGTGAGGCTGACAACAACCAAGTCCAGCCTTGGGCGCCATAAGAATCTCCGCCTCGCCCGACCCCAGGGCTCGGACTCGACCTCGCCTCAGACGACGATCTACGCCTCGCCCGACCCCAGGGCTCGGACTCAACCTCGACCTCGGAGGAGTCACCACCTCGCTCGGGCCGACCACGCCACAAGGGGAGGCCATCATTACCCTACCCCTAGCTAGCCCAGGCTACGGGGAACAAGACAGGCGTCACATCTGGCTTGCCCCGGTAAAACAAGTAATGATGGCACCTCGCGTGCTCCATGACAACGGTGGTTCTTAGCCCCCTACGGAAGCAAGGATACATTAGCAAGGATCCGACAGCCCCGATAGCTGTGCTTCTACAGGGCTCAAGCGCTCCTCCGACGGCCACGACGCCACATGAACAGGGCTCCAACACCTCTCCGACAGCCACGTCGGCACGTACATAGGGCTCTAGCTCCTCTCTGCTAGACACGTTAGCACACTACTACACCCCCCGTTGTACACCTAGACCCTCTCCTTACGTCTATAAAAGGAAGGTCTAGGGCTCTCATACGAAAAAAGGTGGCCGCGCGGGAGAACGGGCAGCCTAACGCCCCCTGTCTCTCTCTCTCCCTCGCGAGCGCTTGTAACCCCCTACTGCAAGCGCATCCGCCCTGGGCGCAGGACAACACGAGGCTGCGGGTTTCCCCTTACTGTTCCCCCCCTTGTGTCTCCGTCTCGCGCCGACCCATCTGGGCTGGGACACGCAGCGACAATTTACTCGTCGGTCCAGGGACCCCCCGGGGTCGAAACGTCGACAGTTGGCGCGCCAGGTAGGGGTCTGCTGCGTGTTGATGAATAGCTTCCTGTCAAGCTCCAGATGGGGAGTCTCCAGCAACCTCTCCAACCTGGGACGAAGCTCCGTTTCGGGAGTCTCGAGTTCATGTCCCTCGACGGCAGCTACGACATGATACTCCTTCCTCCACCGCGTGACAATGATAATGGCGGCCGTCAGCCCGCCCGCCGGCGGCGGAGTAGACGACGTCTTCCCCGCGTGGCGGAAGAACAGCATCCGAGTTTGTCCCGTCACCTTCCCCATCGACGGGGAAGGAGGCGGGGCAATCATGGCCGAGCAGGAGGCGGCGCCTCGTCGGCTGTCGAGCGAGTCGACGACGCTGGCGCCCCAGCAGGGGAAATGTCGGGCGTTGACCTCGCGTTTGAGATGAAGACGAGCGTCTTTTCCCCGCAACACGCCAACCCCAAGCATACGACGGGCGACGCCAGCATGCTCGTGAAGGACTTGCTGGGCGTTAGCCGTGTACCTGAGATAACGGTGCAGTCCGTCCCCAACGCGACTTCGTCACCGTCCGTCGATCAAGAGGTACCGTCCGTTTCCCATCCTGTGCCTTTTAGATTCAACTTCGACCCACCAAGCAACCCCGCTTTGGTGGACGCTTTCATAAAGGCATATCCAAACCTCCCAGGGTACCATATGTGGTCAACCTGGGACAGATTGACGGCCGTCTCGACCTACGGGCCCCTGGGTTCTGAGGAAGATGACGAGCCTGACTCTGGTTGGGATTTCTCTGGGCTTGATAACCCCAGTGCCATGCGGGACTTCATGACCGCATGTGACTACTGCCTCTCCGATTGCTCCGATGATAGCCACAGCCTCGGCGACGAGGACTGTGGCCCAAGTCACGAATGTTTCCACGTCGATATAGAGGGTCTCGACGAAGGCAACCACCTTGGTATGCCGGAGGACGGCGATCCCTCTAGGCCTGCGCCTCGCGTTGACATCCTTTGGGAGCTAGCTGTGGTCCCAATCCCTACGGGGGGTCAGGACACACAGCTCGAGCAAATCTGCGAGTTGCAGGCCAGGCTCGACGAGGAAGCAGGACAACTTGTGCAGCTCCGGCAGAACATCGAGCAGGAGCGGGCAGGCTGAGCACCGACCAAAGAAGTGTGTCATCTGGCCCAGGACGTCCAGCACCGCATCACCGACGGTGCCAGGGTCAGGCTGCCCCCGGCTTCCAGTGGGGTCGGCTAGAACCTGGCAGCAGCAGCAATGCTACTCCGCGCGATGCCGGAACCATCCACCACCGAGGGGCGGCGTATCCATGGAGAACTCAAGAATCTCCTGGAGGATGCCGCGGTCCGATGGGCCGAAAGCTCTGCCTCCCGAAGGCAGGGATACCCCCCGGAGCATCGCGCCACGACTTCCTGATTCATGCGGGAGGCCTCGGTCCACACCGGGCGCACGCGGGACACAGCGCCTGCGGCCCCGAGCCGCCTCGGCAACGAGCACCATCGCTGCGACCGTCGAGACCACCTCGACGAGAGGGTGCACCGAGGCTACCACCCCCAGTGTGGGGGACTCTACGACAGCGGGGAGGATCGGAGCCCTTCGCCCGAACCACCCGGTCCGCAAGCTTTCAGCCAGGCCATACGACGGGTGCCATTCTCGACCTGGTTCCGGGCCCCGACTACCATCACCAAGTACTCGGAGGAGACGAGGCCGGAACTGTGGCTCGCAGACTACAGGCTGGCCTACCAGCTGGGTGGAATGGACGATGACAACCTCATCATCCGCAACCTCCCCCTGTTCCTCTCCGACGCCGCCCGAGCCTGGCTGGAGCATCTGCCTCCTGCGCAGATCTCCAACTGGGACGACCTGGTCAAAGCCTTCGCCGGCAACTTCCAGGGCACATACGTGCGCCCTGGGAACTCCTAGGATCTCTGAAGCTACCGCCAGCAGTCGGGAGAGTCCCTGCGGGACTACATCCGGCGATTCTCGAAGCAGTGCACTGAGCTGCCCAACATTACCAACTCAGATGTCATCGGCGTGTTCCTCGCCTGCACCACTTGCCGCGACCTGGTGAGCAAGCTGGGTCGCAAGACTCCCACCAGGGCGAGCGAGCTGATGGACATCACCACCAAGTTCTCCTCTGGTCAGGAGGCGGTCGAGGCCATCTTCCGGAAGGACAAGCAGCCTCAGGGGCGCCAGCCGGATGACGTCCCCGAGGCGTCCACTCAGCGCGGCGTGAGGAAGAAGGGCAAGAAGAAGTCGCAAGCGAAACGTGACGCCGCCGACGTAGACCTTGTCGTCGCCGCCGAGCACAAGAACCCTCGGAAGCCTCCCGGAGGCACCAACTTGTTCGACAAGATGCTTAAGGAGTCATGCCCCTATCATCAGGGTCCCGTCAAGCACACCCTTGAGGAGTGCGTCATGCTTCGGCGCTACTTCCACAAGGCCGGGCCATCGGCGGAAGGTGGCAGGGCCCCCGACAATGACAAGAAGGAGGTCCACAAGGCAGAGGAGTTCCCCGAGGTCCATGATTGCTTCATGATCTACGGTGGGCGGGTGGCGAACGCCTCGGCTCGGCACCGCAAGCAAGAGCGCCGGGAGGTCTGCTCGGTAAAGGTGGCGGCGCCAGTTTACCTAGACTGGTCCGACAAGCCCATCACCTTCGACCAAGGCGACCACCCCGACCGCGTGCCGAGCCCGGGGAAGTACCCGCTCGTTGTTGATCCCGTCATCGACAACGTTAGGCTTACCAAGGTCCTCATGGACGGAGGCAGCAGCCTCAACATCATCTACGCCGACACCCTCGGGCTCCTGCAGATCGATCTGTCCTCGACCCGGGCCGGCGCGGCGCGCTTTCACGGGATCATTCTCGGGAAGCGCGTCCAGCCCCTTGGACAACTCGATCTGCCCGTCTGCTTCGGGACTCCCACCAACTCCCGAAAGGAAACCCTCACGTTCGAGGTGGTCGGGTTCCGAGGAACCTACCACGCAGTGCTGGGGAGACCATGTTACGCCAAGTTCATGGCCGTCCCCAACTACACCTACCTCAAGCTCAAGATGCCGGGCCCGAACAGGGTCGTCACCGTCGGCCCCACGTACCGACACGCGTACGAATGCGACGTGGAGTGCGTGGAGTACGCCGAGGCCCTCGCCGAATCCGAGGCCCTCATTGCCGACATGGAAAACCTCTCCAAGGGGGTTCCAGATGCGAAGCGCCACACCGGCAACTTTGAACCAGCAGAGGCGGTTAAGTCCGTCCCTCTCGACCCCAGCAACGACGCCTCCAAGTAGATCCAGATCGGCTCCAAGCTCGACCCCAAATAGAAAGTAGTGCTCGTCGACTTTCTCCACGCGAACACCGAGGTTTTTGCGTGGAGTCCCTCGGACATGCCTGACATACGGAGGGAAGTCGCCGAGCACTCACTGGATATCCGAGCTGGAGCCCGACCCGTGAAGCAGCCTCTACGCTGATTCGACGAAGAAAAGCGCAGAGCCATAGGCGAGGAGATCCACAAGCTGATGGCTGCAGGGTTCATCAAAGAGGTATTCCATCCCGAATGGCTAGCCAACCCTGTGCTTGTGAAAAAGAAAGGTGGGAAATGGCGGATGTGTGTAGACTACACTGGTCTAAACAAAGCATGTCCGAAGGTTCCCTACCCTCTGCCTCGTATCGATCAAATCGTGGATTCCACTGCTGGGTGCGAAACCCTGTCGTTCCTCGATGCCTACTCAGGGTATCACCAAATCAGGATGAAAGAGTCCGACCAGCTCGTGACTTCTTTCATCACACCTTTTGGCATGTACTGTTACGTTACTATGCCATTCGGTTTGAGGAATGCGGGTGTGACATACCAAAGGTGCATGAACCACGTGTTCGGACAGCACATTGGTCGAACGGTCGAGGCCTACGTCGATGACATCGTAGTCAAGACGAGGAAAGCCTCCGACCTCCTCTCTGACCTTGAAACGACATTCAAGTGTCTCAAGGTGAAAGGTGTAAAACTCAATCCTGAGAAGTGTGTCTTCGGAGTCCCCCGAGGCATGCTCCTGGGGTTCATCGTCTCCGAGCGGGGCATCGAGGCCAACCCGGAGAAAATCGCGGCCATCACCAACATGGGGCCTATCAAGGACTTGAAAGGAGTACAGAGGGTCATGGGATGCCTTGCGGCTCTGAGCCACTTCATCTCACGCCTCGGCGAAAGAGGCCTGCCCCTGTATCGCCTCTTAAGGAAGACCGAGCGCTTTACTTGGACCCCCGAGGCCGAGGAAGCCCTCGGGAACTTGAAGGCGCTCCTTACAAGCGCGCCCATCCTGGTGCCCCCCGCTACCGGAGAAGCCCTCTTGATCTACGTCGCCGCTACCACTCAGGTGGTCAGCGCCTCGATCATGGTCGAGAGACAAGAAGAAGGGCACACACTGCCCGTCCAGAGGCCGATTTACTTCATCAGTGAGGTACTGTCCGAGACCAAGATCCACTACCCGCAAATTCAGAAGCTGCTGTACGTGGTGATTCTGACACGGCGAAAGTTGCGACACTACTTAGAGTCTCATCCGGTGACTGTGGTGTCATCCTTCCCCCTGGGGGAGATCATCCAGTGCCGAGAGGCCTCGGGTAGGGTTGCAAAGTGGGCGGTGGAGATCATGGGCGAGACAATCTCGTTCGCCCCTCGGAAGGCCATCAAGTCCCAAGTCTTGGTGGACTTTGTGGCTGAATGGGTCGACACCCAGCTTCCAACAGCTCCAATCTAACCGGAACTCTGGACTATGTTTTTCGACGGGTCGCTGATGAAAACAGGAGCGGGCGCGGGCCTACTCTTCATCTCACCCCTCGGGAAGCACCTCCGCTATGTGCTATGCCTCTATTTCCCGGCGTCCAACAATGTGGCCGAGTATGAGGCTCTGGTTAACGGGTTGCGCATCGCCATCGAGCTAGGGGTCCGACGCCTCGACGCTCGCGGCGACTCGCAGCTTGTCATCGACCAAGTCATGAAGAACTCCCACTGCCACGACCCGAAGATGGAAGCCTACTGCGACGAGGTTCGGTGCCTAGAGGACAAGTTCTACGGGCTCGAGCTCAACCACGTCGCTCGATGATACAACGAGACTGCGGACGAGCTGGCTAAGATAGCCTCGGGGCGAACAACAGTTCCTCCGGACGTCTTCTCCCGAGACCTACATCAACCCTCCGTCAAGACCGACGACACGCCCGAGCCCGAGAAGGCCTCAGCTCTGCCCGAGGCGCCCTTGGCCCCGCCCGAGGCACCCCATACCTGCAATATCTCCACCGAGGAGAGCTACCCCTCGACAGAGCCGAAGCTCGGTGACTGGCGCGGCACGCCAAGTCGTTCGTCTTGCTGGGTGACAGAAAGGAGCTCTACCACCGCAGCCCCTCAGGCATCCTCCAACGATGCATATCCATCGCCGAAGGTCAGGAGTTATTACAAGAAATACACTCGGGGGCTTGCGGTCACCACGCAGCACCTCGGGCCCTCGTGGGAAACGCCTTCCGACAGGGTTTCTACTGGCCAACCGCGGTGGCCGATGCCACTAGGATTGTACGCACCTGCCAAGGGTGTCAATTCTACGCAAAGCAGACCCACCTGCCCGCTCAGGCTCTACAAACAATACCCATCACCTGGCCGTTTGCTGTGTGGGGTCTGGACCTCGTCGGTCCCTTGCAGAAGGCACCCGGGGGCTTCACGCACCTGCTGGTCGCCATCGACAAATTCTCCAAGTCGATCGAGGTCCGACCCCTAAACAGCATCAAGTCCGAACAGGCGGTGGCGTTCTTCACCAACATCATCCATCGCTTCAGGGTCCTGAACTCCATCATCACCAACAACGGCACCCAGTTCACTGGCAGAAAGTTCCTGGACTTCTACGAGGACCACCACATCCGGGTGGACTGGGCCGCCGTAGCTCACCCCATGACTAATGGGCAGGTAGAGCGTGCCAACGACATGATTCTACAGGGGCTCAAGCCGAGGATCTACAACGATCTCAACAAGTTCGGCATGCGGTGGATGAAGGAACTCCCCTCGGTGGTCTGGAGTCTGAGGACGACGCTAAGCCGAGCCACGGGCTTCACACCGTTTTTTCTAGTCTATGGGGCCGAGGCTATCTTGCCCACAGACTTAGAACACGGCTCCCCGAGGACGGGGGCATACGACGCCCGAAGCAACCAGACAAACCGAGAAGACTCACTTGACCAGCTGGAAGAGGCTCGGGACATGGCCTCACTACACTCGGCACGGTATCAGTAGTCCCTGCGACTCTACCACGCCCGAGGGGTTCGGTCCCGAAACCTCCAGGTGGGCGACCTGGTGCTTCGGCTACGACAAGACGCCCGAGGGCGCCACAAGCTCACGCCTCCCTGGGAAGGGCCATTCATCATCGCCAAGATTCTGAAGCCCGGAACATACAAGCTGGCCAACAGTCAAGGCGAGGTCTACAGCAACGCTTGGAACATCCGACAGCTACGTCGCTTCTACCCTTAAGATGTTTTCAAGTCATTCATGTACCTTGTTTACATACACAAGCAAAGTCTAACCTTCAAGGAAGGGTCAGCCTTGCCTCGGCAAAGCCCGACCCTCCCTCGGGGGCTAGAAGGGGGGAACCCCCTCTGCGTCAAACTTTTCCTCAAAAAAAGTCTTTCTGCCAGAACATCTTTCGTGCTTTTCGACTACTTCGATAGTGGAGTCCTGAAAACGACGGAGTACACGTAAGCAGGCAAGGCTGACCGAGCCGAGGGACTCCTACGCCTCCGGGATACGGATACCTCACTCATCACCTTCTGCAATAAGTAACTCACGCTCGGATAAGTGAGAGCACCTAGAGGGGGGGGGGGGTGAATAGGTGATCCTGTGAAACTTGAAAACTTAAGCCAAAAAAACTTGGTTAAGCGTTAGCACAGTAAATGCCAAGTGGCTAGAGAGGAGTCAAAACACAATAACCACAAGAAATCAATCACAGAGATGGCACGGTGGTTATCCCGTGGTTCGGCCAAGACCAACGCTTGCCTACTCCACGTTGTGGCGTCCCAAGGGACGAGGGTTGCAATCAACCCCTCTCAAGCGGTCCAAAGACCCACTTGAATACCATGGTGTTTTGCTTGCTTTTCTCAATCCCGTTTGCGAGGAATCTCCACAACTTGGAGCCTCTCGCCCTTACACTTAAAGTTCACAAAGAAGCACGGAGCAAGGGAGGGATTAGCAACGCACACAAGACACGAAAATCAGAGCAACACCACGCACACAAGTCGCAACGAGAGCTCACAACACAACTCAATGAGTTCACCACTCAACTAGAGCTCTAATTGCTATCGCAAAGAATCAAAGGCGCGGAATCGATGTCTTGGTGCTTAGGAATGTTGTAGGAATGCTTGGTGTGCTCCTCCATGCGCCTAGGGGTCCCTTTTATAGCCCCAAGGTAGCTAGGAGCCATTGAGAGCATTCTAGGAAGGCTGATCTTGCCTTCTGTCGACTGGCGCACCGGACAGTCCGGTGCACACCGGACACTGTCCGGTGCACACCGGACACTGTCCGGTGCCCGATTTCCTTCCAAAAATGGCGCAGTCGACCGTTGGCAGCCTGAGAGCCGTTGACGCACCGGACATGTTCGGTGCACACCGGACAGTCCGGTGCCTCCTTCTAGCCATTGGCTCGGCCACGTGTCCCACGCAGATCGCGCGGCCGACCGTTGGCCCTACCGACCGTTGGCTCACCGGACAGTCCGGTGCACACCGGACAGTCCGATGAATTATAGCCGTACGTCGCCGATGAATTCCCGAGAGCGACGAGTTCGCCTGTGAACGGCCCACCGGACAGTCCGGTGCTCCAGACTGAGCAGAGTCTTGGCTGCTCGAGCCAAGGCAATTTCAATTGGATTTTTCCTGTTTCCAGCACTTAGACACAATACATTAGTCTCTAAAACAATGTACTAAGTCTGAGAAACATACCTTTATCCTTGATTTGTACTTTGTCCACCTTTTTACACTAGGGCACTTATGTTGGACACTAAATCACCAAAATACTTAGAAATGGCCCAAGGGCACATTTCCCTTTCAATAAGGGATTCCGCTGTTCGAACAAGTCTTAACACTCGAAAACTTCTTCTGCCGAAACGATTTTTCGTGCCATCTCGACTATATCAATAACAGATTCTTACGAACGAGTAAGAGTACATGTAAGTAGGCAAGGCCGACCGAGTCGAGGGACTCATATGCCTCCGGGATACGGATACCTCACTCATCACCTTCTGCGATAAGTAACTCACGCTCGGATAAATGATTCTGTTACCAACGAACAAGTCCTGATGCTCGAAACAAGGGGAAAAGAAACGCAGCTTTACAACACGACGACGGTATGTTTTGGCCTCGGTGGCCGCAAAAAACATATGCACGCTACAGACAAACTGTTCCTGCAGGTTCAGGCTTCAGCAGGGGGAGCAGCAGCGCCCTCGGCATCGACTCCACCCTCGGCGGAATCCAACCCAGCCTCGAACCGCGACATGGTCGAAGGATCTCCACCTCGAAGGAAGATGTCAGCACCGCGCCTGGGCCATCGCCGCTAGGGTCTCATCCAGGAACCCGACCCAAGCAGAAGGCTGGACCGGTCGCTCCGTAGCCTCAGCCAGCTGTCCCCCGAGGACACCAGCCTGGCTCATGGCCTCGGCAGCCCGACTCTAGGGTTGGTCCCGCCAGTGGACGACCTGGCCAGGTCCAGCCGCCACTGCTACGCCTCCTCGGCCTAGGAAGTCCTCTACTCCTGGGCCGACGAAGTTTCTTCTCCAGCCAACTCCACCTCTGTCCATGCTGACATCGCTGCCTCCGGCTTCGGCTCATCACAGAGCAGCCGAGGGTTTCTTCGCTAAGCAAGAGAAGCCTCGAGCGGCAAGGCCGACCGAGCCGAGGGACTCCTATGCCTCCGGGATACGGATACCTCACTCGTCACCTTCCGCACAAGGCAACTCACGCTTGGTTAAGCGGTCCAGCTAGCCAACAAGCGAGTTCTGGTGCGCGAAATGGAGAAGAAACACGACTTTACGCCCAAATACACAAATGTTCATGCTCCGACAACCACAATGAACATACGCCGGCACCCAAGAGGCCATTACAAACGGGACTCCGGTTCCGTTCCCGCGGGTGCGAACAAACTCCATACCAGGAGGCCCGCGGGACAACGAACTCCAAGCGGCTCACCGCCGCCCGCTCCGACAACAGCGACAACGACCTCCGCTCCGAGCGGCCAAACAGCAGCAGCTATGACCTTAGGGCAGACGCTGCTGCGACAAGGTCCTCGCCCACGTCTCCACTCGAGGGGTGAGGACAAGCTATCAAAGCCAAAGAGCGGGAGGCCCGGAGTGCGGATGGTAGCGGCGATCTCGTCGGCGACGAGGACTTCTCCGGTCACCTGTCCACCGACAGATCCGCGCTCAAGTCCTCCCGGACGGGCGAGCACCGACCCCCGCACGAACATGAACGCCGCCCTAGCGGCACGCGACGTCTTGGGTGGTCCCCCGGTGTGCGCGGTGCAACAGCCTCCCGTACGGCGGGCAGATAGCCGCACTCCGCCCAGCGGTGGGAAGTGGCACCGGAAGTCGTGCCAGAGCCAGCTGAGCCAGCGAACCAGGCGTGCTGGAGCCGACGACGCTTGCGGCCGCTCGACCACGCGTTGTCAAAGTCCGCCCCCTCCACTAAGCCGGTGAGCGCCCTCTCCCATGAACGCTGAAGAAGAAGGTGGCCCGCTGGCCCGTACGGGAGGCAGAGCTCCGGCTCAGCTCGCCCTCCGCCCTAGCAAGGATGACGAAGATCCTTGAAGCTGAGGGCAGGGCAGAGACCGCAACCCGGCTCGCTTCTCTCCACCAAATTGCCCATTGGTGGGGGAAGGCGGCTAGGCTGCATGACAAAAATCCTTGAAGCCGAGCGATGGCTGAAAGGTACCGACCTCCACGAGGTTGCGCTCCTTCCGACAACGGCAAGAGCAAGGCAACGCGGGTGCTCCCCATCCGGGGGCTCGGAAGGCGGAAGGACGCGATGCATGAGGAAAGTGCGAAGGCATGGCTACCACCCAGGAGGTCGATCCCTTTTTAAAGGCGACTCTCCCCACTTGCGTCCTCAAGCCGTCACGGAAGTCTTCACCAACATGCTCCAAGGTCCTCCCCCTACAACACGGGGGCTGGGCCCCACGCGACATGCAAGCTGCCCCAGGACAGAAGGAGCCAAACCGCCGCGCGCGGAGCGTGTAACCGCCCAGCGGTTACAAGCATTCCTCCGTCTTCGCCCAAACCAGCGGGTGAAAGGGTGGACCGCCACGCTGGCGGCATGCGACTACACCAAGGGGGCGCACCCTTTCGACTTCGACGCATCCAGCATGGAGGCCCAGGCCCACACGTCATGTAACCGGCGCGCCGGTTACTACGTGCAAAAAACTACAACGCCACTCGCGCCGGTGTCGCGCCTTCTCGACTATGGAACCGGTGCCGCAACTCAAGACAACCCTGCGCACAGCCCAGCAGTGCCGACCAGGCATGCCGGTCACAGGTCAGTCATCCGCGGGAGAAGGTGCGACGGTCAACATGGCCAAAAGTGGGCCAGCAGTAATGGCGGTGGCAGGCGGGCGGAAGCAGCAGTCAAATCGTCTGCAGGCTCACGTCCCCTCCTGGAACAGCAAGAGAGCTCTCTCCCATGGCGTGAAGGCGACGCGCCCGTGTCCTGTTCCTCGAACGGCCCGCGCAACGGCTGCCCCGCGAACCACTCGTCCCATCGCATTAACTCTGCGGCAGGACAGGCGACACCTTTGGCAGGCGAAGCGGGCGACGCTTCACCTCCGCCATAATGACCGCATCAAAAAAGGTGCGCCACGTCGTTCAATTTCTTATCCTTTTCCTCTTCCCCTTTCTCTCTCTTGCTACAGGGACCGGGAAAGGGGATACTCCGAAAGGGATCCTTCTCCGCGAAGGAAGCGGGCCCCGAGCCCCCTACTGATCAGAGGTTCGAAGGCTGGCCCCTCGGAAGGGTTCGACAGCCGCCTCAGAGCACTCGGGCTTCGCGCCCACTACTGATCAGAGGTTCGAAGGCTGGCCCCTCGGAAGGGTTCGACAGCCGCCTCAGAGCGCTTGGGCTCCGCGCCCATTATTGGTCAGAGGTTCGAAGGCTGGCCCCTCGGAAGGGTTCGACATCTGCCTCAGTTCACTCGGGCTCCGCGCCCACTACTGATCAGGGGTTCGTAGGCTGGCCCTCCGATGGGTTCGACAGTCGCCCCAGAGTACGCAGAGTGAGGGATGACTCTGGGTACGTTCGATACATAACCAAGGCTTGGGCTACGCTCCCAAGGTACCCTAGGACATTTCCGAGACTAGCAGGAACGATTCTGTAACGGAATCCCATCAGAGGGAGGCATCGAGCCCTTGGACCCTATCGAACAGGACCGGGTCCGGCAAATCACCTGTAGGTACTTTTGGAGCGCGCCTCTGGGCCACGAGCCGACCCTTATCGAATGGGGCACGGGCGTCCACTCGGATTACCCGTTAGCAACTCACTGGAGACACCATGTTCGGCGCCCTCCGAGGGCAACATGGCGCTTTCCCCCCTCCTCCTTGCGGAAAGGCGACGCAAGGGCGTATGAAAAAGCCGAGTCTGCCCTTGACCGTCCTCTCGCCCTGTGCAGAGGCTTGGGGGCTGCTCTCGCAAACCCGGCTCCGGCCAAACCGTTGACAGCGTCAACATACCAGCCCGAGAACTCAGAACCTGACTATGCACCCGGGCAACGACCAGTTCGCATGAGGGAACAACCAGACCGGCCAAGCCATCACGAAAGGCATTAAGACCTCGAAGGAGTCAAACCACTCCTCTGAGGCCTCGGGGGCTACACCCGGCGGGTGCGCTCGCGCGCACCCACCGATACAAAATGCAACCGAGAAAGGCCAGTCCCCTTGCAAAAAAGTGCGACAAAGCCTCCAAGAGAGTACCCACACTCCCTTTGAGGTTCGGGGGCTACTGTCGGGGACCCTAATTAGGAGTACCCCTAAGGCTCCTAATCTCAGCTGGTAACCCCCATCAGCACAAAGCTGCAAAGGCCTGATGGGCGCAATTCCGGTCAAGGCTCCGTCCACTCAAGGGACACGACCTCGCCTCGCCCGAGCCCAGCCTCGGGCAGCAACGGAAGACCAAGGCAGATTCACGCCTTGCCCGAGGGTCTCCTCAAGCAACGGGCGCACCTTTGACTCGCCCGAGGCCCAGCTCGGGCAGGCTTCACGGAGAAGCAACCTTGGCCAGATCGCCTCGCCAGCCGACCGGATCGCAGGAGCATTCAATGCAAGGATCGCCTGACACCTTATCCTGACGCGCGCTTTCCAGTCGACAAGGCCGAAATGACCGCAGTCACTTCACCCCTCCACTGACTGACCTGACAGGAAAACAGCGCCGCCTGCGCTGCTCCGACTGCTGTGCCACCCGCCAGGGTGAGGCTGACAGCAACCAAGTCCAGCCTCAGGCGCCATAGGAATCTCCGCCTCGCCCGACCCCAGGGCTCAGACTCGACCTCGCCTCGGACAATGATCTCTGCCTCGCCCGACCCTAGGGCTCATACTCGACCTCGCCTCGGACGACGATCTCCGCCTTGCCCGACCCCAGGGCTCGGACTCAACCTCGACCTCGGAGGAGTCACCACCTCGCTCGGGCGGACCACGCCACAAGGGGAGGCCATCATTACCCTATCCCTAGCTAGCCCAGGCTACAGGGAACAAGACCGGCGTCCCATCTGGCTCGCCCCGGTAAAACAAGTAATGATGGCACCCCGCGTGCTCCATGACAATGGTGCTTCTCAGCCCCCTACAGAAGCAAGGATACGTCAGCAAGGATCTGACATCCCCGACAGCTGTGCTTCTACAGGGCTCAAGCGCTCCTCTGACGGCCATGACGCCACATGAACAGGCTCCAACGCCTCTCCGACAGCCACGTCGGCACGTACATAGGGCTCTAGCTCCTCTCTGCTAGACACGTTAGCACACTGCTACACCCCCCGTTGTACACCTGGACCCTCTCCTTACGTCTATAAAAGGAAAGTCCAGGGCTCTCATATGAAAAAAGGTGGCCGCGCGGGAGAACGGGCAGCCTAACGCCCCTGTCTCTCTCTCTCCCTCGCGAGCGCTTGTAACCCCCTACTGCAAGCGCATCCGCCCTGGGCGCAGGACAACACGAGGCCGCGGGTTTCCCCTTGCTATTTCCCCCCTTGTGTCTCCATCTCGCGCCGACCCATCTGGGCTGGGACACGCAGCGACAATTTACTCGTCGGTCCAGGGACCCCTCAGGGTCAAAATGCCGACAAGATCTGACTCTGCAGTCTTTCAGCATAGGAAAAGATATACGGAAATCTCCATAGCACTGAACAAATGATCATCTTCACTGACAGCTTCTCAGATAAAGAGGAAAGTGGAAATAATTAGATTACCCAACTAAATAACTGACTTTATTAATAACTACACCAAGTTGCAGGGGATACCCACACCTTGATGACAATCATTACAAAGATCCAACTTCATTACATGTTCATCATGACAAGCATTCCAACATACGATAAGCAAACTAACTCTAACTAGGACTGACTAGACTAAGACACTGAATTAATCATTATTACAGTCTACGACTCTGTCGATCTATGGATCCAAATCTATCCGGGTCCTGCAGTCTGGGGTACCAAAGTCGAAGAGACCATGGGGCGGTGAGCGGTAAGGGTGCTGAATCCCGATAGGGGTGGGAGAATGACCATCCAGATAGTGGCGTGCTGCGCACTCAGCACGCAATTCTGCAACCTCCACCCGAACCTTGCCTAACTCGTCAAGGGCGTGGTCCAGCTCGGTGTTGAGCACGACGGCCAGGTTGACCATACTATTCAGTCTAGGATTGCCCTCACCAACTAGCGAGGCAATCACACCTCCAGCACTACCGGTCGAACGACGAGGGTAGTACTTCAGGTCGAGGCCATCAGCTACCCCGCTGAACAACGAGCAATACTGAGAAAGTGCACGTCGTGCTGCATCTTACATGGCTGCCTCGGCAGTATCCCTCTCAGTGATAGAGTAATGCTCTAAGAAGGCCTCTTCACCCCGGAGATCATCGTCCGGATGACGCACTAAGCAAGTAGCCTCCCACTGGTCCGGGTATAACCTGCGACGATGCTGGTAGACTACACAACGGTACTCGATGGACCAAGTGTGTCCGTCAAAAGCCCGACACAGCAAGGTCTCGAGAGCGTCATGGAAGTGACACCCGCGAGCAGCGTCGTGAGTGATGGGTCTAGCGATCCACCCCTTCGGCTCTGGCCCCTTCGAGAGCTCCGTGTCGTGGCTCGAACTGCCACCGGCGTCGTCGTCGTCTCCGTCTCTGTCAGGGTCTCCTCTAGCAGCCGAGATGCCCTATGGTGGTGCAGGGGGCATCTCTGGCTAAGGTGTAGGGGAAGGCGGCCTCCCAGACTCCACCTCCTACTGAGGCGAGGGGGAAGAGTCCTGCTGCTCCTGGTACTGCTCCTGCTCCTAGCATCGGCGCTCCTGGTCCTCATGCACGTGACGATGCAGTCTCTCCAGGTGACTGGACTGACCAGGCATCGTGCGACGCAGTGGATGCTCCGCCAGGCGAGAAGGCAAAAAGGGGATCACGGACTTATGTGCAGTGCACCTAATACGAGCCATCTACAAAACATCGTAAGCACAAGACTGAGAGTAGAACTATAAGACCAGAAAGTAAACAGAAAGAAAAGTGAGACAAAACTTTTGAGATAAGTAAATAACATAGAGTTGGTCAAGATGACCAACTTTTGAAATGACTCTAAAGATCAAGGTAAGAGTGGAGGTCTATAGCCCTTAGGGCGACCATTCTAGTCTAGGTTAGCGGTCCTACAGTCAGCAAGGCTTTTATACCACTTATGTCACACCCGGTTTTGGAAGGTAAACCGAATGCGAACCATGTATGTGCCAGGATCAGAACTCACGTACACAGCGCTTACATAATAGGACATCATCACACAATGGTCGAAATAAATAGCGGAAAGGTACTTTAATTATATCAAGATACCGAGACATCCACAGAGTCTAATACATATCCATAGTGTTCGACATTAATATCAAAGTGCGGAGAAACGAAACATAGAAGATAAGCCTACATAGGCAGCTGACTGGGGGTTTGCCACTAAAATAAACTAGAACTCATCGTAGTCCTGGAACTCCTCAAAGTCCTCCATGTTGCCAACATCTTCTCCTGAGCACTGAGTACAGTGGGGACAACCTAAGGTGGGGTGGTTTGTAAAGCAAGGGTGAGTACACATCAACGTACTCAGCAAATGTCCCGTTTGGCTAAAGTGGACTAGCTATATGAGAAGTTAAGGTTAAGCAGTTGCTTTTAGTTGGTCAAGTTTTATTACTATAAGTAGAGCCAAATTTTAGTAATAAACCCAGTTATTACCCAGAAGTACTCCCTCCAAGAGGAAATACCAGAGATCAAAATTATAACCATCATTGCTAATCGTCATCATAAAAGTAACCAAAGTTCTTCTAATCAAAGAGGATCCCAAGGCCGCTCATAACCGTGAGCACGGCTGATATACAAATTTCTAACACTCTGCAGAGGTCGCACACTTTACCCACAAGTAGTGATTCCCTTTCTGCCCGGGGTTCTAGCCTCCCCATTGATCACTACCAAGGTGACCTAGAAGGGTCTCACTACGTAGCCTTTACAAAGATTTCCCAGAGGTCATAGTCGCCCGTTAGGTTTCTCCAGTTTGATAAACACAGTACATCTTGAAAGGGAAATAGGACTTAACCTTTTTCCTATAAATAATTTTGGTGGTTGAATGCCCAAAACAAATATTGGACTAACTAGTTTGCTCTAGATTATATATTCTACAGGTGCATAAAGGTTCCACACAAACCAATAAAAGAACAAAGTTAGGGTTCAAAATCAAAGGAGCAAAGGAACCAAGGGTGCCCTGGTCTGGTGCACCGGACTGTCTGGTGTGCCACGGAACAGTGTCCGGTGCACCAGGACCGTACAACTCCAAACTCGCCACCCTCGGGTTTCTCTAGGCGTGCTTCGCTCTAATTCACCGGACTATCTGGTGTGCCACTGGACTGTCCGGTGCACTAGCGGAGCAACGGCTCCTTCGCGCGATGGTCGACTGCAAAAGCCGCTGACTCCGTGAACAGTGAAGAACAGTGCGCACATAAGTCCGAGCAGCCGTCAAAGGTACACCAAACAGTGAACAGTGCCTGTCCGGTGCGGCACCGGACTGTCCGGTGCCACAAGAAGACAAAGCTCCAACGGTCGACTGCGCCCGAACCCTAACGGTCGGGTGACGTGGCTGGCGCACTGGACTGTTCGGTGCGCCCATCGACAGCAGCCCAACCCAACGGTTGTTTGGTGGTTGAGGGCTATAAATACCCCTCAACCACATCCACTTCAACCATCCAAGCATTCATCACACTTCATTCAATACAAGAGCAAAGTGCAATGCTCTAAGACACAAATCAAAGCCACTGATCCAATCAAAGTCCCCAATTCAATTCTTGTGCTTTAGGACTTGTGAGAGGATCGTTCTTGTGTTTCTTTGTTGCTCTTGTTGCTTGGTTGGCTTTCTTCTTTCTCTCATTCTTATTCTCAAAGCCTTGTAAGCAAAGCAAGAGACACCAATCGTGTGGTGGTCCTTGTGGGGTCTAAGTGACCCGAGAAATCAAGGAATAAAGCTCACTCGGTCTAAGTGACCGTTTGAGAGAGGGAAAGGGTTGAAAGGGACCCGGCCTTTGTGACCACCTCAACGGGGACTAGGTTCTTTAGAACCGAACCTCGGTAAAACAAATCACCATGTTCATCTGCTTTATTTCTTGGTTGATTTGATTTCCCCTCTCTCCCAGACTTGATATTTGTTCTAACGCTAACCCCGGCTTGTAGTGTGTTTAAAAGTTGTAAATTTCAGTTTTCGCCTATTCACCCCCCTCTAGGCGACTTTCAATTGGTATCAGAGCCCGGTACTTCATTTAGAGTCTAACCACTCGAAGTGATGTCGAGAGGATCCGCCAAGAGGGAGATGGAAACCGGCGATAAGGCCACAAGCCACGGGAAGGCTCCATCAAGGGAGTCCGGCGCCAAAGGAAGGGAGGAATCACCTCCCCGCATTAAGTCGCATCGGAATGGCGACAAGGAGGAGAAAGTGGTCTATTACGAGACCAATTCTTCGTCGCCCTCCACATCCGGCTCCGATGCCACGTTCGTCACTTCGTAATGCGGAGCTCAGTCAATTCGTTCTCCACCAAGGAGAGGAGCCACAAGCAATGTACAACCGACTCAAAGCCTTGGTGAATCAAGTGCGCAACCTCAAAAGCACAAAATGGGATGACCATGAGATGATCAAGGTTATTCTTAGATCCCTCGTATTTCGTAATCCTACTCAAGTTCAATTAATACGTGGTGATCCTAGATATAAGCTAATGTCTCCGAAGGAGGTAATTGGGAAGTTTGTGAGCTTTGAGTTGATGATCCAAGGCTCCAAACACATCATCGACTTGGAGCAAGGCGGCACCTCCACACCCGAGGTGCAACCCATCGCATTCAAAGCGACAAAAGAAAAGAAAGAAGAGTCTACATCAAGTAGGCTCCCCATCGATGCCTCCAAGCTCGACAATGAGGAGATGGCGCTCATCATCAAGAGCTTTCGCCAAATCCTCAAGCAAAGGAGGGGGAAGGACTACAAACCCCGCTCCAAGAGGGTGTGCTACAAGTGTGGTAAGCCCAGTCATTTTATCGCTAAATGCCCAATGTCTAGTGATAGTCACAGGGACAACGACAAGAGGGGGAAAAAGGAGAAGAAGAGGTACTACAAGAAGAAGGGCGGCGATGCCCATGTGTGTCAGGAATGGGACTCCGATGAGAGCTTTACCGACTCCTCCTCCGACGAGGATGCTACCAACATCGTCGTCAACAAGGGCCTCCTCTTCGCGAATGTCGGCCACAAATGCTTCATGGCAAAGGACGGCAAAAAGAAGAAGGTACAATCTAGAACCACCCGCAAGTATACTACATCTAGTGATGAGGGTAGTTCTAGTGATGATGAAGATGATCTGCTTACTCTTTTTGCCAACTACATGCAACAAAAAAACAAATTAAATGAATTGATAGGTGCCATTCATGAGAAGGATGAAATTTTGGATAGCCAAGAGGAATTCCTTATTAAAGAAAATAAAAAGCATGTTAAAGTAAAAAATGCTTATGCTCAGGAAGTAGAGAAAAATGAAAACTTGACTAAGGAGCTTAGCATTTGCCATGATTCAATTACCAATCTTAGAAATGAGAATGCTAGTTTAAATGCTAAGATTGACAAATTGAATGAATCAATTTCTAGCCTTAGGACCAAAAATGATAGTTTAATTTCCAAGGCTAGAGATTTAAATGTTTGCAATGATTCTATTTCCTGTCTTAGAGATGAGAATGCAATATTACATGCTAAGATAGATGAATTAAATGCTTGCAAACTCTCTACATCTACTATTGATCATGTTACTATTTGTACTAGATGTAGAGATGTAATATTGATGCTATAAATGATCACCTTGCTTTAATTAAGAAACAAAATGATCGTATAGCTCAATTAACTGCTGAAATCAATGAGCATGAAATTGAAAATGAAAAATTTAAATTTGCTAGAAGCATGCTCTATAAGGGAGACGCCCTGGCATTAAGGATGGCATTGGTTTCCAACAAGGAAGCAATGTCAAGCTTAATGTAATACCCCTGGTGTTACTGCCACTAAAACTTGAGCATAACATCATAAGCATTGGCATATCATGTGATTGTTACACTTAGAGTACATTCACTAGGCAAAAAGTTCAAACAAGTTGTATTGATGTGACATGTTATAAGTGAAACCCTAGGGTACAGTGCTTAACCCTAGATTGGGCTTAAAAGAGTAAACAAAGCTTAACTAAAAGAAAACTTCAAAAATTAGTTAAAATGATCATGAAATTTCACCAGGAATGGACTTAAGTAGCATCCAAACCCTAAAAGTACCAAAAACCCTAAATAGAACCCTGGAAAACCCTAGACTAAAACCCTAGGGGGCTAAGTGCAAAACTAGTGCACTTTTGGGACTAAAGTGCAAGAACCAAGGCATTAGGGTACCTTAAGTCATATGGTTCACATATTTGGGGATTCCCAAGTCAAAGGATGTGAATTGGACTTATTTGCAAAAAGCACCACTTAAACCCTATGGAGTTAAGTCTGATTTTCAGTGCACTTGGCTCAACTTTGTAGCCCTATATCTTCCAAATTATAAAGTTTTTGCCCTAGGTCAACACATCAAGTTTGTAGAGCTATGTAAGGAGAATAACTTTGCTATAGAGATCATGCCTTGGTACCATGAAGTATTTTGAGATAAATGTGCCCAAAGTTGGGCTGTCAGTTTGTCTAAAACCTGAATTATGGTATTCAGTGGCATAGGATGAACTTTGGGGGCCATTTTTAAGATGATCACATGGATGTTTTAGCATGATTACCACATTCGGTTTATAGCTGGGTCATAGGGCTACAGGTTTGCTACAAACGGATTAGTAAGTTCTTATGCAAAAATTCAAGATTTTGGCGTCACAAATATGACTGTCAGACTGACTAAAGGAGATCGTGATGGTACAATAACCAAAAACAATCCACAGATTCAGTGAGCTGGCCGCCGGTGACCCTTCGCCGGGATTAGTGCTGCTCGCCGCGATTCGTGCGTCTGGGCTGTGGATTGAGTTCGCCAGGAAAAGATCTCGTCGCGGATGGGTTCAAGCTACTATGGCCACACTGTCCCTCGGTTCCCCACGCCGGCGACGTGGCCTTACGGCCGTCACCGGAATCCGCGATATTCACCGCGGCTGCGCCATGCCTCCAGCCTTTAACCGCACCACCGTGACTCATTTTAGCCATCCGATCATCGCCGGTGAGTCCGCCATGGTATTCTCCATGAATCAACTGTGTCAGTAGCCTTCTTCCTCTCGGGCCGCCGCACGTCTCTCCTCAAATTCACGAGCCACCGCCCCCAAGTCCTATAAATTGAGCACACTGTGAGCTCCGTAGGGTAATCACCCATCCATAGCACCAACGCTTGTCTTCAATTGCCCACCAGAGACCGTGAATCGCTCATTTCCCCCAATCTGTGTTTCCGCCACCGCAAAAGAGCCCTTGCCGTGGCCAGCGCATCTCAGGTCCGTTCATGTCCTCTGAGACCCCGTTTCAGTGTCCTTGGATGCTCCGGATACTCTCTGACCCATCCAATTGAGCTAGAGTCCCTAGGATCGCCGGGAACATGTTTGAATGTCCGCGATGCCCGCTGTCACCGTGGACAGAGTAGGTTAGATCGCCGTTTGTGAAATTAGTTGGGGGGAAATGTTGGTTAGGGCTTGAATTCGGTCTATGCCAAAGTAGAATACCAGTCATCAAGTATTCTAGCCGGTACAAGCTCGCCGGAGCTCGGCCTTGTGCCGTTCACCGTCGTGGACTTCGGTCTGTAAAGAAATAGAAGCGCATGGGTATTTTTGTAACGTGTCAGTGAGACATAAGAATAGTACCGTGACCCTTTTCCAGTTATTCAAATCAAGAAGGGCATTTTTGCAAAACCAGCAGTGCGGGCGCGCGCGGGCGCACTTCTGCCTGTTGGTGGGCCGACTTGGGCCAATTAGGTCCAGCACTGTTCCTATCTTTTTCTTTTTCCTTTTCTGTTAGAGCTAAATAAATTCTAGAAAATTACAGAAAAATGCTAAAAATACCAAACTAATTTCCTATAGTATTTAATAAAAATAGTTTCATGATTTTTAGTTTCAATAGGGAATTTTGGGACATTTAAAACAGCCAAAAACCATATTTCTGGAATTTTAGAGAGTAATTAATAATCCCAAAATTCACCAAACTTTTTAGGTAAACTTTAAATAATATTTAAAAGCCTTGGGTAAAATTTGGTATGTTTTGGACCATGTTTGATACTTAGAACCCAAAACCCTAGCCCCCTGCCCTATGAACTTCACTATAGACTCCGAAAACCCTAGTTTCTCGGAGATCTGTGAAGGAAAGTTATATTCAAGACATTAGATAATAAACTTTTATTCTCTAGAAAACAAAATGTTTTGTTTTCACAAAAGATGATGCTTCAAAGTGGGTGGGATGTTTTCGAAAATAAACTTGATGGTGGATCCATCATGGCCATGATGGGTTCAACATCGAAAAAGATGTACCTCTACCAGGTACCAAACTTTGGGTTGAAATGATAAAGCTGAGACCGGGCGGGTGACTTGCACGAGAAGAGAGTCTCGGTGTAGTGTCTCCGTCTGAGTCGATTAAGGACCGTGTCGATGTAGGCCTGCTGACCGAGGACCCTTTAACTGGTCACATGCCTCGTCATGGGTAAGCTTTGCCTCGGGCAGACTAATACCAGAATAAGATAACACGCAATGGGAGTGGAGAGATGGCGAGAGTAGTGTGTACCCTCCGTGTAAGAGGCTGGACGGTGGTGTATCTGTGCTCTCGGTTGGCGTGAACCTGATCTGGTCTTAAGAACCCCGGTGGCGAGTTGACATATGCAAGGGTTAAGTGCTACATATGTCGTGTGATTGGAGATCCTCAGCTGAGTATAATCGATTCGGATCGCCGTAACTTCATGGACATGAAGACTTGGTCACTGACTTACATGTAGCATTCCAGTGAATAAGAAGGGTTGATAAGAAATTGGCTAGTATAGGTCAAGTGATTGAACTAGGGTAGAAAGAACTCTAGATGCAGGTAACTTTACCTAACCTGACAAGTAAAACTGGATTTTTAAAGATCTACTATTAGTAAGCATTTCTGCAAACAGAGTCATTGATTATTGATAAGCCTTACCTTGACTCCCTTAAAGCCAACATATCCTTGAGAGTCTTTTATTTGATGGGTAAGACTTGCGAAAGTACATTTTGTACTCAGGGCTTTGTCCCATGTTGTTTTAGGTGAAGAAGCAGCAAACTTTTGTTGCTTCTGTTCCAAGGTGGTACCAAAAGAAGATAATCAAGACTAAAGCTGCGGGAGGAAAGGTCCTCCATTAAGAAAAACTTTTTACTGCTTATTCGGGAGGGGTTTTTGCCTCCCAGGTTGTGTAATAATAATACTCAGCACTCATATATTTTGTTCTGGTCTGTAACTATATAACTCAGCCTTACTTTTCAATAAAGTAAGTTATTGTAACTGCTTTCGCATTTTCGTACCTCCGATGTATTGTAATGTCTGTGTGACGGGTGAAACGCTCTTAGGGAAGGTAAGGAATTCAGATACCGAACTTGTCAAGTGATCAGGTGCACCTGCAGGGTTGTCTGAGGTCCGTTGGACAAGGACAACTGTAGGTGGGCCTAATGACTTGGGAGGTTCTGTCACAGCTGGTATCGGAGCGAAGCCCATCTCTGCAGATATTATGAGACATTTTCATAAAGAATTTTCAAAGACTTATCTAGAAAATTTCTTTCCTTCTTATCCAATCACCTTCTGAGGTACTTATTTTAAAGACCAGATAGTAGAGTGCAATGTATAGAAGGTGTGAATCAACTAAGGTTGATTCTGTAATTATACATGCATCATACTAAAAACTATGCTAATAAGATTTTCCCCCTCATGGAGATATGCCGTCGCGCACAAGAAAAACTGCGCGCAAGTCTACCGGACCGATTGGCGTACCCCGCCATCAACTAGCTCCAAGGCATGAAGACAGTAGTAGTGGTAGCAATGATCCAATCGGAGATAGCTCAAATAGAACATCTTCGAATAGAGCTCCATCACAAGAATGATATATGGGTCGAGGATGGTGAGCGAATAAATGAATTAAGAGCTGACATCCGCCACCTGTAAGACCAACTTGATGAACGAGATCTAGCGCTCGATTGGCTGTTAACTCTCGTTCACTTGCTTGGGCCAAGGAAGCCAAAGCTCGAGCCTGTGTGGAGGAGCTTAGCACAGCCGTGGACAACTTGCAGGTTTACTGTAATACACTCCATGAGGAAGTTCATGTATTGTATTCACAACTGCACCCTAACGTACCTGCGGATCCTGTCGGGATGGAAGCTGGACCTTCTGGAGCAGCAGGTGAAGCCCTTGGAGGGGAACTAGACCTTTTCAGGCCTCCTCCTTCCATGAATCTGGTCGACGAATGGTCTCCTACACCCGACAGCGAGGCTACCAAAAGTGATAAGAAGCTAGAGTAGTGTAGTATAGAAGTAGTGATAATGTGTAATAGGAAATGTAATCCTGTTGTAAATTCGAGTCTGTATCATTACCCTTTTAAGTAATATAAAATGGATGGTTTGCTTTGGCATATTATATTTTTCCAAATGTTCTTTGCCTCAGATGCCGTCCAAAACTCGTGCACAGGATGGTGCAGGAACCTCCCGTGGGAGGGAAGCAACTCCTAATCCACCCCCAGTACCAGCAACATTAGTTGAGGCCATGGCTGCTTTAGTTAATGCCACGACCGACAACACCCACTTTCTGCGAGAAATGGCAGGACAACAAATGCAACAGCAAGGCGGGCGGGCGTATCCGCAAGGACCCCGCGAAACTTCATATCTGGATTTCTCATAAACACGTCCCCCATTATTTGTCAAGGCGGAAGATCCTCTTGAAGCAGATGAGTGGATCCAGGTTATCGAACAAAAGTTCGGGCTTCTCCAATGTACGGGGACTCAAGCCCTTGTTTGCGGCGCAACAGATGCGAGGCCCTGCCAACACCTGGTGGGGAAATTATGTAGCCGTTCAGCCGGCCGGCCATCAAATTACATGGGACGAGTTCAAACTGGCTTTCCGGGAGCACTATATTCCTGAAGGGGTGCTCCATATGAAATAGGAGGAATTTATGAAGCTCAAACAAGGTGGGGATACTTTCACTTAGTATCTCAACAAATTCAACCACTTGTCCCAATATGCCATCAATCAAGTCAACAATGATTTAAAGAAGAAAAATTGCTTCATGAGAGGCCTTAATGACCGAATGCAACGAAAGATGGCCACCTGCATTGATCTTTCTTACGGAAGGGCTATTAGCACGGTGCTGGCAGTTGAAGCCAAATATGCTGGCCTTGGAAAATCAAAGGGCTATGGAGGCGACCGGCCCAATCAGGGGCCTGAGAAAAGACAAAGGTTGGTAATCCGACCTTTTAATTAGAATCGTTCTTCACCATGTCCACCCTC
Source organism: Zea luxurians (assembly GCA_029449295.1). NCBI lineage: Eukaryota > Viridiplantae > Streptophyta > Magnoliopsida > Poales > Poaceae > Zea > Zea luxurians. Next base: position 1,009,096 of record JAOPSE010000073.1, read on the forward strand.
CTACCCCTTCAAACAACCGATTTTTATCCGTCTTGCCACTGCCCCCACCTCAACAAATCAGCCGGGTGCCCCTGGTACTCGTTTCCCCGCTCTCCCAAGCTCTTCAACAGGCTGCTTTAATTGTGGAAAGTCCGGACATTTTATCAAGGACTGTCCATACCCAAAGCAGAACCAATCAAATAATCAGCAGAGTTCTGGGAGTTCCACTCAAGGTAAGGGAAATGCGGCGAACAATACCGCGGGCAAAAATATAAGGAAAACTGGGCGGATTTATTATACTCTAGTGGCCACGACACCGGAAGGAGAACCAGTTATGATGGGTACGTTTCTTGTGGCCAATCACCCTGCAGTTATTCTTTTTGATTCTAGCGCTTCACATACATTCATAAGCAAGAAGTTTGTGGAGCAACATTGCATTTCATACAATGAATCAAGGGAAGGGTTTATAATTCATTCGCTTGGGGGTCAAATATTCACTAAGGAAGTGGCTTACCATGTGCCCGTAACATTGGCCGAACGGGACTTTCCTACAAACATGATTGTTCTAAAAGGCCAAGATATAGATGTAATTTTGGGCATGAATTGGTTAGCCCAGCATAAAGCAATCCTCAACTCTGATCTGAGAACCATCAGGTTGAGTTATGAACAAGAAGAGGTTCTCTTGTCCATCCCCGTAGCTATTCCAGCCAAACCGTGTGGCAAAGTATATGAAGCCATCATACCGGTGATCCAAGATATTCTGGTAGTATATGAATTCTCGGACGTCTTCCCGGAAGATCTGCCCGGATTGCCTCCAGAAAGAGATGTAGAATTTGTGATTGAGTTGAAGCCCGGTATGGCTCCTATTTCTAGAAGGTCGTACCGGATGCCTCCGAATGAACTAGCAAAACTCAAGACCCAATTACAAGATCTACTAGAGAAAGGATTCATCCGACCAAGTTCATCACCTTGGGGTTGTCCAGCCATCTTTGTCAAGAAGAAGGACCAAACACTATGGATGTGCGTGGATTATAGACCCCTTAATGAGGTCACCATCAAGAATAAGTACCCTCTTCCCCGGATTGGCATCCTATTTGATCAACTTACCGGAGCCCAGGTATTTTCCAAGATTGACCTTAGGTCGGGTTATCATCAGATCCGTATCCGACCCGAAGATATACCTAAGACCGCATTCACTACGTGGTATGGATTATTTGAATATTTGGTTATGTCTTTCGGACTAACAAATGCTCCTGCCCATTTCACATATCTTATGAACTCGGTATTCATGCCCGAGTTGGATAAATTCGTGGTGGTATTCATCGATGATATCTTGATATATTCTAAGGATGAAGAGGAGCATGCTCAGCATTTGCGGATCGTATTAACGCACTTAAGGAAGCACCAATTATATGCTAAGTTCAGTATGTGCGCGTTCTGGCTGGAGGAGATCCAATTTCTGGGACATGTATTATTTGCCAAGGGGATTGCGGTGGATCCCAGCAAAGTCAAGGATATTTTGGAGTGGAAACCCCCAACCATTGTACATCAAGTCCGGAGTTTCCTTGGACTGGCTGGTTACTACCGTCGATTCATTCCAGATTTTTCCAAGCTTGTGAAACCAATCACAAGTTTATTGAAGAATGATACCAAATTTAATTGGTCTTTGAAATGTGATGAAGCCTTTAAGCAGCTGAAAGTATTATTGACCACTGCTCCGGTATTGGCTCAACTGGACATTGAAAAGCCCTTTGATGTGTATTGTGACGCATCAGGCAGTGGTCTCGGCTGTGTTCTAATGCAAGAAGGCCGAGTGATAGCCTACGCTTCAAGGCAGTTGCGCCGGCATGAGGAACATTATCCAACTCATGACCTGGAGTTAGCTGCTGTGGTCATGCCCTAAAAATATGGCGTCATTATCTGCTGGGGAATATCTGTCATATTTATACAGATCATAAAAGCTTGAAGTATATCTTTACCCAGTCAGAACTTAATATGAGACAAATGAGGTGGCTAGAGCTGATAAAGGATTATGAATTAGAGATTCACTATCACCCAGGCAAGGCTAATGTAGTGGCAGATGCGTTAAGTCACAAGGCTTCCTGCCATTGTCTGACGATGAAGATTTTTTACATTACATTATGCCAAGAAATGGAGAAGTTGAACCTAGGAGTGATACAACACGGAACTGCAAATCACTTGAAGCTTGAGTCAGTCCTCCTGCAAAGAATAATTGATGCACAAAAAAATGATGAGGGAATGAAACACATTCATGAGAAAATAGAGGTCGGTAAAGCCAACTGCTTCAGAAGAGATGATCAAGGTGTTGTATGGTTTAACAACTGCATAGTTGTGCCTAAGAATGAGGAGATTCGCCAGCAAATTCTAGATGAAGAACATCTTAGTCGCTATTCTATTCATCCCGGAAGCACTAAGATGTATCATGATCTAAAATAGCATTATTGGTGGACAAAGATGAAGATTGAAATCGCACATTATGTGGCAAGATGTGACACTTGTAGACCTGTCAAGGCCATACACATGAAAGCTGCTGGTCCATTACAATCCCTACCTATACCAACATGGAAATGGGAGGATATAAGCATGGACTTTATTGTGGGATTGCCTAGGACAGCAAAAGGGTATGATTCTATTTAGGTTATAGTTGATTGACTTACCAAGATAGCCCATTTTCTGCCAGTCAAGACAGATCACCCGGTTGTTGTCTATGCCCAATTATACATTGCTCGTATTCTTAGTCTACATGGGGTTCTGAAGAAAATAGTGTCGGATCGTGGACCGCAATTTGTAGCCAAGTTTTGGGAAGCACTTCATAAATCCCTGGGTACCAAGTTGCTTCATAGTTCGGCCTACCGTCCCCAAACCAGTGGGCAGACTGAGAGGGTAAATCAGATACTTGAAGATATGTTGCAAGCATGTGTTTTGGAATTCCCACATAAATGGGATGATTTTTTACCATTAGCGGAGTTCTCATATAATAATAGCTATCAAGAAAGAATTAAGATGGCACCCTTCCAAGCTTTATATGGACGACGATGTCGTACTCCGTTAAACTGGTCTGAACCAGGTGAAAGAAATTTTTCAGACCTGATATGGTAAAAGAAACAAAAGAGAAAGTTCAATGAATAATTCATAATTTGAAGGAAGCCCAAGCCCGACAGAAGAGTTACGCAGACAAACGCCGGAGACCCTTGTACTTTCTAGTTGGAGATTATGTCTACCTGAAAGTTTCACCAATGAAGGGTGTATCATGTTTCGGGGTAAAAGGGAAGCTTGTACCCCGGTATATTGGTCCTTTTCCTATTCTTGAACAATGTGGACCATTAGCATACCGACTTAAGTTACCCGAAACATTGTCTGCTGTGCATAATGTGTTCCACGTGTCTCAATTGAAGAAATGTCTTTGGATTCCCGATCGAACCATTTAAGTAATGGATGTTGCCTTAGAACCAGACTTGACATATTCAGAACATCCTATTTGAGTCTTGGATCAAAAGGACAGCATTACCCGAAGAAAAACTCTCAAGTTTTACAAGATACAGTGGAACCAACATTCAGAAGATGAGGCTACATGGGAAACTCAAGACTTTTTAGAAAAGAATTTCCCAGGCTTTTTAGCCTCATGCAATTTGTAAAGTATGTACATTTGTTGTAAAAAAGGAATGAGCCCCATACCACCTATGGCTTGTACAAAAAAATAAGGAAATAAAGATATGTCGCGTTTCATTTTCCATTACTTGCCCTAGGACTTTTAATCTCGAGACGAGACTCTTTTATGGGGGGAAGGATGTAACACCCCTGGTGTTACTGCCACTAAAACTTGAGCATAACATCATAAGCATTGACATATCATGTGATTGTTACACTTAGAATACATTCACTAGGCAAAAAGTTCAAACAAGTTGTATTGATCTGACATGTTATAAGTGAAACCCTAGGGTACAGTGCTTAACCCTAGATTGGGCTTAAAAGAGTAAACAAAGCTTAACTAAAAGAAAACTTCAAAACTTAGTTAAAATGATCATGAAATGTCACCAGGAATGGACTTAAGTAGCATCCAAACCCTAAAAGTACCAAAAACCCTAAATAGAACCCTGGAAAACCCTAGACTAAAACCCTAGGGGGCTAAGTGCAAAACTAGTGCACTTTTGGGACTAAAGTGCAAGAACCAAGGCATTAGGGTACCTTAAGTCATATGGTTCACATATTTGGGGATTCCCAAGTCAAAGGATGTGAATTGGACTTATTTGCAAAAAGCACCACTTAAACCCTATGGAGTTAAGTCTGATTTTCAGTGCACTTGGCTCAACTTTGTAGCCCTATATCTTCCAAATTATAAAGTTTTTGCCCTAGGTCAACACATCAAGTTTGTAGAGCTATGTAAGGAGAATAACTTTGCTATAGAGATCATGCCTTGGTACCATGAAGTATTTTGAGATAAATGTGCCCAAAGTTGGGCTGTGAGTCTGTCTAAAACCTGAATTATGGTATTCAGTGGCATAGGATAAACTTTGGGGGCCATTTTGAAGATGATCCTGTGGATGTTTGAGCATGATTACCACATTCGGTTTATAGCTAGATCATAGGGCTACAGGTTTGCTACAAACGGATTAGTAAGTTCTTATGCGAAAATTCAAGATTTTGGCGTCACAAATATGTCTGTCAGACTGACTGAAGGAGATCGTGATGGTACAGTAACAAAAAACAATCCGCAAATTTAGTGAGCTAGCTGCCGGTGACCCTTCGCCGGGATTAGTGCTGCTCGTCGTGATTCGTGCGTCTGGGTTGTGGATTGAGTTCGCAGGGAAAAGATCTCATCACGGATGGGTTCAAGCTACTGTGGCCACGCTGTCCCTCGGTTCCCCGCGTTGGTGACGTGGCCTTACAGCCGTCACCGGAATCTGTGATATTCACCGCGGTTGCGCCACGCCTCTAGCCTTTAACCGCACCGCCATGACTCATGTTAGCCATCCGATCATCGCCGGTGAGTCCGCCACAGTATTCTCCACGAATCAACTGCGTCAGTAGCCTTCTTCCTCTGCGGTCGCCGCACGTCTCTCCTCAAATTCACGAGCCACCGCCCCCAAGTCCTATAAATTGAGCACACTGTGAGCTCCTTAGGGTAATCACCCATCCATATCACCAACGCTTGTCTTCAATTGTCCACTAGAGACCGTGAATCGCTCATTTCCCCCAATTTGTGTTTCCGCCACCGCAAAAGAGCCCTCGTCGTGGCCAGCGCATCTCAGGTCCGTTCATGTCCTCTGAGTCCTCGTTTTAGTGTCCTTGGATGCTCCAGATACTCTCTAACCCATCCAATTGAGCTAGAGTCCCTAGGATCGCTGGGAACACGTTTGAATGTCCGCGATGCCCGCTGTCACCATGGACAGAGTAGGTTAGATCGTCGTTTGTGAAATTAGTTGGGGGGAAACATTGGTTAGGGCTTGAATTTGGTCTCTACCAAAGTAGAACACTAGTCATCAAGTATTCTAGCTGGTACAAGCTCGCCGAAGCTCGGCCCTGTGCCGTTCGCCGTCGTGGACTTCGGTCTATAAAGAAATAGAAGCGTAGGGGTATTTTTGTAACGTGTCAGTGAGACATAAGAATAGTACCGTGACCCTTTTCCAGTTATTCAAATCAAGAAGGGCATTTTTGCAAAACCAGCAGCGCGAGCGCGCGCGGGAGCACTTCTTCCTGTTGGTGGGCCGACTTGGGCCAATTACGGTCCAACATTGTTCATGTCTTTTTCTTTTTCCTTTTCTATCAGAGCTAAAGAAATTCTAGAAAATTACAGAAAAATGATAAAAATACCAAACCAATTTTTCTAGGCTTCTAATTTCCTATATTACTTAATAAAAATAGTTTCATGATTTTTAATTTCAATAGGGAATTTTGGGACATTTAAAACAGCCAAAAACCATATTTCTGGAATTTTAGAGAGTAATTAATAATCCCAAAATTCACCAAACTTTTTAGGTAAACTTTAAATAATATTTAAAAGCCTTGGGTAAAATTTGGTATGTTTTGGACCATGTTTGATACTTAGAACCCAAAACCCTAGCCCCCTGCCTATGAACTTCACTATAGACTCCGAAAACCCTAGTTTCTCGGAGATCCGTGAAGGAAAGTTATATTCAAGACATTAGATAATAAACTTTTATTATATTTGCATCTTCATGAGCATTACATGAGCATTCATGATTATATATGGCTATATTTAGAAAACGAAGAGGAAATAGAAGTTGAAGAAGCAAGGACTTCACCACCACCACCTGAAGAACCTCATGCAGGCAACTGCTTTTATTTTGATATCTGTGGAGCAGAACCTGACTCACCAGTAACACAAGGCAAGCCCCAGTGCATTTGCCACCTCCTTGTTCCTTTTTAAAATCTTTCTTACTTGCTTGATGCATTAGGTGATAGGAGTTGTGTGCTAAACCAGTTCCTGCATTTCCTTCCTTGGATTTGATTACTTCTCCTTAAATCCCTGTTTACAAAAGGGTTTTCTTATGCTTAGCTTTGCTCTAGAAAACAAAATATTTTGTTTTCACAAAACATGATGCTTCAAAGTGGGTGGGATGTTTTCGAAAATAAAACTTGATGGTGGATCCATCATGGCCATGATGGGTTCAACATCGGAAAAGATGTACCTCTGCCAGGTACCAAACTTTGGGTTGAAATGACAAAGCTGAGACCGGGAGGGTGACTTGCACGAGAAGAGAGTCTCAGTGTAGTGTCTCCGTCTGAGTCGATTAAGGACCGTGTCGATGTAGGCCTGCTGACCCAGGATCCTTTAACTGGTCACATGCCTCGTCATAGGTAAGCTTTGCCTCGGGCAGACTAATACCAGAATAAGATAACACGCAATGGGAGTGGAGAGATGGCGAGATGTCACACCCGGGTTTCGGGGCACCAAGACCCGGGCGTGAACATAATCACCAGGTGTGCTGGGACCAAGTCTCACACATATGATGAATCATGGCACAGGATCGAATGTCACATCTTTACTACTTAACAGGAATTCTATACAAAATAAATAATTACATTATAAGGAGACAACGGTCCAGCAACCTAAAGTTGACTGGGAGACGGCGACCTAGAGCTCTCACGAACTCGACACAGCATCCTCCATGTGCATCATCCTGCGGTACCTGTCCTTGACCTGTGGGGGGTGTGAGACAGCAAGAGTGAGCTCACATACGTTCATAGCTCAACAAGTTGTGGGGAATAATATGCATGAACTCGCCAAAGGTGGGAGCTCACGTAAAGTGTAAGGCTTACCGAAGGAGATGGTTAGAGCTGAGCATTGCTTTTAAAGTTGGTCAAAATTTTATTAGCAATTACTAAGTATAAGTAAATACCAACCCAATTAAGTAGTAGAACAAAAGTAACAACATCACCTGTGATGCAATGCATATGACAAATTGAATTTAGTTCCATAAATTAATCATGTAAGGGTCCGAGCTGCTCATGACCGTGAGCACGGCTAGTATACCAGTTTTACACTCTGCAGAGGTTGCGCATCTTTACCCACAAGTCATGTTACCCATATGCCAAGGGATCACGACTTCTCATACACCTCTACCGAGGAGGCGAGACAGGGTAACACTACGAGGCCTTTACAAAGTTCCACTAGCTTCAGAAAACCCGCTACAGTTTATAGGAAGCTCCAATGCAGGGACCCTCGCATGACCGACATCGCAGCAAAATCATCCCAAGGGCCTCCCTACACTGACCACTCCCCTACTGCCCTTGCCCCTTTCAGGTAAGGTAGTCTTCCACTAGCTTTCCTAATTAATTAGCCAAGGGCGTCCCATTAAACCCTTGTGGTAGCACTGTTTTCCCGAGTGGTCGCTCCATGTTCCAATTAACATAATGATCTTATCATGAACAGTAATAATAAACAGATAATAAAAGTATGATCATGAATAATATATATCTCTATACCCAAAACCACATAAAGCACTAGCAAGTACTACCCAAAAAGTTCAGTGGTAAATAAGGTATAAAGATAGACAAACTAGGGTAACCTATTGGGTCCCATCAAAATTAACCTATGCAGATCATTATGATTAATCAGAACATGGCTGGGTAAAAAGAAGTGATCAAGGGCACAACTTGCCTGGGACTTGAGATTCCAGGTACCAACTTGCTCTACAGATGACACGTGTCCTCACTGCTAAACGTAGCAATACAGGCAAACATGTATAGGCAAAATTAACATTACACCAAACATAAGAATAAACTGTGTAATAATAATCTATGTGTCGTAACGAGATCGTGGAAACAAGAATCACTAAATTCGGAGTTATGGTTATTAAGTTATGGATTTTCGAAGTTTTAAGTGTTGGATAAAAATAAACTAAGTACATAATTTCAAATCAAAATTTCATAGCAACATGAGGTTACTAGATGATCAAAAATATTAAAATGAATTTAATGCAACTGGAATGGATTAAAAAGGAGCTAAGATGAATTTTCTATGAATTATATAAGTTCTGGAATTATTTTGGCACTAGAAATCCACTTTCTAAATTATTTTTCCTATTTTCACAGAGTTCTGGACTGTGCACACAATAACTAGGGAGTTCGGGGGTCAATTTGGAAATTCCAGGGCACATCGACAATTATTATGCCCTTCCCATGGACGATGGGTTATTTTCAGAAAAATGAGGGTCTCTTTAGCAAATTGTCCAAGACGAAGGGGTATCCGGTCATCAGGGTCGATGGATCGTGCATCAACGGCTGGGATTATATCCTGACCATCCCCAAGCGGTACGCTTTGATAGCCATCAGATCAGGATCTGACCACCAAGGTTTTATGAGACCAAAACCGCTCACCACCCTCCGATCGACGATCCATGATCGCGAAGCCCGCCGACCGAACCGGTATGCATGGCGCGATCATAGCCGTTGGTGACCAGATCAACAGACAAAGCGCTTCTTCCCCAGTCGAGTCTGACGACAGCAGCGCTGCCCGGCCTGCACGGCGGAATCCCACCGGAGCACGACGCTCCGGGGCCCCCGATGCATGGTTTCCGCCCCTATTTGCGTAAATATGATGGGAAGGACAGGGCGAAGTGATTCAATTGGTTATTTACCTTCTGTTATGCGATCACGCCCCTAATCTGCGGTGCTCAGCGGCAACACCATGGAGGCCAAAAATCCATCAAGAAATTACCCGGACTCCGGCCACAATTCCACCCAACGAAGCCATGCCTACATCCAGTGAGCACCCTCAAATCCACCCGGCCACCACACAGGGGAAATAGTTCATTAGTGTAGGCGCGGGTCGGCGGCGGCTTGGATGTCCTCTATTGCTTGCTCTGTTCGTTCTGCGGATAGCTGGGGACTCGACTTTTATGGCCCCAGGAGCCCGCGAGGTTGTGTAGCAGGTGGAGGAGGCGGTTGCAACAGCCACCAAGATCACCGGAGGGGGTTGTTAAGCTTCACGCAGATCTAGCTCGGACTTCTGTTCACAGCCGAACCAACCCAGCGGAGACGAGGCACCTAACAGTGAGGGCCCACGCGTCAGCGTTCAAGTGCACAGCAGAAGTATGGAGAATGACCCATCGGGTCCACTGGTCGGTCAGTGTGAAGCGACGAGGGTGGAGTGGGCCGAGCGCGCGCATGGTAGTGGGCCGAGCGGAGATGAGTAGAGATGGGCCAAGGGAAATTTCGGCCCAGGGTAAGGTTTGCTCTTTTTTGTTTTTCTTTTTATGATTTCTTTTTCAAACTTTCAATTCATATTTTGAATTTCAAACACGATTAATCTTTGAATTTCAATCATAATTCTAATGTGGACAAAAATCCTATCTTCATATTTATTATTATTGTTATTAGTAGTATTTTTATTTATCTTCCTCCTCACCATTTAAATGATTATCATAATTACCTTTCTCAAACTCTTTCCTATATATATATATATATATAATTTGAGGTCAAATTTAAATTATATTTTTAATAAAAGGAATCACTCAAAATTATTAGCAAGAAATCAACCTCACTTTATATATTTGTTGGACACTTAACTAATTTAGTATTCTCAATTGATTATGAAGAGAAAAAGGTCCTAATAAATTCCAAGGGTTTCTAAAATTCCAGAACCACTATCATAACTATTCTTATTTTTTATTTTATTATTTTATAATATACTTCTTTTTCTTCTACCAATTTTTGGACTTTACAAATCCTACCCCCTTACAGAAATCTCGTCCTCGAGATTTGTAAGAAAAGGGATACAGAAGGATTGGTTTGTAATTCAGTTTTTTTTCAATAATCGGTTCAAAAATCGAGAGTCTCATCTTTTTTTTAATAGTCAATAGTGGGTGATTGGCAGAGCATAAGTATCCAGCCACTTATTATGTAGGATATAAGAGATCGATAGTTTAGGGCAAGAATAGCCAGGGGTAAGAAAATTTATGGTGAGGAAGAACTCCGTGTTGGGTGGTAATGCATCTGAAGATTGAGTTTGACTTCTCTCTTTCCTTGACGAGGTTGATCTTTTCTTTCCGGTCTTGGTCTCATTGATTCGAGGTTAATGTATATCAGCAGGGTTGGGGAGTATGGTTAAGATAGATATGGATGAGATGGACTACATGATGTAGGTCAAAAGTTTGTTTGATGTTAGGTGGGGATGGATAGATTATGCAATCCATCATGACACTATTGGTTGGGTTAGCTCTTATGCCCATGGTTGAGTTGGTCTATCGTTTTTTTATTTAGTGCAGAGTGAACTAAGATAAAACATGTTGATAGGGTCTAATCTGTTTCACAAGTATTAACTTATCCATTAAGTAATTCACTTTAGATTGGACCATATTAGATTAAATGGGATCTAGATTAGATCGGTATAACTAGGTTAGACTAGATAATATCTAATTACTTTGGATTAGATCATGGTTGTTACACTAGTGCGGGATAAATATGCTTATGGGCAAGATGAATCCATAAGACTAAGGTAGAATCTTTTGAGGTCAGTTAGATCTATTAGGATAAAATAAAATCTTTTCAGGATAAGATGAATCTATTAAAGTAATAGAGTATCTTTTAAGATAAGATGGATCTATTAAATATATTTTAATTAGGATAAGTTAGGATCTTTTGAGATGAGATGGATCTATGAGTGTAGGATAGAATCTTTCAAGATGAGATGGATATTGTTAGGCTAGATACTTTAATGAGGGATAATCTAGTTTGTCTAGTTATTTTGATGAGCATTTTTTTCCTATATGTATATGCAGATGTAACTGTGGACATTGCTCCACAACTCATCACACTTAATCAAAGATCCAAATCAGACAAGTATCAGAAGCACAAACACACAAACGTATAGATACCTATAAAAAATAGTTTTGTTTTTGTTCCTAAGAGTGGGTCTCCAATTCCTAAAGGTCACTTTAGGCATAGGATTTCAAAGTGTGAAATCCACATTTGTCTTTAGAAGGAAAAGGTAAGAATAATCAGAGTAAAGCGGAATTAGATGAGGAAAGATTAAGAAAAGTTTAGAAAAGAATCAGAGTAGCAAAGGTAAGTAAGTAATGGTTGTCCAGTTCTATCTAGGTTTCGTCCTACAGTCAACATTCCTCTGATACCACTTCTATCACACCCGGGTTTCGGGGCACCAAGACCCGGGCGCGAACATAATCGCCAGGTGTGCTGGGACCAAGTCTCACACATATGATGAATCATGGCACAGGATCGAATGTCACATCTTTACTACTTAACAGGAATTCTATACAAAATAAATAATTACATTATAAGGAGACAATGGTCCAGCAACCCAAAATTTACTGGGAGACGGCGGCCTAGACCTCTCACGAACTCGACACAGCATCCTCCATGTGCATCATCCTGTGGTACCTGTTCTTGACCTGTGGGGGGTGTGAGACAGCAAGAGTGAGCTCACATACGTTCATAGCTCAACAAGTTGTGGGGAATAATGTGCATGAACTCGCCAAAGGTGGGAGCTCACGTAAAGTGTAAGGCTTACCGAAGGAGATGGTTAGAGCTGAGCATTGCTTTTAAAGTTGGTCAAAATTTTATTAGCAATTACTAAGTATAAGTAAATACCAACCCAATTAAGTAGTAGAACAAAAGTAACAACATCACCTGTGATGCAATGCATATGACAAATTGAATTTAGTTCCATAAATTAATCATGTGAGGGTCTGAGCTGCTCATGACCGTGAGCACGGCTAGTATACCAGTTTTACACTCTGCAGAGGTTGCGCATCTTTACCCACAAGTCATGTTACCCATCTGCCAAGGGATCGCGACTTCCCATACACCTCTACCGAGGAGGCGAGGCAGGGTAACACTATGAGTTTATAGGAATCTCCAATGCAGGGACCCCTCGCATGACCGCCATCGCAGCAAAATCATCCCAAGGGCCTCCCTACACTGACCACTCCCCTACTGCCCTTGCCCCTTTCAGGTAAGGTAGTCTTCCACTAGCTTTCCTAGTTAATCAGCTAAGGGCGTCCCATTAAACCCTTGTGGTAGCACTGTTTTCCCGAGTGGTCGCTCCATGTTCCAATTAACATAATGATCTTATCATGAACAGTAATAATAAACAGATAATAAAAGTATGATCATGAATAATATATATCTCTATACCCAAAACCACATAAAGCACTAGCAAATACTACCCAAAAAGTTCAGTGGTAAACAAGGTATAAAGATAGACAAACTAGGGTAACCTATTGGGTCCCATCAAAATTAACCTATGCAGATCATTATGATTAATCAGAACATGGCTGGGTAAAAAGAAGTGATCAAGGGCACAACTTGCCTGGGACTTGAGATTCCAGGTGCCAACTTGCTCTACAGATGACACGTGTCCTCACTGCTAAACGTAGCAATACAGGCAAACATGTATAGGCAAAATTAACATTACACCAAACATAAGAATAAACTGTGTAATAATAATCTACGTGTCGTAACGAGATCGTGGAAACAAGAATCACTAAATTCGGAGTTATGGTTATTAAGTTATGGATTTCCGAAGTTTTAAGTGTTGGATAAAAATAAACTAAGTACATAATTTCAAATCAAAATTTCATAGCAACATGAGGTTACTAGATGATCAAAAATATTAAAATTAATTTAATGCAACTGGAATGGATTAAAAAGGAGCTAAGATGAATTTTCTATGAATTATATAAGTTCTGGAATTATTTTGGCACTAGAAATCCACTTTCTAAATTATTTTTCCTATTTTCACAGAGTTCTGGACTGTGCACACAATAACCAGGGAGTTCGGGGGTCAATTTGGAAATTCCAGGGCACGCAATTATTATGCCCTTCCCATGGACGGTGGGTTATTTTGAGAAAAATGCGGGTCTCTTTAGCAAATTGTCCAAGACGAAGGGGTATCCGGTCATCAGGGTCGATGGATCGTGCATCAACAGCTGGGATTATATCCTGACCATCCACAAGCGGTACGCTTTGATAGCCATCAGATTAGGATCTAACCACCAAGGTTTTATGAGACCAAAACCGCTCACCACCCTCCGATCGACGATCCACGATCACGAAGCCCGCCGACCGAACCGGTATGCATGGCGCGATCACAGTCGTTGGTGACTAGATCAACGGACAAAGCGCTTCTTCCCCAGTCGAGTCTGACGACAGCAGCGCTGCCCGGCCTGCACGGCGGAATCCCGCCGGAGCACGATGCTCCGGGGCCCCCGATGCATGGTTTCCACCCCTATTTGCGTAAATACGATGGGAAGGACATGGCAAAGTGATTCAATTGGATATTTACCTTCTGTTAGGCGATCACGCCCCCAATCTGCGGTGCTCAGCGACAACACCATGGAGGCTGAAAATCCATCGAGAAATTACCCGGACTCCAGCCACAATTCCACCCGACGAAGCCATGCCTACATCCAGTGAGCACCCTCAAATCCACCCGGCCACCACACAGGGGAAATAGTTCATTAGTGTAGGCACGGGTCGGCGGCGGCTTGGATGTTCTCTATTGCTTGCTCTGTTCGTTCTGCGGATAGCTGGGGACTCGGCTTTTATGGCCCCAGGAGCCCGCGTGGTTGTGTAGCAGGTGGAGGAGGCGGTTGCAACAGCCACCAAGATCACCGGAGGGGGTTGTTAAGCTTCGTGCAGATCTAGCTCGGACTTCTGTTCACAGCCGAACCAACCCAGCAGACACGAGGCACCTGACGGTGAGGGCCCACGCGTCAGCGTTCAAGTGCACAGCAGAAGTATGGAGAATGACCCATCGGGTCCACTGGTCGGTCAGCGTGAAGCGACAAGGGTGGAGTGGGCCGAGCGCGCGCATGGTAGTGGGCCGAGCGGAGATGAGTAGAGATGGGCCAAGGGAAATTTCAGCCTAGGGTAAGGTTTGCTCTTTTCTGTTTTTCTTTTTATGATTTCTTTTTCAAACTTTCAATTCATATTTTGAATTTCAAACACGATTCATCTTTGAATTTCAATCATAATTCTAATGTGGACAAAAATCCTATCTTCATATTTATTATTATTGTTATTAGTAGTATTTTTATTTATCTTCCTCCTCACCATTTAATTCTAAAAGAATTAAATGATTATCATAATTACCTTTCTCAAACTCTTTCCTATATATATATATATATAAGTTGAGGTCAAATTTAAATTATATTTTTAATAAAAGGAATCACTTAAAATTATTAGCAAGAAATCAACCTCACTTTATATATTTGTTGGACACTTAACTAATTTAGTATTCTCAATTGATTATGAAGAGAAAAAGGTCCTAATAAATTCCGAGGGTTTCTAAAATTCCAGAACCACTATCATAACTATTCTTATTTTTTTATTTTATTATTTTATAATATACTTCTTTTTCTTCTACCAATTTTTGGACTTTACAAATCCTACCCCCCTTACAGAAATCTCGTCCTCGAGATTTGTAAGAAAAGGGATACAGAAGGATTGGTTTGTAGTTCAGTTTTTTTTCAATAATCGGTTCAAAAATCGAGAGTCTCATCTTTTTTTTAATAGTCAATAGTGGGTGATTGGCAGAGCATAAGTATCCAGCCACTTATTATGTAGGATATAAGAGATCGATAGTTTAGGGCAAGAATAGCCAGGGGTAAGAAAATTTATGGTGAGGAAGAACTCCGTGTTGGGTGGTAATGCATCTGAAGATTGAGTTTGACTTCTCTCTTTCCTTGACGAGGTTGATCTTTTCTTTCCGGTCTTGGTCTCATTGATTCGAGGTTAATGTATATCAGCAGGGTTGGGGAGTATGGTTAAGATAGATATGGATGAGATGGACTACATGATGTAGGTCAAAAGTTTGTTTGATGTTAGGTGGGGATGGATAGATTATGCAATCCATCATGACACTATTGGTTGGGTTAGCTCTTATGCCCATGGTTGAGTTGGTCTATCGTTTTTTTATTTAGTGCAGAGTGAACTAAGATAAAACATGTTGATAGGGTTTAATCTATTTCACAAGTATTAACTTATCCATTAACTTATCCATTAAGTATTAACCCCGGTGGCGAGTTGACATATGCAAGGGTTAAGTGCTACATATGTCATGTGATTGGAGATCCTCAGCTGAGTATAATCGATTCGGATCGCCGTAACTTCATGGACATGAAGACTTGGTCACTGACTTACACGTAGCATTCCAGTGAATAAGAAGGGTTGATAAGAAATTGGCTAGTATAGGTCAAGTGATTGAACTAGGGTAGAAAGAACTCTAGATGCAGGTAACTTTAGCTAACCTGACAAGTAAAACTGGATTTTTAAGGATCCACTATTAGTAAGAATTTCTACAAACAAAGTCACTGATTATTGATAAGCCTTACCTTGACTCCCTTAAAGCCAGCATATCCTTGAGAGTCTTTTATTTGACGGGTAAGACTTGCGAAAGTACATTTCGTACTCAGGGCTTTGTCCCATGTTGTTTTAGGTGAAGAAGCAGCAAACTTTTGTTGCTTCTGTTCCAAGGTGGTAACAAAAGAAGAGAATCAAGACTAAAGCTGCGGGAGGAAAGGTCCTCAGTTAAGAAAAACTTTTTACTGCTTATTCGGGAGGGGTTTTTGCCTCCCACGTTGTGTAATAATAATACTCAGCACTCATATATTTTGTTCTGGTCTGTAACTTTATAACTCTGCCTTACTTTTCAATAAAGTAAGTTATTGTAACGCTTCCGCATTTTCGTACCTCCGATGTATTGTAATGTCTGCGTGACGGGTGAAACGCTCTTGGGAAAGGTAAGGAATTCAGATACCGAACTTGTCAAGTGATCAGGTGCACCTACAGGGTTGTCTGAGGTCCGTTGGACAAGGACAACTGTAGGTGGGCCTAATGACTTGGGAGGTTCTATCACACTTAATGCCCCTAAGAAATTGTCTAACTTTGTTAAGGGCAAAGCTCCCATGGTTCAGGATAATGAGGGCTATATTTTATATCCTGCTAATTATCTCGAACACAAAATTAGGAGAATTCATGCTAAGAAATCTCATTCTGTTTCCCATCATGCTTTTATGTATAAGAATGAGGCTTCTAGCTCTAGGCAATCAACCCATGTTAAATTGCCTAAATAGAAAAGTCCTATTGCATCAAATGAACCTAACATTTCATTTAAGACTTTTGATGCATCTTATGTTTTAACTAACAAATCAGGCAAAGTAGTTGCCAAATATGTTGGGGGCTAACACAAGGGCTCCAAGACTTGTGTTTGGGTACACAAGGTGCTTGTTTCTAATGTGAAAGGACCCAAGACCATTTGGGTACCTAAGAACAAGGCCTAAATTTGTTTTGTAGGTTTATGCATCCAGGGGCTCAAGTTGGATTATTGATAGCGGATGCACAAACCACATGACAGGGGAGAAAATAATGTTCTCCTCCTACGAGAAAAACGAAGATCCCCAAAGAGCTATCGCATTCGGGGATGGAAATCAAGGTTTGGTCAAAGGACTTGGTAAAATTGCTATATCACCTGACCATTCTATTTCCAATGTTTTTCTTGTAGATTCTTTAGATTACAAATTGCTTTCTGTATCTCAATTATGCAAAATGGGCTACAATTGTCTTTTTACGGATTTAGGTGTTACTGTCTTTAGAAGAAGTGATGATTCAGTAGCATTTAAGGGAGTATTAGAGGGTTAGCTATACTTAGTTGATTTTAACAAATCTGAAGTCATACTTGCTTAATTGCTAAGACTAATATGGGTTGGCTCTGGCATCGCCGACTAGCCCATGTTGGAATGAAGAATCTTCACAAGCTTCTAAAGGAAGAGCACATTTTGGGACTAACAAATGTTCATTTTGAGAAAGACAGGGTTTGTAGCGCATGTTAAGCAGGAAACCAAGTTGGCACCCACCATCCACACAAGAACATAATGATAACGGATAGGCCACTGGAGTTACTCCACATGGATCTATTCGGCCCGAAAGCTTATATAAGCATCGGCGGGAGTAAGTACTGTCTAGTAATTGTGGATGACTATTTTTGCTTCACTTGGGTATTCTTTTTGTAGGAAAAAACTCAAACCCAAGAGACCTAAAATTAATTCTTGAGACGGGCTCAAAATGAGTTCGGATTAAGGATCAAGAAAATAAGAAGCGACAACGGGACGGAGTTCAAGAACTCACAAATCGAAGGCTTTCTTGAGGATGAGGGCATCAAGCATGAGTTCTCTTCTCCCTACACACCTCAACAAAATGGTGTAGTGGAGAGGAAGAATAGAACTCTACTGGACATGGCGAGGACCATGCTTGATCAGTACAAGACTCCGGACCGGTTTTGGGCTGAGGCGATTAACACCGCCTGCTACTCCATCAACCGGTTATATCTTCACCAAATCCTCAAGAAGACATCTTATGAACTCCTCATCGGTAAAAAGCCCAATGTTTCATATTTTAGAGTCTTCGGTAGCAAATGTTTTATTCTTATTAAAAGAGGTAGAAAATCCAAATTTGCTCCTAAGGCTGTAGAAGGCTTTTTACTAGGATATGACTCAAACACAAGGGCATATAGAGTCTTCAACAAATCCACTAGATTAGTTGAGGTTTCTTGTGACATTGTGTTTGATGAGACTAATGGATCCAGTGTGGAGCAAGTTGATCTTGATGAGCTAGATGATGAAGAGGCTCCGTGCGTCGCACTAAGGAACATGTCCATTGGGGATGTGTGTCCTAAGGAATCCGAAGAGCCTCCACAAGTACAAGATCAACCATCATCTTCCATGCAAGCATCTCCACCAACTCAAGATGAGGAACAGGCTCAAGATGATCAAGATCAGGAGGATGAGCCACCTCAAGAGGAGGACAATAATCAAGGGGGAGATGAAGACAAGGAAGATGAGCAGGAGATACAGGGTCAAAGACCGCCACACCCAAGAGTCCACCAAGCGATACAAAGAGATCACCCTGTGAACTCAATTCTCGGTGACATTCATAAGGGGGTAACCACTCAATCTCGAGTCGCTCATTTTTGTGAACATTACTCTTTTGTGTCCTCTATTGAGCCATATAGGGTGGAGGATGCACTAAAAGATTCGGATTGGTTGTTGGCAATGCAAGAAGAGCTCAACAACTTCACGAGGAATGAGGTATGGCATTTAGTTCCACGTCCTAATCTAAATGTTGTAGGTACCAAATTGGTATTCCGCAACAAGCAAGATGAGCATGGTGTGGTGACAAGGAACAAAGCCCGACTTGTGGCCAAGGGATATTCACAAGTCGAAGGTTTGGACTTTGGTGAAACTTTTGCACCCGTAGCTAGGCTTGAGTCAATTCATATATTACTTGCCTATGCTACTTACCATGGCTTCAAGCTTTATCAAATGAACGTGAAGAGTGCCTTCCTCAATGGACTAATCAAGGAAGAGGTCTATGTTGAGCAACCTCCCGGCTTTGAAGATAGTGAGTACCCTAACCATGTGTATAAGCTCTCAAAGGCGCTTTATGGGCTCAAGCAAGCCCCAAGAGCATGGTATGAATGCCTGCGAGATTTCCTTATCACTAATGGCTTCAAAGTCGGTAAAGCCGATCCTACTCTCTTTACTAAAACTATTGCAAAAGATTTGTTTGTATGCCAAATTTATGTTGATGATATCATATTTGGGTCTACTAACAAATCTACTTGTGAAGAGTTTAGTAGGATCATGATACAGAAATTCGAGATGTCTATGATGGGGGAGTTGAAGTATTTCCTAGGATTCCAAGTCAAGCAACTCCAAGACGGCACCTTTATCAGCCAAACAAAGTACATTCAAGACATACTTAACAAGTTTGGAATGAAGGATGCCAAGCCCATCAAGACACCCATGGGAACAAATGGGCATCTCGACCTCGACACGGGAGGTAAGTCCGTAGATCAAAAGGTGTACCAGTTGATGATAGGATCTTTACTCTATTTATGTGCATCTCGATCGGATATTATGCTTTCCGTATGCATGTGTGCAAGGTTCCAAGCCGATCCTAAGGAAGTTCACCTTAGGGCCATGAAAAAAATCATGAGATATTTAGTTTATACTCCTAAGTTTGGACTTTGGTAACCCAAGGGATCCACCTTTGATTTAATAGGATATTCCAATGCCGATTAGGCAGGGTGTAAAATTGATAGGAAGAGCACATCAGGGACTTGTCAGTTTCTGGGGAGATCTCTGGTGTCTTAGGCTTCAAAGAAATAAAACTCAGTACCTCTTTCTACCACCGAAGCCGAGTACATTGTCGCAGGCCATTGCTGTGTGCAACTACTTTGGATGAGGCAAACCCTCAGGGACTATGGCTACAAATTGAGCAAAGTCCCTCTCCTATGTGACAATGAGAGTGCAATCCGTATGGCGGATAATCCCGTTGAACACAGCCGCACTAAGCACATAGACATTCGGTATCACTTTTTGAGGGATCACCAATAAAGGGGGGATATCGAGATAGCTTATGTTAGCATCAAAGAACAATTAGCCGATATCTTTACCAAACCATTAGATGAGAAAACCTTTAGCAAACTTAGGAATGAGCTAAATATACTTGATTCTCGGAATTTTGACTGAAACATTGCACACATAGCTCATTTATATACCTTTGATCATATCTCTTTCATTTTTTGGTACAAGTACACAATTATTAGTATTTATGTACCCAAGCTACGACTAATATGTTTTCAAGTATTTTTCTATACTAAGTCGTAGATTGAAATGGAAATGGAGTTCTTCGGCGAAGACAAGCCTTCCACTCCAGTCTATCGGTATCATTTACCCTTCGCCGTCACTCCACATCACTCTCAAATTGGTATAATCTTCACTCATATTTCTTGTACCAATAGGACAGAAAATAAATAGGGCTCACAAAAGTCTTCGTTTTTGGCGATTAATGCCAAAGGGGGAGAAATATTAAGCCCAAAGCAATAGGACCAGCACCACCACCTTTCGAATTTTTAATTGATATATTTCAAATTGGTATGTTTATCTTCAATTGGTATATTTTCAAAACTAGCATCTCAATATATTTCCAATTGGTATCTATTAAAACCCTCTTGAAAACTAAGAGGAGAATTTCATTCAGGGGGAGTTTTGGTTTAGTCAAAGGAAAAGCATTTGAAACAAGGGGAGAAATTTCAAATCTTGAAAATGCTTCTTGCAATCTTATTCATATACCTTTGACTATTTGCAAAAGAATTTAAAAAAGATTTTCCAATAGGATTTGCAAAATCAAAACAAGTGGTGCAAATGTGGTCCAAAATGTTAAATAAAAGAAAGCAATCCATGCATATCTAGTGAAATTATTAAACTGGTTTATTCCAAGTAACCTATGCACTTACCTTATGCAAACTAGTTCAATTCTGCACTTATACATTTGCTTTGGTTTGTGTTGGCATCAATCACCAAAAAGGGGGAGATTGAAAGGGAAATAGGACTTAACCTTTTTCCTATAAATAATTTTGGTGGTTGAATGCCCAACACAAATATTGGACTAACTAGTTTGCTCTAGATTATATATTCTACAGGTGCATAAAGGTTCAACACAAACCAATAAAAGAACAAAGTTAGGGTTCAAAATCAAGGGAGCAAAAGAACCAAGGGTGCCCTGGTCTGGCGCACTGGACTGTCCGGTGTGCCACCGGACAGTGTTCGGTGGACTAGGACCGTAACACTCTAAACTTGCCACCCTCGGGTTTCTCTAGGCGTGCTCCGCTATAATTCACTGGACTATCCGGTGTGCCACCAGACTGCCCGGTGCACCAGCGGAGCAACGGCTCCTTCGCGCAACGGTCGACTGCAAAAGCCGTTGACTCCGTGGACAGTGAAGAACAGTGCGCGCAGAAGTCAGAGCAGTCGTTAGAGACGCACCGGACAGTGAACAATGCCTGTCCGGTGCCACAAGAAGACAAAGCTCCAACGGTCGACTGCGCCCGAACCCTAACGGTCGGGTGACGTGGCTGGCGCACTGGATAGTGTCCGGTGGCGCACTGGACAGTGTCCGGTGGCGCACCAGACTGTCCGGTGCGCCCATCGACAGCAGCCCAACCCTAACTGTTGTTTGGTGGTTGAGGGCTATAAATACCCCTCAACCACCTCCACTTCAACCATCCAAACATTCGTCACACTTCATTCAATACAAGAGCAAAGTGCAACACTCTAAGACACAAATCAAAGCCACCGATCCAATCAAAGTCCCCAATTCAATTCTAGTGCTTTAGGACTTGTGAGAGGATCGTTCTTGTGTTTCTTTGTTGCTCTTGTTGCTTGGTTGGCTTTCTTCTTTATCTCATTCTTATTCTCAAAGCCTTCTAAGCAAAGCAAGAGACACCAATCGTGTGGTGGTCCTTGTGGGGTCTAAGTGACCCGAGAAATTAAGAAAGAAAGCTCACTTGATCTAAGTGACCGTTTGAGAGAGGGAAAGGGTTGAAAGAGACCCGGTCTTTGTGACCACCTCAATGGGTACTAGGTTCTTTAGAACCAAACCTCGGTAAAACAAATCATTGTGTTCATCCGCTTTATTTCTTGGTTGATTTGATTTCCCCTCTCTCCCGGACTTGATATTTGTTCTAACGCTAACCCTGGCTTGTAGTGTGTTTAAAAGTTGTAAAATTCAATTTCCGCCTATTCACCCCCCTCTAGGAGACTTTCACATCTCCCCAAAGGAAGGGTGACTAACAAAACCAAATCGAGAACCTCTACAACCAACCTCGACAGAGCAAGTACCGTGCCCGGACCCCATTGACGGCCCTACGGTGAAGCCAACTACTCCCCTGGTTCCTCTAATTAATCAGCTAAGGGCATCCCATTCCACCCTCATGGTTGCACTGTTATCCTGGGTTGTCACTCCCCAAACAGGTCCTTATGGAGAGGTACTCAGGAAACAGCCTGAGTTCCCTAAAGTATCACAAGAACCTCATCGGGATAACATCATCGTATAATAAATAATCATATCATGTTCATTGATTAAGTTAAAGCAATAGCATAAGCTAACCATGATTAACCCAAAAAGGTAAACAAGGGTAAGGTAAATACAGACTAGTCAATCCTTAAGTTTCAATAATGTAATACAGGACAGTGGATTATAAAGTAAAGTAGGACATGATAGGTCAGAGAACACTTGCCTTCACTAGGTTGTTGCTCAGAGGGATCTTCGGCAACACACTTAGGAACCACGGGCTGCTCGTTGTCTAAATAAAGCGATCATACATTCAATACATTTGGAAAGTACAAATGAATAGCACATCAAGCATGTACAAACATTGGAACACATCTCAAAAGGTACAGTATTAAATAAAGGAGAATGAAATCAAATTAGAAAATGAACTAATCTTAATTAGGAATTGATTACTCTCTAAGTGTTTAGAACACATCTCAAAAAGGTAAAGTAGTAATTAAACAAAGAAAAAGATTAAATTATAAGATGAACTAATGTCATTTAGGAATTGATTATTCTTTAAGTGTTGTCCATAATTACATAACCTAATTCTATTCATTTTATTGAGACCTAAAATATAAACCAGAGATGAATTCATGTAATACATACTATTAATCTCACAAGATTAAATATACTTTAACTTCTAGGACTTTCCTTTTATCTATTTCATTAAATGAGTAAATCAACATATACATTAATCTTATATTCTAGGTGTAAATTTAAAGTGTACAAACTATAGATGAGCATATATTGTTTGGGCAGAGAATAATTTCATGAACATTTTGCAATTTGAACCACTAAATTTGGAGTTCATATGAAAAAAGATATGAAATAAACAAGTTTTGAAGTTTAAAATATGAAATTAGGGCTAATTATGTGATTAAATAAAAGCACAGGGGGTTATTTAAAAGAAACTAGGGGTCTACGCGCTAAAACTCAGGACGGCGGGTTGATTTCCTAAAACCCGAGGGTCTCTTAAGTAAAACATACACGCGAAGGGGTACGGGGTGATCTCGACCATTGGATCAGAGATCAACGGACAGGATTAGAAGGCGCAAACAAGCGCGTGGGCGCGAGCGCGCGGACGCGACTGACGGGCAGGGACAGGGTGTCAGCGAACCAGGGCGGGCTGACCAGCCAGGCCCAGTGGCAGGGGCGCGGGTGAGGGGAAGAGTGAAGAGCGGTCGGATCTGGATTGGAGGGCTGAGATTAGATCCGCACTGATTAAACCTAAACCGTTAGACCTTGGACGGACACTCGGGATCCAACGGCCGGGGGCCAGACATGAGCGCGGTGGCGTCGCTCGGTCCGCAGCGAGGGCTCGCCGAGATGAGGGGGTAGCCACGACGAGGCTCTAGGGGCTTAGGGAAAGGGTCAGGCATGTTCAGGGCGACACAGCGAACACGACCGTGGGCGCAGAACCGGCACGGGGGCGCTAGAGAATGCAGACCACGGTGGGAAAAGTCCTGCGATGGCGTAACTAACTCCGGTGAGCAATTGCACGGACTCTGGGGCGATACTTGGGGAAATAAAGGCATGGGAAGGGTGCTCACTTCGAGTGCGAACTCTAGGACGCTTGGAGAACGACGGGGGTGCGATGGAGCCTCGTGTCGACGATGGCGGGGCTCTGGCTGGCAAGAAATGCTCCGGTGAGTGTGGACCGGGCAAACCAGAGGGTGTCCCGAGTAGCTGACGGTAAGACGGAACTCACCAAGGCAAAAGACGGGGCGCGGGCTCGACGACGGTCGCAGAACGAACGACAGTCGACGGTGGGCGGTGGCGGAGCTCTCTGGTCGCGCGCGCAGAGCGAGAGAGAGGGCGAGAGGGTTCGGCTGAGGGCACAAGTGAGCGAGGGAAGGTGGGCGAGTGGGGCGCGGGGCTCAAAAGGGGTGAGGACGTGCGGAGGTGGCCGGAGATCGCGCGATCGTGGGCGCGTCCACGGCGAGGGATCGTGGGCGGGAGGTTGGGGACGAGCTGATAGGTGCGGTCGGCGGGACAGAGAGAGAGAGAGCGGCACGTGTGCGAGAGGAACGGCGCCGACATACCTGGCCCACGGGGCAGCGAGAGAGAGGGAGAGAGGGTGCGCGGGTTAGCACCGACAGGCAGGACCCGCCTGTCAAGCACCAAGGGCGTGCAGGCACGCGCGCGGGTCTGGGCTTAATGGGCCAACTTGGGCTGAATTGGCTTTTCTATTTATTTTCTCTAGGGTTTTCAATTCATATTCAAATCAAGTTTCAAATTCAAACCAAATCAAACATCTGCAACAATTCAAAGAATATTTGGAACTCAACATGATGCAACATTTCATGACTCATCTGTTTTGTCAAAAATAATATAAATAATCCCTCACTAACTAAGCTAACCCTAACCAAAAGAGAAAGAGAGAGAGAGAGAAACTAGAGAGAGATAGAAACTAGAGAGAGATAGAGAAGAGTAACATTACTCTTTTGTGTCTTCTATTGAGCCCTACAGGATAGAGGATGCACTTAGAGATCCGGACTGGGTGGTGGCAATGCAAGAGGAACTCAACAACTTCATGAGGAATGAGGTATGACATTTAGTTCCACGTCCTAACCAAAATCTTGTATGTACCAAATGGGTATTTCGCAACAAACAAGATGAGCATGGTGTGGTGACTAGGAACAAGGCCTGACTTATTGCCAAAGGATATTCACAAGTCGAAGGTTTGGATTTTGATGAAACCTATGCACCCGTAGCTAGGCTTGAGTCAATTCATATATTACTTGCCTATGCTACTTACCATGGCTTTAAGTTGTATCAAATGGACGTGAAGAATGCCTTCCTCAATGGCCCTATCAAGGAAGAGGTATATGTTGAGCAACCTCCCGGCTTTGAAGATAGTGAGTATCATTCACATGTGTATAAGCTCTCAAAAGCGCTTTATGAGCTCAAGCAAGCCCCAAGAGCATGGTATGAATGCATGCGAGACTTTCTTATCACTAATGGCTTCAAAGTTGGTAAAGCTGACCCTACTCTCTTCACTAAAACAATTGCTAAAGACTTATTTATATGCCAAATTTATGTTGATGATATTATATTTGGGTCTACTAACAAGTCATCTTGTCAAGAGTTTAGTAGGATTATGATACAGAAATTCGAGATGTCTATGATGGGGGAGTTGAAATATTTCCTTGGATTTCAAATCAAGCGACTCCAAGAGGGCACCTTCATCTGCCAAACTAAGTACATTCAAGACATACTCAAGAAGTTTGGAATGAAGAATGCCAAATCCATCAAGACTCCCGTGGGAACAAATAGGCATCTCAACCTCAACATCGGAGGTAAATTCGTAGATCAAAAGGTATATCGGTCGATGATAGGTTCTTTACTCTATTTATGTGCTTCTTGACCGGATATTATGCTTTCAGTATGCATGTGTGCAAGGTTCCAGGCTAATCCTAAGGAAGTTCGCCTTAGGGCCGTGAAAAGAATCATGAGATATTTAGTTTACACTCCTAAGTTTGGGCTTTGGTACCCCCAAGGGATCTACCTTTGATCTAATTGGGTATTCCGATGCTGATTATGCTGGATGTAAAATTGATAGGAAGATCACATCAAGGACTTGTCAGTTTCTGGGAAGATCCCTGGTGTCTTGGGCTTCAAAGAAACAAAATTCAGTAGCTCTATCCACCGCCGAAGTCGAGTATATTGCTGCAGGACATTGTTGTGCACAATTACTCTGGATGAGGCAAACCCTTAGGGACTATGGCTACAAGTTGAGCAAAGTCCCTCTCCTATGTGATAATGAGAGTGCAATCCGCATGGCGGATAATCCCGTTGAACACAGCCGCTCTAAGCACATAGACATCCGGTATCACTTTTTGAGAGATCACCAACAAAAGGGGGATATCGAAATTGCTTATGTTAGCACCCACAACCAATTAGCCGATATCTTTACCAAGCCCCTAAATGAAAAGACTTTTAGCAAGCTTAGGAATGAGCTAAATGTCCTAGATTCTCGGAACTTTGATTGAAATCTTGTACGCATTGCTTATTTATATATCTTTGATCATATCTCTTTCATTTTGTACAAATGCATATTTCTTATTCTTCTTGTGCCAAAGCTAAGACTAATATGCTTCCAAGTGTACTTTTATCCTTAGTCTTAGATTGAAAGAGAAATGGAGTATTCGGCAAAGGCAAGGCTTTCACTATGACTCTATTGGTATCATTTATCCTTTGCCCTACTCTTAAACTTTCACTCATATTCTTTTACAAAGAAGGAGAAAATATTAGGCCTCTAAGGTTTCTTCGTTTTTGGCGCTTAATGCCAAAGGGGGAGAAATTAATAGGCCCAAAGCAAAAGGACCACACCACCACCCTGTTTTCAAAAATTGTTTCAAAAAGGGGGAGAAATTATTCAAATTACAAAAACCCTCTTGATAGCTAAGAGGAAAATTTCTTCAGGGGGAGCTTTTATTTAGCCAAAGGAAAAGCATTTGAAACAGGGGGAGAATTTTCAAAATCTTGAAAATGCTTTTTGAAATCATATTCTTATACCATTGGCTATTTGCAAAAGAATTTGAAAAGACTTCTCCAAAAGATTTGCAAAAACAAGCAAAGTGGTGCAAATGTGGTCCAAAATGTTAAACTAGAAGAAAGTAACCATGTATATTTTGAAATACTTTCAGTTGGTTTATTTCGAAGTAACTTATGCATGTCTATCAAATTACAAACTAGTTACATTTCTACACTTTATATTTGTTTTGGTTTGTGTTGGCATCAATCACCAAAAAGGGGGAGATTGAAAGGGAAATGGCCCCAAACATTTCCTAATAATTGATTTTGGTGTTTGACGTCCATCACAAACCATATGGACTAACTAGTTTACCTAGTTTCTATTTTTATAAGGTGCATAAAGTTCAACATAAACCAACAAAGAAAGTGAGTTGAGGAACTCTACAAAGTTTGGAGCAAAAACAATAAATGGTGCAACCAGTGGCGCACCGGACACTGTCTGCTGCCCAGGCCAAGGCACCTCGCGAACTGGCCGCTCACGGGTTTTCTCAAAGCCACTCCACTAAAAATCACTGGACTGTCCGATGTGCCACCGGACTGTCCGGTGAGCCAACGGAGCAACGGTCAACTTCGCCAACGATCGACTGCATTGACGGAGGAACAGTGAACGGTGCAGAAGTCAGAGCTGCCAAGTTAGAACGCACCGGACTGTCTGGTGTGCCACTAGACTGTCCGGTGCCACATGAGGACAAAGGACTTCAACGGTCAAAACCGCTCCAAACCCTAACGGTCGGCTGACGTGGCACGCACCGGATAGTGAACAGTGCCATGTCCGGTGCACCACCGGACTGTCCGGTGCACCACCGGACTGTCCGGTGTGCCCATCGACAGCAAAGTCAGCCAATGGCTAGGAACTGGTTGGAGGCTATAAATACCCCAACCACCTCCATTCAAGCTGTCCAAGACTCCTACACTTCTCATCCAATACAAGAGCAAAAACATACACTCCAAGACACAATCAAAAGATCAAATCCTCTCCAAGCTTCAACATCAACTCAAGTGCTTAGTGACTTGAGAGAGGGTGTTTTGTGTTTTCTTTGTTGCTCTTGTTGCTTGGATTGCTCTCTTCTTCTCACTCTAATTCTTCTAAGTGCTTTGTAAAGCTAGCAAGAGACACCTAATTGTGTGGTGATCCTTGTGGGGTCTGTTGGGGATTTGTTCTCAACTCTGCCTTGAATTAAGAACAAGGCAACATAGAATGTTAAATGTTAATGTTCTTCGTCCAATGAAACATTATTCCCTTGAGGATAATGAGCCTTGGACGAAGGTTGGTGTCAATACAATTACGAAGGTTAAATCTTCGTAATTGAATTTCAACAAATTGTATAAGATAGCATAAAAATATAGAATATCAAAGGTAAATGAATCATAAACGAACCATATTATATCCATTCAATATATTTAAGTGTTGAATACAATTATACCTCTGCCTTGACAAAGATTGATTCTCAAATGACGCGACTGCAAATACCGGAAAAATCTCTCTCCCCAGTAAGGGAGTACTGTTCACTATTTATAGGCACGGGACATAGCCTGTGAGGAATTACAATTATGTCCCTCATAAGGGATTACAACAGCGACCCAAACATTTATGGACTGAAAGGTCATTCTACTTTTAAGTCGGTTTGTAATTCCGAAGCTTCATGAAGAAAAACCTTCGGTCATCTCCTGCGGACAGCTTCAGCCGAAGCTGCTTCTTCCTACAAGACCTTCGGCGCGACGAAGCATAACCCCAACAGTAGCCCCTTTCGCGGCGCTAGATCGTTTTTCGTAACGAGCTTGATCCGTGAAAAAAGTCTCTTAAGCTTCGGGAAGCCGAAGGTCCAAAAAACACCTTCCCTAAGCTCGTTGTCGAGAAACGATTCAGTTTCCGAGCGCGTAGCAGTCCCACCTTGCAGAGTTACTGTTTGGTCTCTACGGTCCACCGCGCAGCAAGTGCAAGCGGCTGTCCGCCTGGTAAAAATCCTGGCGTTTCACCTTCTTACCTGCAGCACTATATAAACAAACAAGTAGGTGTGAAGTTACCACAGCATTCATTGCTATTTGCACTGCTTTGCTGCCAAAATTTTTAACCATAGCCGAAGCTTGACCCTCGGAATCAAACGAAGCTCCAG
Organism: Zea luxurians; assembly: GCA_029449295.1. Lineage (NCBI taxonomy): Eukaryota > Viridiplantae > Streptophyta > Magnoliopsida > Poales > Poaceae > Zea > Zea luxurians. The sequence goes on from JAOPSE010000073.1 coordinate 1,038,126, forward strand.
CTTGAAGCCTACTTCGTCAGAAGAAAAAACTTCGGAAGAAAAAGTATTTAATTCCCGCAAATTCAGAATTAAATGGCCAGAGTGCGTTCTATCGCTAGGGTTGAGCGTGAAGGAGGCGAAGCTGAAGGCTCGGAGACTATTCCCATCTCCGAAGCAATGCAACGATCCGGACTGGTAACTTCGGAAGAAATCCCCACTGTTGAAGCAGAACAAGCAACTGCCGAAGCAGAAGAAGAGAACATTGAAGAAACTGATCCCGAAGATGATTATCGTATTGCCATGCCAAGTAAGCCCAGCCACTTGGACTTCGGAAAGTCGACCGTTTCGAAGGCTGATCTCTCCAAGATGGTAAAGTCAGGTTATTTCAGTGAAAGTCAGAAGAAGCTACTTCGCTTCGGGGGGGAAGAAACTACCCCGAAGCCAGAGAATGATGAAATAGTCATTTTCAAGAGCTTTCTAAAGGCTGGGTTGAGATTCCCCCTTCATAGGATTATTGCAGATGTATTGAAGAGGTTTGGTATCTACTTTCATCAGTTGACTCCTAACGCTATCGTTAGGCTTAGTGTTTATATCTGGGCCCTCCGAAGCCAGGCGGTGGAGCCGTTTGCCGACAGCTTTTGTCGAGTTCATGAGCTGCATTACCAGACGAAGGCTAGAAAAGATGGATTACATGATAACTTTGGTTGCTACAATTTTGCCTATCGGAAAACCACAAAGTTTCCTATAATCAGCTACCGAAGCAAATGGCCGGCAGGCTGGAAATCAGAATGGTTTTATGTGAGAGTTGACGAAGACAAAGAGAAGCTGGTACAAAGCCCTCTTGAATTGATCTTCGGAGAAACAAGACCGCGATGCCAAATGTCATTAGAAGGTTCCACTTGGGCTGCACTGGCTGAGTTTAAAATTATTTCAGAGCATATCAGTACTAGGGACCTGGTTCAAGAGTTCTTGGCCTTCAGGGTTTTTCCTACTTTAAAAGAATGGGAAATGCCGAAGCTAGAGGGGGAGAAGAAAGAAGGGGAACTTGTGCGGTTACCTTACTATTACAAGTTTAAGAAATACTTTAAAAAACCTTGCCAAGAGTGGCTGGACACAGTTGAAATAATGTGCAATGAAATACTCGGTAATTACTCCAAAAAAGAAGATCAGTTGATGACCGCGGCCTTCGGTACCCGTCCGAAGCGAAGACTGAATCGAGTGCTGGACGCCTTGGGTTTTGAATACCCTGACTACGAAAATCTGAATAAAGGTGCCAAAGGCCGGAAAAGGAAAAGGGGAGCCGAAGCTTTAAATGAAGATGAGGAAGAACCACCAAAAAAGAAGAATATTCCGAAGAAGAAGAAAATATCATCTCCGAAGCAAAAAGTATCTGACGAAGAGGAGACTCCCGCATCACGCTCTGCCACTGACGTGGAAGAGATTTTAAAGGTAATGACTGAATCCCTGCCTGCGAAGCTAAGTCTATTGGGGCCTCAACTGACAAAGTTTTTTCAGAAGGAAAAGGAGCCCGAAAAAACGAAGAAAACAACTAAAATAAAGAAACAAAGAATCATCGCAGTGACAGAAGTCATTGACAAGACACCACCGAGAGCTTCAGCTCAAAAGATACCAGCGGCTGAAGAAATAACAAATATTGAAATCACACCTTCGGAGGTCGCGGCTGCCGAAGCTACCTCAACTGAAGGTTTGAACTTGGAAAGCACAATTGAACACATCGACAAAATACTGCTAGACATGGCCACAGAAGAAGCTACTACTGCCGCCGAAGAGGCCATGGCCGCAGTGTCTGAGAAAGAAAAGGAAATTGCTGACGAAGCTTCAGAGGACGAAGCCTTCATGTTCCAAAATTTGGTTGGAGAAGAATTGTCAAAAACCGAAATAGAAGAGCTTAAAGAGTATGCCAAATCCTGCAGATATAAACCAGGAGCACTCCTCTTCGGGGGTATTGACGATGAAAAATTAGACTGCATCCGGGATCAAACTGGAGCTAAGGTCATCGGTACTCTATCAAAGAGTATCGGTTTTCCGAAGCTGGAAATGGACATTAGCCGCTACCGACGACAACATATCGTTGGTAGTTTATTTTATTCCAATTTCAAGGTGAACTACTTTTCCCTTAACTTATATTGTTTTTAATAATGAAAACATGTCTAACGAAGATTGTTTTCGTGCAGAGTATGCTGTTGAGCAAAGCCTTGAAAATGCAGCAAGATTTTGAAGACAAGAAACACGAAGTTATAATTGAAAATTTAGAAAACAAAATAAAGGAGCAATCAGCTGCTATTGAGAAGAAAAACTTTAAGCTTCAGGCAACTGAAGGCTTATTGGCAGAAGCCGAAGCTAAAATAACGGAATTGAATACGAAGCTTCTCTGCCAATCTGAACAATTTGAACAAGAAAAACAAGAACTAAATGCGAAACTTGAAGCCGAAGTCCAAGAAAATTCAGTTTTGAAAAAATTATTGGCAAGCCTTCAAGATAAATGTTTGGAATTTAGCAACAAACGTATTCAACGACTGAGAAAAATCTTCCACTCAGTTGGAGCTAGCAGTGAGAAATTCACCCCGTCAGCTGAAGATTTACCAAAGACCTTCGAACATATTGAAGGTGAAATTGATGAGCTTGACGAAGTTATAGCCGGGCACGGTGACTTCTGTGCCTGGGTAGCTTCTCGGGGCACTGCTGCTGCTTTCCTAAAAGCTAGCTGTGATCATGGAAAAATTGTCAATAGGCCCAATTTCACTCTATCACCAACAATTTTAGATGATATTCCTGACCTCGCCCGAAGCATTTCTAACAGATTTGTAAAGATGATATGGACAAAAGGCGGGCGAGAAAAGGCTGGAGACGAAGCTCGGAGTCATCTTGAACCAGTAAGAAATCATACCTTGTGCTTACCTTTTCCTTCAAGCTCGATTTTGACTTACAACTTAATTCATGTAGGATGACGAAGCCGAAGTCGATGATTAAAAAGAGTGATGCCGAAGCTAAAATCCCTCGAAGATTAAGTAGGAGTAGACTGTAGACAGACTCAGGAAACTTTTGAGATAACTTGTGTAAATGTAACTAAACTTGTCTTTAATGAGTTCTGTTCATACCTTGTATTATGCTCTTACCCTTCTATTAATGTATGTGAGGTGCTTTGTTGTGGACGACATTATCTTTTTTGAGCCGAAGGCGAAAAAACACCTTCCCTTCTTTTCGTACACAGCGAAGCATAGAAAACAACATTTCCCTTTCTTCCGAAGCTCTCCTTTTTGTACGCGAAGAAGCTCTTCTCTTATGCCGAAGCAACTACTTATGCCATGATGATGATTATCCTACATATGCCTGGATGAATGTTTATGAATGCAAATGCTATGATGTAATGTGATGTGCGAATGAATGTCCAAACACATATCCGAAGCCATACCCTCAGCCATTATTTCCTTAGAAACAATCACACATCAGCTCTGCATTCCCTTAGGAACGACTTTGGAGCTTTTTCGCCTTTTACTTTTGGCGTAATCAGCGTTGACTTTTCGCTGTAAGCTCTGCATTCCCTTAGGAACGACTTTGGAGCTTCTTCGCCTTTTACTTTTGGCGGAATCAGCGTTGACTTTTCGCTGTAAGCTCTGCATTCCCTTAGGAACGACTTTGGAGCTTCTTCCCTGTTTCTTTTCGGCACTCGATGGTGCGTTCTCAGCTTTTACATTTACATCTTTGGGGGATTTTGCTCTTATAGAGCTAAAAAAGGAAATTACATGTGATGGCCCCATTAAAAACCTTTCTCCCCCTTTAGAAAGGAAAAGGGTGCCATGAAAGAAAGAAAAAATAAAAAATATAAAAAATTACATCAAATTATACATAATATCGCCGAAGCTCATCTGCATTCCAAGATCTGGGAATGTCGTTGCCGTCCATATCCTTCAATCTGTATGAACCGGGTCTTGACGAAGATACTACCAAAAAAGGTCCCTCCCATTTCAACTGCAACTTGCCCACTGTATCTGGGTTAGCGACTCTCCGAAGCACCAAATGTCCTGGCTCAATATTCTTCAGCTGAACCTTTCTATCACGCCACTTGATTGTTTCGGCTTGATATTTATTGATGTTCTCCACGGCTTGAAGTCTGATCCCTTCTATAGCATCTTTTTCAACAGAATGATCAGCTTCAGGATCTGACTCTGCCGAAGCTACTACTCTTATTGATCCAGTTTTAGCTTCCTCCGGAGTTATTGCTTCGTCGCCAAACAATAATTTGAATGGGGTAAAGCCTGTTGACCTTGATGTTGTCGTGTTGTGGCTCCATACTACTTTGATTAGTTGATCTGGCCACTTTCCCCTGGGTTGGTTGAAAATTAACTTCATTATTCCTGTCATTATGATGCCATTGGCTCTTTCAACGAGTCCATTTGACTCCGGATGCCTGACTGATGCAAAATGGATCTTCGTGCCGATTTGATCACAGAATTCTCTGAAAGCTTCGGAGTCGAACTGTGTTCCATTATCTACAGTGATGGCCTTTGGTACTCCGAAACGACAAACAATATTCTGCCAGAAAAACTTTTGAATGGTGGCCGAAGTTATTGTGGCTAAAGGCTTTGCCTCAATCCATTTAGAAAAATATTCCACAGCCACTACAACATATCTTAAGTTTCCTTGGGCCGGTGGTAACGGACCTAACAAGTCAAGACCCCACCTTTGCAATGGCCAGATGGGTTGTATCAGCTGAGATAGAGACGAAGGTTGTTTTTGATCTCTTGCACATTTCTAACAACCTTCGCACTTTTGAACTAATTCCGCTGCATCCGAAGCTGCCTTCGGCCAATAAAACCCTTGACGAAAAACTTTTCCAAGTAACGGCCTAGATCCAATGTGAGATCCACACAAGCCTGCATGTATTTCTTTCATCAACTCTATGCCTTCGGCTCTGGATAAACACTTGAGTAGTGGAGCACAAACTCCATGCTTGTACAACTCCCCTTCTATCATGACATATGGACGAGCTCTTGCCTCTATCCTCCTGTTATAAGTTTCGTCATCTGAAAAGAAATTACCCTGAAGGTAAGAGATGATCTCAGTTCTCCAGTCTTCACTGTAAACAGGAGATATATTGAGGACTGCTCTTTCAAGAAGTTCCACTGAAGGTGCTTTTATTGTTTCGAAGAACACATCCGAAGGTAAGGGCAGCCCCTGTGCTGCTGACTTAGCTAGCAAATCAGCATACTCATTTTGTCCTCGAGGGATATTTTTGACAGAAAATCCTTCGAAGGAAGCTTCGATTCTTCAGACCGTGTCTAGATATTTTTCAAGCTTCGGATCTTTAGCCTTGCAACTCTTGTCGATATGACCCGAAACAACCTGGGAATCAGTTTTAAGGATGGCCCTTCTGATTCCCATTGCTTTTAATTTCCGAAGGCCCAAAAGCAGGGCTTCGTACTCAGTAATATTGTTTGTACAACTAAAATCGAGTCTTGCCGCATAACAAGTTTTAACTTTGGATGGTGAGACCAACACAGCGGTTGCTCCTGCTCCGAAGGTACCCCAAGACCCATCGCAAAACACTGTCCACACTTCGGCATCTTTATTTGTTTCTTCATCCTGAGCCCCTGGCGTCCAATCGGCAATGAAATCTACCAACGCTTGAGACTAGATCGAGGATCTATGCACATAATCAATGCAAAATTCATTGAGCTCTGCAGCCCATTTTCCAATCCGTCCAGTAGCTTCTCTATTTCTCATAATATCCTTCAACAGCTGCGAAGAAGGAACAACAATATTGTATGCTTGAAAATAATGCCGAAGCTTCCTGGATGCCATCAAAACAGCATATAATACCTTCTCCAATTCTGTATAGTTTTTCTTTGATACACTAAGAACTTCAGATACAAAATACACTGGAACCTGCTTCTTGACTTGGCCATCAAGCTTCTCCTGGACAAGTGCTGCACTTACCGCTGAGTGCGAAGCTGCCACGTATAACAACAAAGGAGCCCCTGGCATTGGTGGAGTTAATGTTGTTAAATCTATCAAATATTGCTTCAGTTCTTCAAAGGCTTTTTGTTGGCTTGGTCCCCATTGAAAGACTTCGGCTGATTTCAGCACTTCGAAGAATGGTAAATTTCTTTCTGCTGATCTGGATATGAATCTATTGAGAGATGCCAGCCTCCCTGTCAATCTTTGGGCCCCCTTTTTTGTAGTTGGTGGCTCCATTCGAAGTATAGCTTCAATTTTACTTGGATTAGCTTCAATTCCCTTTGTTGAAACCAAGCATCCAATAAATTTCCCCTTCTTCACTCCGAAGACACATTTTTCTGGATTCAACTTTAGGCCAGCTTGTCTGAAACTGGCGAAGGTCTCCTGCAAATCAGCAATATGATTTTCCTGTTTCGTGCTTTTTACAATGATGTCATCAACATAAGTTAGCACATTTCTGCTTATCTGGGACTGGAGAACCTTCGCAGTCATTCTGCTGAAACTTCCTCCAGCGTTCTTGAGCCCCTCAGGCATCCGAAGGTAACAATATGTTCCACTAGGGGTTATGAAACTGGTCTTCGGCTCGTCCTCCTTCTTCATCCAAATTTGATGATAGCCTGAATAACAATCGAGAAGACTCATAAGCTCTGACGAACCTGCTGCATCAACTAAGGAGTCTATCCTTGGCAATGGGAATTCGTCCTTCGGACAGGCCTTGTTGAGATCCGTAAAATCGATACACATCCGCCATTTGCCATTGGCCTTTTTTACCATAACAGTGTTAGCTAGCCATTCTGGGTACTTTACTTCTCTGATAACTCCTGCACTTAGGAGCCTTTTGACTTCATTCCGAGCACCTTCGGCCTTGTCATCAGACATTTTCCGAAGCCTCTGCTTTCTGGGTCTGAAGGATGGGTCAACATTGAGCGAGTGTTCAATAACATCCCTGTTAACTCCGCAAAGATCATTGGCTGACCATGCAAAAACATCTTTGTTGTTGAACAAAAACCTTATCAAGGTTTTCTCCTGTTCTTCGGATAATTGAGAGCCCAACAGCACCTTCTGCTCTGCTATGTCCTCACATAAGAGCATGGGCTTCGGCTGATCTGCTGAAGCTGCTTTCTCCCTTCTGAATTTGTACTGTTCACAAGCTTCAGCTCCATCTATGTTATGGATTGCTTTTGAGTCAGTCCAGTTTCCCTCGGCCCTTCTGGCAGCTTCTTGACTTCCATGAATAGCAATGGGTCCTTGATCCGAAGGTATCTTCATGCAAAGATAGGCAGGATGAAGAATTGCTTCGAAAGCATTGAGGGTGCCACGACCAATAATTGCATTGTAAGGGTATTCCATGTCAACAATGTCAAACACAACTTGCTCAGTTCTGGTGTTGTTGATGAATTCGAAGGTCACTGGCATGGTGATCTTGCCCAGTGCAACAATCTGTCTTCCTCCAAAGCCACAGAGAGGGTGTGTAGCATCATGAATCTTATCTTCTGGCTCTTGCATTTGTCTGAAGGCCTTAGCAAATATGATATCAGCTGCACTGCCTGTATCAACCAAGACATTGTGGACGAGAAACCCTTTGATAACGCAAGAAATAACCATAGCATCGTTATGAGGAAAATCCTTGAGCTGAAGGTCCTCCTGGGAGAAGGTGATTGGAATGTGGGACCATCTTGACTTGATGAAGGGTCCCTGCACTCCAACATGTTGTACCCTTCTCTGTGCCTCTTTTTTCTGTTTTTTGTTGGCTGGTTCTGAGCACGAACCACCTGTTATCGGGAGCACCAGCTTCGGGGCCGAAGCAGCTCCAGCTTGATCGTTGAACGAAGTCATCAGCTCAAAAAAGTGGAAGTGAGTTCACCGGAGGTGGGCGCCAATGTTGGGGATTTGTTCTCAACTCTGTCTTGAATTAAGAACAAGGCAACATAGAATGTTAAATGTTAATGTTCTTCGTCCAATGAAACATTATTCCCTTGAGGATAATGAGCCTTGGACGAAGGTTGGTGTCAATACAATTACGAAGGTTAAATCTTCGTAATTGAATTTCAACAAATTGTATAAGATAGCATAAAAATATAGAATATCAAAGGTAAATGAATCATAAACGAACCATATTATATCCATTCAATATATTTAAGTGTTGAATACAATTATACCTCTGCCTTGACAAAGATTGATTCTCAAATGACGCGACTGCAAATACCGGAAAAATCTCTCTCCCCAGTAAGGGAGTACTGTTCACTATTTATAGGCACGGGACATAGCCTGTGAGGAATTACAATTATGTCCCTCATAAGGGATTACAACAGCGACCCAAACATTTATGGACTGAAAGGTCATTCTACTTTTAAGTCGGTTTGTAATTCCGAAGCTTCATGAAGAAAAACCTTCGGTCATCTCCTGCGGACAGCTTCAGCCGAAGCTGCTTCTTCCTACAAGACCTTCGGCGCGACGAAGCATAACCCCAACAGGGTCTTAGTGACCCGTGTGATTAAGAAGATGCACTCAACCGGTCTAAGTGACTGATTGAGAGAGGGAAAGGGTTGGAATAGACCCGACCTTTGTGGCCTCCTCAACGGGGACTAGGTTCTTTGGAGCCGAACCTCAGGAAACAAATCACCGGTTTCATTTGTGTTGATCTTCACTCGATTTGTTTCTCCCCTCTCCTTTGTCTAAAAAGTTTCCTTGCTCATATTGATTTGGGTTTGCTCTCAAGGTTATCTGTATTGATTGAGCAACTCATAGCAAGAGAAACGATCTTCCGCACTCCGAATTTATTTCTAACCCTAATCCCAAGTATTATGCGTGTTCAAAGTTTATAATTTTAAGGTTTCGCCTATTCATGCCCTCTCTAGGAAACTTTCAGTGGGCTTCAATGTGGGCAGCAAGACACTCAATGAGATAGGTGGAGGGGGTATAAATAGCCCCACTCACCAAACTAGTCGTTACCTGACTGTTCTGCGCATGGGCGCACCGGATAATCCGATGCGCCACCGGTGCGCCAACAGTCGGCTCCAATGGCTAGTTCTGATAGCTAACCGTTGGGCTGACTATGCATCGGGCAGTCCGGTGTGGCCGCTAAATTCAATTTCTCAACACGTTGCTCTCGGGTTTTCTCGAGGGTGAGAGCACCTAGAGGGGGGTGAATAGGTGATCCTGTGAAAACTTAAAACTTAATCCACAAAAACTTGTTAAGTGTTAGCACAATAATTGCCAAGTGGCTAAAGAGAAGTCTCAACAAAACACAATACAACAAGAGATCAAGCACAGAGGTGACACAGTGGTTTATCCCGTGGTTCGGCCAAGACCAACGCTTGCCTACTCCACGTTGTGGCGTCCCAACGGACGAGGGTTGCAATCAACCCCTCTCAAGCGGTCCAAAGACCCACTTGAATACCACGGTGTTTTGTTTTGCCTTTCACTATCCCGTTTGCAAGGAATCTCCACAAATTGGAGTCTCTTGCCCTTACAAGTATATGATCACAAAAAGCACAGAGTAAGGGAGGGAAGCAACACACACAAATCCACAGCGAAACGCGCACACACACGGCCAAGAATCGAGCTCACAAGACTATCTCAAAGTTCTCACTAGAACGAAGCTCGATTCACTTAGAATGACAAACGGATGCGCAAAGACTGAGTGTGGATGATCAAGAATGCTCAAAGGTTGCTTGTGTATCTCCTCCATGCGCCTAGGGGCTCCTTTTATAGCCCCAAGGCAGCTAGGAGCCGTTGAGAGCAAATCCGGAAGGCCATCCTTGCCTTCTGTCGTCGGGGGCACCGGACAGTCCGGTGCACACCGGACACTGTCCGGTGCCCGATTTGTTTCCATAACTGGCGCTTCCGATCGTTGCCGACCGTTGTAGATCTGGGAGCCGTTGGCGCACCGGACATGTCCGGTGCACACCGGACAGTCCGGTGCCGTCTTCCGACCGTTGGCTCCATCACGTGTCCCGCGCAGATTGCGCGGCCGACCGTTGGCCCGGCCGACCGTTGGCTCACCGGACAGTCCGGTGCACACCGGACAGTCCGGTGAATTTTAGCCGTACGCCGTCGGCGAATTCCCGAGAGCGGCCAGTTTGAGCCGAGTCAGCCTGGCGCACCGTACACTGTCCGGTGCACACCGGACAGTCCGGTGCTCCATACCGAGCTGGGTCTTGACAGCACACAGCCAAGTCTTTTCTCCTCTTCTCTCTTTTTCTTCTTTCTGTTTCTAACACTTAGACAAATATATTAGTACACAAAACCAATGTACTAAGGCTTAGAAACATACCTTTACTTCATGATTTGCACCTTGTTCAACCATGTACATAAATTCACAATTAAGCACATGTGTTGGCACTCAATCACCAAAATACTTAGAAATGGCCCAAGGGCACATTTCCCTTTCAATCTCCCCCTTTTTGGTGATTTATGCCAACACAACATAAAGCAACTAGAACAAGTGCAAACTCACTTCAAATAAAACTTAAATTTATTTTGAATCAATTTTGGCATATATGGATCATCCTTTGCCACCACTTGGTTTGTTTTTGCAAATCAAACTCAAATCTCTATCTCTAAGTTAAACACACATGTTGAAGCATAAAGAGAGTCATTCCAAAAGAGATTGATCAAAGATTTCAAAAACTCCCCCTTTTTCCCAAAATTACTACTTCTCCCAAAAGAAGCCAACTTTGATAAGAGAGACAACAAAAAGAGTTTTGACAAACCAAAAGCTCTACTCTACTATTTTCAAATTTCTCAAGTGGTAGCTGATCCATTTATTGCTTTGGCCTTTATTTTCTCCCCCTTTGGCATCAAGCACCAAAACGGGATCAATTTTGGCCCTTTAACCCCATTGCCTCACCAAAATCTTCAATTAAGAGCAAATGGCAATAGGAGTTAATGAGATGGACTTGGAATAAGTTACCCTCTCATCGGAGTGCAGTGGAAGTCTTGCATGGTCCAAGTCCACCTTTTCCCTTTTAATTCTCCTTTAAGACTAAAGCAAGTAAACTCAAGCATATGGTTAGTCTCAAGGGATCAAGTTGTAACACATCTCCCCCTAAACATGTGCATCACTTTGCAACGGACTTGTGAGGTCCAGGGAGTGTTTGTACAACTTGAGCACCATGATAAGCAACAAAATGCAGAATGAACATGATCAAAGGCATAAATACATGTATGCTACATTTCAATCCAAGTTCCGCGAATCTAAGACATTTAGCTCACTACGCAGCCTGCAAAAGGTCTTCTCATCTAAAGGCTTGGTAAAGATATCGGCTAGCTGGTTCTCGGTGCTAACATAAAACACTTCGATATCTCCCTTTTGCTGGTGGTCTCTCAAAAAGTGATGTCGGATGTCAATGTGCTTTGTGCGGCTGTGCTCAACAGGATTTTCCGCTATTCGGATAGCACTCTCATTATCACATAGGAGTGGGACTTTGCTCAGATTGTAGCCAAAGTCCCGGAGGGTTTGCCTCATCCAAAGTAGTTGCGCGCAACACTGTCCTGCGGCAACATACTCGGCCTCAGCGGTGGATAGGGCAACGGAGGTTTGTTTCTTAGAGTTCCATGACACCAGGGACCTTCCTAAGAATTGGCACGTCCCCGATGTACTCTTCCTATCGACCTTACATCCAGCATAGTCGGAATCTGAGTACCCAATCAAGTCAAAGTTAGACCCCTTTGGATACCAGATCCCGAAGCAAGGCGTAGCGACTAAATATCTAAGAATTCGCTTCACCGCCACCAAGTGACACTCCTTAGGATTGGATTGAAATCTAGCACACATGCATACGCTAAGCATAATATCCGGTCTACTAGCACATAAATAAAGCAAAGAACCTATCATGGACCGGTATGCTTTTTGATCAACGGACTTACCTCCTTTGTTGAGGTCGGTGTGTCCGTCGGTTCCCATCGGCGTCTTTGTGGGCTTGGCGTCCTTCATCCCAAACCTCTTTAGCAGATCTTGCGTGTACTTCATTTGGGAGATGAAGGTGCCGTCCTTGAGTTGCTTCACTTGGAACCCAAGGAAGTAGTTCAACTCGCCCATCATCGACATCTCGAATTTCTACGTCATCACCCTGCTAAACTCTTCACAAGACTTTTGATTAGTAGAACCAAATATTATGTCATCGACATAAATTTGGCACACAAACAAATCACCATCACAAGTCTTAGTGAAAAGAGTTGGATCGGCTTTCCCAACCTTGAAAGCATTAGCAATTAAGAAATCTCTAAGGCATTCATACCATGCTCTTGGGGCTTGTTTAAGTCCATAGAGCGCCTTAGAGAGCTTACACACGTGGTCGGGGTACTGCTCATCCTCGAAGCCAGGGGGTTGCTCCACGTACACCTCCTCCTTTATTGGCCCGTTGAGGAAAGCGCTCTTCACATCCATTTGGTACAACTTGAAAGAATGGTGAGCGGCATATGCTAGCAAGATACGAATGGACTCTAGCCTAGCCACAGGAGCAAAAGTCTCCTCAAAGTCCAAACCTGCGACTTGGGCATAACCTTTTGCCACAAGTCGAGCCTTGTTCCTTGTCACCACTCCGTGCTCGTCTTGTTTGTTGCGGAACACCCACTTGGTTCCCACAACATTTTGCTTGGGACGAGGCACCAGCGTCCAAACTTCATTGCGCTTGAAGTTGTTAAGTTCCTCCTGCATGGCCAACACCCAATCCGGATCTAGCAAGGCCTCCTCTACCCTGAAAGGCTCAATAGAGGAGACAAAAGAGTAATGTTCACAAAAATTAACTAGTCGAGACCGAGTAGTTACTCCCTTGCTAATGTCACCCAGAATTTGGTCGACGGGATGATCCCTTTGAATCATCGCTCGAACTTGAGTTGGAGGTGCCGGTTGCGCTTCTTCCTCCATCACGTGATCATCTTGTGCTCCCCCTTGATCACACGCCTCCTGTTGATGAACCTGTTCATCGTCTTGAGTTGGGGGATGCACCGTCGTTGAGGAAGAAGGTTGATCTCGTTCATCTTGTTCCTGTGGCCGAACGTCTCCAATCGCCATGGTTCGTATAGCGGCCGTTGGAACATCTTCTTCATCTACATCATCACAATCAACAACTTGCTCTCTTGGAGAGCCATTAGTCTCATCAAATACAACGTCGCTAGAGACTTCAACCAAACCCGATGATTTGTTGAAGACTCTATACGCCTTTGTATTTGAATCATAACCTAATAAAAACCCTTCTATAGCTTTGGGAGCAAACTTAGAATTTCTACCCTTCTTCACTAGAATGTAACACTTGCTCCCAAATACACGAAAGTACGATACATTGGGTTTGTTACCGGTTAGTAGCTCATACGAAGTCTTCTTGAGGAGTCGATGAAGATAGACCCTGTTGATGGCGTGGCAAGCCGTGTTCACAGCTTCCGACCAAAAGCACTCGGGGGTCTTGAACTCTCCAAGCATCGTCCTCGCCATATCGATTAGCGTCCTGTTCTTCCTCTCTACCACACCATTTTGCTGTGGTGTGTAGGGAGCGGAGAACTCGTGCTTGATCCCTTCCTCCTCAAGAAACTCCTCCACTTGAAGGTTCTTGAACTCGGACCCGTTGTCGCTCCTAATCTTCTTCACCTTGAGCTCAAACTCATTTTGAGCTCTCCTGAGGAAGCGCTTGAGGGTCCCTTGGGTTTCAGACTTATCCTGCAAAAAGAACACCCAAGTGAAGCGGGAAAAGTCATCAACAATAACTAGACCATACTTACTTCCTCCTATGCTTAGATAGGCGACGAGTCCGAAGAGGTCCATATGCAGTAGCTCCAGAGGTCTTGACGTGGTCATCACATTCTTGCTGTGATGTGCTCCTCCCACTTGTTTACCTGCCTGACAAGCTGCACAAGGTCTATCTTTTTCGAAATAAACATTTGTTAGACCTATCACGTGTTCTCCCTTTAGAAGCTTGTGGAGGTTCTTCATCCCCACATGTGCTAAGCGGCGATGCCACAGCCAGCCCATGCAAGTCTTAGCCATTAAGCATGCATCTAGACCGGCCTCTTCTTTTGCAAAATCAACTAGGTAAAGTTTGCCGTCTAGTACACCCTTAAAAGCTAGTGAACCATCACATCTTCTAAAGACAGACACATCTACATTTGTAAATAAACAATTATATCCCATATTGCACAGTTGACTAACAGATAGCAAATTGTAACCAAGAGACTCAACTAAAAACACATTTGAGATTGAGTGCTCATTAGAAATTGCAATTTTACCTAACCCTTTTACCTTGCCTTGATTCCCATCACCGAATATAATTGAATCTTGGGAATCCTTATTTTTGACGTAGGAGGTGAACATCTTCTTCTCCCCCGTCATATGGTTTGTGCATCCGCTGTCGATAATCCAGCTTGAACCCCCGGATGCATAAACCTGCAAGGCAAATTTAGGCTTGGGTCTTAGGTACCCAACTCATGTTGGGTCCTGCAAGGTTAGCACAAATGTCCTTAGGGACCCAAATGCAAGTTTTATCTCCCTTGCATCTTGCCCCTAACTTCCTAGCAATTACCTTCTTACCCTTTCTACAAATAGCAAAGGGAGCATTGCAAGCATAATAAATGGTAGAAGGTTTGTTCACAACTTTTCTAGGTACATGAGCAAAATTTCTCCTAGGCATATGCACAACATTTCTCCTACACATATCTCTATCATGCTTATAAGAAGAACTAGAAGCAAACATGGCATGAGAATCATAAACATGTGAATTAAAATCATTATAAGCATTTCTAGCATTTCTCCTATCATTATACATAAAAGCATGGTTCCTTTTAGCACTACTAGCCATAGGGGCCTTCCCTTTCTCCTTGACGAAGATGGGAGCCTTATGGCTTGTTAAGTTCTTGGCCTCTCTCTTGAAGCCAAGACCATCCTTAATTGAGGGGTGTCTACCAACCGTGTAGGCATCCCTTGCAAATTTTATTTTATCAACTTCACTCTTGCTAGTCTTAAGTTGGGCATTAAGACTAGCCAATTCCTCATTTAATTTTGAGATTAAAACTAGGTGTTCACTACAGGCATCAATATCGAAATCCTCACACCTAGTGCAAATCATAACATGTTCTACACAAGAATTAGATTTATTTGCTACTTCTAATTCAGCATTTAAATCATTATTAACACCTTTTAAAGTAGCAATGGTTTCATGACAGGAAGATAATTCACTAGAAAGCACTTCATTTCTTTTAATTTCTAGAGCAAGAGAATTTTGTGCACTAACAAATTTATCATGCTCCTCATATAAAAGATCCTCTTGTTTTTCCAGTAATCTATTCTTATCATTCAAAGCATCAATCAACTCATTAATTTTATCTATCTTAGATCTATCTAAGCCCTTGAACAAGCATGAATAATCTATGTCATCATCATCACTAGACTCACTATCACTAGAAGAAGCATAAGTGGAGTCTTGAGTACTCACCTTCTTCTCCCTTGCCATAAGACATGTGAGACGCTCGCTGGGGAAGAGAGCCGATTTGTTGAAGGCAGTGGCGGCGAGTCCTTCGTTGTCGGAGTCGGACGAAGAGCAATCCGAGTCCCACTCCTTTCCTAGATGTGCCTCGCCCTTTGCCTTCTTGTATTGCTTCTTCTTCTCTCTTTTGTTCCCCTTTTCCTGGTCACTTCCATTATCGGGACAGTTAGCGATAAAATGACCAAGCTTACCGCATTTGAAGCATGAGCGCTTCCCCTTTGTCTTGGTCTTGCTTGGCTGCCCCTTGCGACCATTTAGCGCTGTCTTGAATCTTTTGATGATGAGAGCCATCTCTTCATCATTGAGTCCGGCCGCCTCAATCTGTGCCACCTTGCTAGGTAGCGCCTCCTTGCTTCGTGTTGCCTTGAGAGCAAGGGGTTGCGGCTCATTGATCGGACCATTCAAGGCGTCGTCCACATACCTCGCCTCCTTGATCATCATTCGCCCGCTAACGAATTTCCCAAGAACTTCTTCGGGCGACATCTTGGTGTACCTGGGATTTTCACGTATATTGTTCACCAAATGAGGATCAAGAACGGTAAATGACCTTAGCATTAGGCGGACGACGTCGTGGTCCGTCCATCGCGTGCTCCCGTAGCTCCTTATCTTGTTGATAAGGGTCTTGAGCCGGTTGTATGTTTGCGTCGGCTCCTCGCCCCTTATCATCGCGAACCGTCCAAGCTCTCCCTCCACCAACTCCATCTTGGTGAGCAAGGTGACGTCGTTCCCCTCATGAGAAATCTTGAGGGTGTCCCAGATTTGCTTGGCGTTATCCAAGCCGCTCACTTTATGGTATTCATCCCTGCACAAGGAAGCTAGAAGAACAGTAGTAGCTTGTGCATTCTTATGAATTTGTTCATTAATGAACATGGGACTATCCGAACTATCAAAGTGCATTCCACTCTCTACAATCTCCCAAATACTAGGATGGAGAGAGAATAGGTGACTACGCATTTTGTGGCTCTAAAATCCGTAGTCCTCTCCATCAAAGTGTGGGGGCTTGCCGAGTGGAATGGAGAGCAAATGTGAATTTGAACTTTGCGGAATACGAGAGTAGTCAAAAGAAAAGTTCGAATTAACCGGTTTCCTTCTCTCGTAGTCGCTGTGGTCGTCCTTTTGGGAAGAAGTAGACTCATCACTGTCGTAGTAGACGATCTCCTTGATGCGCCTTGTCTTCTTCTTCTTCCCTTCCTTCCGTCTGTGGCCCGAGCCGAAGTCGGTAGGCTTATCGTCCTTTGGCTCGTTGACGAAGGATTCCTTCTCTTTGTCATTGATCACGATACCCTTCCCCTTAGGATCCATCTCTTCGGGCGGTTAGTCCCTTTGTGAAGAGAACGGCTCTGATACCAATTGAGAGCACCTAGAGGGGGGGTGAATAGGTGATCCTGTGAAAACTTAAAACTTAATCCACAAAAACTTGTTAAGTGTTAGCACAATAATTGCCAAGTGGCTAAAGAGAAGTCTCAACAAAACACAATACAACAAGAGATCAAGCACAGAGGTGACACAGTGGTTTATCCCGTGGTTCGGCCAAGACCAACGCTTGCCTACTCCACGTTGTGGCGTCCCAACGGACGAGGGTTGCAATCAACCCCTCTCAAGCGGTCCAAAGACCCACTTGAATACCACGGTGTTTTGTTTTGCCTTTCACTATCCCGTTTGCAAGGAATCTCCACAAATTGGAGTCTCTTGCCCTTACAAGTATATGATCACAAAAAGCACAGAGTAAGGGAGGGAAGCAACACACACAAATCCACAGCGAAACGCGCACACACACGGCCAAGAATCGAGCTCACAAGACTATCTCAAAGTTCTCACTAGAACGAAGCTCGATTCACTTAGAATGACAAACGGATGCGCAAAGACTGAGTGTGGATGATCAAGAATGCTCAAAGGTTGCTTGTGTATCTCCTCCATGCGCCTAGGGGCTCCTTTTATAGCCCCAAGGCAGCTAGGAGCCGTTGAGAGCAAATCTGGAAGGCCATCCTTGCCTTCTGTCGTCGGGGGCACCGGACAGTCCGGTGCACACCGGACAGTCCGGTGCACACCGGACACTGTCCGGTGCCCGATTTGTTTCCATAACTGGCGCTTCCGACCGTTGCCGACCGTTGTAGATCTGGGAGCCGTTGGCGCACCGGACATGTCCGGTGCACACCGGACAGTCCGGTGCCGTCTTCCGACCGTTGGCTCCATCACGTGTCCCGCACAGATTGCGCGGCCGACCGTTGGCCCGGCCGACCGTTGGCTCACCGGACAGTCCGGTGCACACCGGACAGTCCGGTGAATTTTAGCCGTACGCCGTCGGCGAATTC
The DNA here is from genome assembly GCA_029449295.1 of Zea luxurians. NCBI lineage: Eukaryota > Viridiplantae > Streptophyta > Magnoliopsida > Poales > Poaceae > Zea > Zea luxurians. Next base: position 1,055,872 of record JAOPSE010000073.1, read on the forward strand.
CCGAGAGCGGCCAGTTCGAGCCGAGTCAGCCTGGCGCACCGGACACTGTCCGGTGCACACCGGACAGTCCGGTGCTCCATACCGAGCTGGGTCTTGACAGCACACAGCCAAGTCTTTTCTCCTCTTCTCTCTTCTTCTTCTTTCTGTTTCTAACACTTAGACAAATATATTAGTACACAAAACCAATGTACTAAGGCTTAGAAACATACCTTTACTTCATGATTTGCACCTTGTTCAACCATGTACATAAATTCACAATTAAGCACATGTGTTGGCACTCAATCACCAAAATACTTAGAAATGGCCCAAGGGCACATTTCCCTTTCAGAGGGCAGAGGCGCTGCCCCCGAGGTTGGCTGGCCCCACTGTTAGAGGGCGCACCAGATAGTTTAGTGCCCCTAAGACAGCAACCCTAACTTTTTTCCTTTGTTTTTTTCTAAACCATTTTCATTCTAACTTGTGAGTATGTTATAGAGTGACACCTAGCACTAGATGTGAGTGTGAATATGCACCAACACTACACTAGAAATCTCTTGGTCAAACTACTCATCCACAACCCCTCTTTATAGTACGGCTAAAATAAAAATAGAATACCTAATTCTATACCGAGTGTCTGCAACTCCTTCTATACCGAGTGTCTGCAATACCGAGTGTCTACTACTCATCTTTTGATTTGTCTTTTCAGTCGTCGCTTCAAGTTCTCATCTCAGGGATTGTTTTCACCGTTGCAAAACAACTTCTTGTAATGCGACCTAACTTACCATTTGCACTACAAAACACACGTTAGTCACATATAATCTTATATTGTCATTATTCACTAAAATCAACCAGGGGCCTAGATGCTTTCAGTGCCCAATTCATATGACAAAAAATTAGGCATGTGAGTTTTTTCTAATGTATGCATCATTTTCTCTATATCCTCATCATACTTTTAATCCAATTATCAAAAGAAATTTTAATAGATTGAATATCGTCGAATGATGGGGTGTCACTTATAGTGGGGAACTGTTGCAGCAAGGCTTATAGGGAATCGTAGTTTATTTCCCTCTCCCGGATGACCTTCTGGTGGCGATCTATCATGAAGTATGAGAGGTACCACTCCTCCATCACCTCACACTTTTGAGCTTGTTGTCGATGGAACTCCTCGTCCCACTTCTTTATGTAGTCTTCTAATTCCTCATGCTCAACAACCGATAAATTAGTCGACCTTGTGTCATTGTATAGAGAAACATCGTTGAGATCTTTATAATCGACCATAGAAGCCAATTTTTTAGATCTACAACCTTCATCCCTAGTGAAGTCGCCAAAAAGTGTGTTGGCGTCGATCTAGTATGAAAAACTAGGGTTGGACTGCCTGGTGGTGCCTCTGCGGTGGCGCGGACAGTTCATGGCTCTGGGCCAGACGGACCACGACCACGCTACAGGAGCAGCTCCTTCTGTGCATCGCTCCGTACGGTCCGCGCTCTAGGTCGGACGGTTCGTAATGGAGCAGGGTCGTATTCCTTCTCGCAAAAACCTAGATCACGCCTCCTAGGGGATGCTCCGGGGTTGGCAGGCCACCCGGAACGTCCCCAGATGATATAGAGTCACCTACAGATTAAGAAATCAAGTCAAGGAAGAGTATCCTGAATGAAGTTGATCTTGCCCCCATGAGGTGTAAGATCCTAGGGTTGTCTTGGGGTCGATAGGCCACCCAAGATGGATCTAGATGACGTAGAGTCGAATAGGGGTTGATGTGGATATGCGGAAAGGTACAACTAGAACTACGCTACATCTACTCCGAGGGCAGGAATAATAAAGGAATGGTAAAGAAAATAATAGATTGGTTTGATTGTAATGTGTCCGGAGTTCTCAATCGGTCGTACCTCTTTATATTTATAGGGGAGGTGGTGTGGATCTGTTCCTATACAAGATCCAATAGATTACCATGGATATGTTAGGATAACCATGCATGGGATAAGTACTCTCGCTCGTGTTAATCTGTTCACGGGGATGCAGACCATTCGAGCTATAGGGCCAGACCATCCAGTCATGCTCAGGTGCCAAATATGATGCTCAACACTTACCATATCCTCTATCTCATTTCTATTTTAAACTTTACCCTATAAACAATGTATTATACAGTGTAAATCCTGTATTTTAAATAATCTGCTTCGGACAACCTTACCATCTAGCATCAATCTTTCGTTTTGATCTCTTATATTATCTCCAGCAGCTCACCTATCCTCATGCCCATATTCAAATTTCACTCTGCGAACATTGGTATCTACAGTGCAAAACTGTGTTTTGGATGAAATGCTGAACATGGTCTTTTAATGAGGGCCCATGCACCCAGGGATGTGCTAGAAGAAATAGAGACTATTGAATAAAAGGACCTTCTCACTGAAAGCTCCAAAAAATAGAAGTGTCAAGTGCAAAACTTTGATCAGGTTGATGATTATTAGGTGGCACTTGTGATTCTTTAATTTGCGCAAAAATGATTGTTGGTACTTAATTGCTTGTAGATGAATTTATATAAGGGCTAGTTTGGGAATAATATTTTTTCAAGAAATTTCAATTTTTCCAAGAAAAAATGAACTAATTTTCTTTGAGAAAATGAAAATCTTCTGAGAAAATGGGGTTCTCAAACTAGCTCAAAAAATGTATAAAAATCTGCGGGTGAACTGAAACCCACCAAAAATCTGGCAGGTTCATGTGTGGGTTTTAATGCTGCGCGGGTACAATCACGAGCAGGTTTATATAGACTTCACATTTACGATTGCGATCGAAGACGGGTTTTTATCCAACCCAATCCAAACCCTAAAATACTTTTGACCTTTTAGCTTTATGAGAAGAAGCAGGTTACGAAATCCAATAAAAAAACGAGCCTAAACATCAGAGTTCATGTCTTATCAATTTTTTAGCCACGCGGTCATTACTGGGAACATTATTGCGGCCTTTCATTACAGCAGATTGTTCACATTCGACACGAACACAGCTGAGAGCTGGAACTATATAAGAGGAATGTGAAAATTATCGGTGTTCTGAGGTGTAAAGCTGGATCCCATTAAGAACTGTATAAACATCGTCATACAATACAAAAATGATATACCGTGTAATTCGCCTCTGATCTAATCCAACAGCTCTAGTAGGTTGTAGGTGCATCAAACAAAAACAACACATAAAACCAATCTACAGAAATGGTTGATGAAGCACGGGTGCAAACAAACTCCTACTGGATACTTATAGGGTTCATTTCGGCTCCATGCGGGCTAGTAACGGATAATATCACTCAAGATGCTAAAGAAATGGTTGATATCTATCTTCTCCTCTCCGGCATAAATCGCTTCAGCACTTCCTCCGGTTGGCCCCTGAGCAGCCATCTCAACAAGTGTGTACAACTTCTTGATTGGCATCTGCAAATACACAAGCATTGTAAGGATTTGATCGTTCGGGTTTCTGCTGCTAGGTTAACAAGAAAAGATTACATCGTCCAGTGCTTCTGCTGCTGCGTCAAGATTTCCGTCATCGAACACATCAAGATGATGCAATACCTGCAGAGAAACCACAAAGTGTGAGCAGTGAAGGAAGAAACACCTAACGAATCCAAGGCACAAACTTCTAAACAACAATTGTAGAGAGAACCCATAAACATCACGATTGTATTACAAAGCATCACTGCCACGGTGCAACCATATCTTGCAACTGCCACAGTACGTAGCATTTCAACTACCGAGAAACAAAATCCAGTATGATATTCCTCTCACCTTTTTGGCATCCTCCTTTTTCAGTTTGGGAACATGGTAGGTCACAGAGAACACGTCACACATTCCAACAGATTCTAGGAAGCCAACCTCGCTTGTTGTTCCAACGACAAGCAAGTTTTTTCCCTGCAAAATATGAAGAGGTGAGCAAGTCAAATGAAAACATGCAAGTGGTGAAATAATAACCAAGTATGGAGCTCAAGGATAATGCTGGGCGATTATGCAAACCTTAGGAGGAACTCTCTTGAGGAGGACCAGAAGAGTTTGTGAGATCAAGTTTGAAAAACGTGGTCCGATGGCTACATACTCCAGTAACCTACAAAATCATACAAGAATACTAAAACAGAGCGAAATGAGATGCATAAAGTTTTGCATGGCAGCCTGTTCACTTCTAGAATCAAGGGCTCAAGCACCTTTCGATATCATCAAGAATTATCATGCTGAACTGAGACTTGTATGCGTCCTCAAAAACCTGTATTTTTACAACAAGACACAAACTCAGTATAGCGTGAGATCACACCAAAAAAAAACCCCCGATAGCAGTGTCATAGATTCTTCTATCTTCCATATACTTGTATTAACTATTGAATAGGCTACCCTAAATGTTATATATAGAAAATCACTGACCTTGCAAATCTGTGCGCATTTGCTGCTTTCACTGAAACCAATCATTGTTTCTGCTGATATCTATTGTGGAAAGCACAATTCAGAAATTTAGTCCTATACCTTGCTATAGAGTAAGTAGGAAAACTGAAAAGAAAGGAAACTCACAATTTTCACATATGCAAAATCACTGTCAATGCCAACACTTGCTGCCATAGCCGTTTTCCCACTAAAGCAGTAAACCTGGAGTAAGTTTCCAGCAAAGTTTTTAAATACATGGATGTTCTTTAACCTTTAGATACTGTACCTTCCAGCAGGACCTTCCAATAGGCAAGTCACGAGTGGGCTACCTTTGCTAACTTTAACTTGCTCTACGAGGAGCATAGCTCTTTGATAAATGTGCTTATGTGCCTTGCCACAATCAACAATACCACGCAATCTGCGTATTTCCACATAAACATGGTGTCAAATATAAAATCAGATTATTTGTTCTATTAAACATGGAAGCCAACAGTATGTATTAACAAGACACACAGGAAACTAAATACAAAAGCACACATATGTGCAAAATAGCATTCATAAGTAAATAATTCTCACATGCTGAGTAGCTGAAAATGCTATCACATGCAATATGTTCAAGTCAAGTTGTGCATGACATAACATAAAAAAATGAGAGCTTCCTACTAAGCTAGCTAATAGATTGAGAGAAACCATGAAGTCAAACATATTTCATGTAAGTGCATAAAAGCATGCTTGATAGAACATAGAGAGGACAGAGGAGACCTAAATCAACACACACAAAATACAATGGGAGAAGTGCTAGATCCCTGAACTGCATATTTGTGGGGAAAAAGGAGAGTGGATCCCAGCAATGCTCTAAAAAGAATACAATCATCGCATTTGTCATACGTACAAATGTCATTTTGCTAAAATAATGTTCAAGATATTACAGAACAAACCTGCATCTTTCGAGATCATCGGTGGAAGCACCAAATGCAGGGGTAATTTCATGAAGTGCATTCACAAAATCATCCATGGTAACCTTGATGCTTTCCTCATCCAAAGGTTTAGTGAGGTCATCCATGGTTATCTGCCGGTTCAAAGCAAATGAGACAGCACTTTTGACAACACCTTCCAACTCTGCTCCACTGTAGTTCTTTGTCCGCGCAGCTTTGTTAAGAAACTCAGTTGTCATTTGATACATAAAGAATTTCCAAAGGTAAAACTGAGTGCTAATGTGCATAAGTAATGTTATTGCTGAACTGGCACAATCATGTGTGGTTGTGTGCAGCTGCTGTTTGCTGGCACTTTTCACATGGGTGAGGAGGGAATCTGGTTTTGGGTTGCTAAGCTTTCCCTTGATCCTTGCCTTAGGGTGCCTATTTATAGTACATGGGTGGTCAGTTTGATAACCGACACGATTCGTTACACAAGAAAAACCTACTCCTAACATTTGCTGCTAGACAACTTCAAATGTCTGCTGCTATTATCTGTCATTCAGCATACCTAGTAAGCCAAAGAAAAACGAAAGAATGCCTACTATTCAGTAATCAGTACAATGCAAGGATTACAACAGTAAATCTTTCAAAGCAAAATTTCCAAAATATTACAATTTAATCAATAGAACTAGCATGATTCAGCCAGAGCTAACTTAGTTAGGGGTCCATGCTATGAAAAATAATGGAAACCTTTGCTATAAATGCAATGCCTGAAAGTATATCAATTTGCCAAAAAAAAGAGAGGCAGACCTAGCTCCTGAAGATTAATATCTGGAGACAGGAAAGAATTCTCCTTCATCTTATTTGTATGAATTTGAAGGATTTGCAAACGACCATTTTCATCAGGCAGGTTTATCTCAATGTGTACTTCCAATCGTCCAGGTCTGCAACAGATTACCAAAGGACAATGAACTTATGCAAATAGAAAACAAAAGAATTGTAGTCAGGTGCAAAATTCCAAAATCAATTTACATCAACCTCTTTGAATTGTCACACCTGAGCGATTAAAACTAGTTTGATTTCATTAATAGACAGATTTAATATATCTATGTCTCATTAGCCAACTCCATCTTTTCAATATGACACATTTCAGGATATTGGGCCAGTTTGGATAGAAATGTTCTTTTTTGGAGATTTGTAAAAGTATTAGGGTTTTGCAAATATAGTATTGGAAAGCTAAAAGGTGTGTACATGCAAAAAACATGTAGTTTTGAAAACCATAGAACTCCTTGTCCTTGCTAAAACTGCAGTACCTTGATGTTTTTGAAACACCACTCAGGACGTCTTTTATCAAAACAGTGATTTGAACACCTCTGGTTTGTAAAATTATGGTTTCTTCGTAGTTCATACCGCATTTTTCAGCACCGCCCACAGAGACCCTTAGTCACTAAACTGCTGACGTCACCAGATAACTAGCAAAATGAACCGAAGAGAAACAGAACTTACCTCAATAAAGCTTCATCAAGCAAATCTTTACGATTCGTCATTCCAATAAGCAATACATTATTCAACGCCTCAACACCATCTATCTAAAGGGTATAAATAATGATCAGAACTCAGTGCCATATAAATGCATACAAAAAATAGAACAGATTCTACAAGAACACACCTTTGTAAGCAGCTGGTTTACAATGCTATCATGTACACCTGTACCATCACGGGTAGATCCTCTAGACTGCATTATAAGATTTTCCATTTAGGCTAGCCGGACTATTGTTTTAAATAAAATCCGTAAGTAATCAAATTATACACGGTATAGTGGTGCATGCAATAGACAGTTGCAATTTACAGAAGACCTAGAATAGATGCAGGAGCTTAGCATGGGATTTAAGTATAACTAAAGAAATGTTTAGGGACAGTATATCGTAGATTCATAGGTAATAGGTTTCAGTTTCACGTAAACACAGGTATCCAGAAAAACCAATGCCTTTTAAAACTAGGTAATTTTGCCAGTGCCTTTCCTATAATACATGATCACCCACTGTAGCAACACATTTAAGAGGATAGTTCATGTAGCAGTTATAACGATTTTTTTTTTGAATGAAACAATTCTGGGGGATAAAAAGCACAGTACCCTGGGAGACTGCACTGGAATCTAAACCGGAAAGAACATCATGCACTTATCTAGTGAATTATTGACAGTTATCTTTTATTGTTTTCAAGTCAGACGACTTGTTGGTCGTTCTGGCTTACCCACTTGGACGATTAATTGCGATTGGTCCAAACCGACTTGGATAATTAATCGCGACTAATCACGATTAATCAGGCAACTTGAAAACAGTTCTTTTATCTATCACCTTGTATTTGAGAAATCTGGCATCTTGCTAAAGCTATAGGCAAATGAAAATAGTACAACACACATGATGACATAAGCATAAAGGAAAATTAATTTCACCTTGCAGATGGCATCAATTTCATCGAATATGATAACATGGAGGTCACTCTGATCACCTGTGTCAGAAAGGAGGTAAAAAAAATGAAGTGTTTAACAGGTTTCAATCCACAGAAATATGGGAACATTTTACCTCATGAGGGAACATACCTCGTGTTCTCTGCTCATTTTCAGCATCAGCAAACAAATCTCTCACATTCTTCTCAGTTTCTCCAACAAACTTGCTCAGAACTTCAGGTCCATTCACAATCTGAGATTGGAAAAAAGGATGACATGTAAAAGACTAATCTGACAAAAATCTAGCATTATAAGTAGAAGAAGAAGATAATATCTGTGGAATCAATGCACTGCACAGGTTTTACAAACCCTCTTACATCTATTAATTTTGAAGGATGTGCAACATGGCTAACCTACATTTCACCCTGTAGCTAAATTTTCTAGTTCTGCTTCTGCATTATTGTGTCCGTTTTCACAGATCATATAAGTACAGACCACTGGTTAATTGTGCTCCATTCAAGTATATTATCATCAATAGTACGCAAAAACTTATCAGCACAATACGGACTACAACTACATTTACAGCTTTTTGTTGAATTAGTATTTACAATAACAACACTGAGAGTACCCAAAAAGTGCTAAGTTTTGATTTACTAACAATACAGCAAACAAGAAACTTCCTCAATCCAACTTTTATCTGATGTTCATATACAGTAAAATGTCCTTCATAATACTTATAAAATGAATGACAACATTCATCACACAAATGGTTAGGTAAATGACAAATTTGTACTCTGTGCTCATTAAGAAAATTCATACCTTGGGATCTTTTCCATTCAGTAACTTTCCAATTTGTCTGGCCATTAGAGTCTTGCCAGTACCAGGAGGTCCATATAGCAATATACCCTTAACATGTTTGATGCCCAACCTATAGTACTAGACCGTTAGCAAAAGATCCTGATTACAACAGTACAAAAAGTAGTTAAGCAGGTACCATACTTACTTACTGACAACATGAGGCGGAAAGACTCTTGAAGCGAATGCCCTACGAAATATGTCAGTGAATTCAGCGCTTAATCCACCTATACCCAATTTTTCCAGGTTAAACTCTTTATGTTTGAAAAGCTTGCTGCTAGCAGCTTCCTTTTGGTTGATCACCTACAGTACAAAAACAGGATATTGGAGTATGTTACAATTTATAAATAATGCTTCTGCCACATTTGCAGTTAAAACGAATGATAATAACAATATAGGGGGCGTTTGAGATTACCTTAATTCCTGAATTAGGAGCAGCCTCAAATATGATGTATGTATCACTGGACAAGAATCCTCTATCCAATGGTGTAGAACTCTCTTGACCCTCTAGCAAAGCTTGATTGACGGTGAATACATAGTTTGTTCCATAAAATTCAAATGGCACCCTTTGCCCTGAGGTCATGACCTGCAACGTGTAAACAACCCCAGGGGACCAACTTATCGGGCACATAAGTACCAATAATAAAACTACAGCCATTGATAATCCAATAATGCACTAGTGGCATCTCATGAATAGCATACACTTTAAAGCTAACCAAGCAAAAAAGGGCCCTACTCAAAGAATTTAAGTAACCGATAGTCTCGTACCTGATTCAGAAACCTCTTACGGAGTTGTTGGGCAAGCACAACAGCATCCAGCTGATAAGCCAAGACAATGAATATCAGATGACACTGATCAATCATCAAGCACTAGTAGGATCTGCATCATAAACAGTCATAGCGTACCTCGTCATTTCGGTTGGCTCTTGCCTTGGCATAATCTAGATCTAAAGTGAGCAAAGCCATCTTGAAATCATCAGGGGGGACAAAACTGGACAAAAATATATATATTGCAAATAATAAGGCAACACAGCATCATAAGGATATTCATTCAGTGGACAGTTAAACTTCCAACCTGCTAACAGTAACAGAATCCCCAGCTGAAACCTTTGCCTGCCGACGCTGAATAGCATTCAAGGCAATGCGTCCACTTGCAACAGCATTGTGGTCAGTGGATATACGTTAAGGATCAAACGTAAGAGAAAGGTTAAAAAAACTTAGGAAAGACAATACATGATATTATCAAATCTGCATAGGATTCAGCTGTTCACAAAGTTGAAACAATGTTATGTTATTTTAAAACAACTAGATTTCTAGGCCACTACCCAACGGTCACAATGTGGTGAACCCAGTTCAAAGATCTACGACTGAGCACAACATTAGAATGATAATAGCAGTATAACACTAACATGCAAATACAATAAGGAAACAGATCATTATTCAATTATACACTCATAAAAGAATGATGGTGCATTTCGAAGTTAATTCATCATTCAAGGCTTTTACACTGCAACTAAATGTCATAAAACAGATCAAACGGTTCCAGTTAACAATTACAATGCTTGCTGAGACAAATTCCACAAGGACCAAAATTTCAGTGCAATCGAATTTCCAGGTTATCACCACAAGATCGCCAAAGCTCAAATATAGTACCAGAATCAAAACATCAACGCGCGGAATTCCGTAGACCCAGGATTCAAACTGAAGCTACACCAGATCAAAGCGCCAGGCAAGCTCTCGTGCGACAGAGATCTCAGAATAAACTGTGCAGACGAGGGACTACGAGACCGTCTACAAAAGGATATCGTAGGGTGAAGACCCAGGCGTCGGCGACGAGGGCGAGCCCGTTGGGGAAGCGGCGGAGGTCAGCGGGAGAGACGTATGCGCAGTTGGTAAGGGCCAGCTCCTGGTTCGGCGTGCTGACTACCTCCATGGACGCGCCCCCGTCCCCGCCCTGATCCTGGTGATACCTTCCCGCCATGGCCGCGGCGCCGCTGCGGTGGTGAGATCTCGCTCGCAGGAGGAGATCGTAGCGGTGCGTGTGATGTCCCGCAGCTCTGATGCCTGAAGGTCGAGCACCGCCGCTGCTGGCGCCGGATCGGCCGTGCCTACCTGACCGATACGATGGGTGACAGCGTGTAGCATTAATGGGCTTTTATTTGGGCTGGACGTGAAGTATCTGCGCATCATTGTTTGGACTACAGTTGCACGTCATGGGCCAAGGCAACAGGAAGATAAAGATTGGAACAACGTGGTGTATCGGTCCTTCGGTTTTCTGGTGTCCAGCAACCGATCAAAACACCGTTTGAAGCACCAAAAGTGGTGGACGGGCCGGACGATCCACCCTCCCACGATTAGATTAGTTTGGGCGATTATTCTTATCTCGTGTGTGGCACGTGAAAGTTATTGGCTATCGTCTAGGAATATGTCTAGACCCCATCCTCTATAAATATAATGGGGTACGGCCGATTGAGAATCACCGAACACATTCCAATCGAACCAATTACTTTCTTTATCATTCCTGCTCTAGGAGTAGATGTAGCGTAGTTCTAATTGTAACCTTTCGCACATTCACCTCCACCCCCTATTCGACTCTACGTCATCTAGATCCGTCTTGGGTGGTCTGCCGATCCCATGACGACCTTAGGATCTTACGCCTTCCTGGTGCAAGATCTAGTTGTCCACCTAAGGCCTCTTCCTCGAATTGATCTCTTAATTCCTATGCGACTACACGTCGTCTAGGGATGTTCCGGGTGAGCTGTCGACCAGGGCGCCCTAAAATCTCTTCCCCTAGGGGGCGAGATCTAGGTTCCAGCGAGGAGGAGGAAGACCCTACACCATAGCGGACCGTCCGGGCCTATGCGTGGACCTTCCGATGCAAAGCAGGGAAGACGTCGCTCCTGCGCCCAGGTCACGGACCGTCCGCGCCGCCGCAGTGGGCACCGCCAGGTGGTACACCCTGAGTGATTGGTGCTGCCTAGATCGGGGGCCAACATACTTTTTGGCGACTCCGCTGGGGACGAGATTGCAGATCTACAAAATCAGGTTTATATGTGAAAGTCTCCTAGAGGGGGGTGAATAGGCATCTGAAATTTATAAAGTTTAAGCACAACTACAAGCCGGGGTTAGCGTTAGAAATAAAAGCGAGTCCGAAAGAGAGGGCGAAAACAAATCACAAGCAAATGAAGAGTGTGACACGATGATTTGTTTTACCGAGGTTCGGTTCTTACAAACCTACTCCCCGTTGAGGTGGTCACAAAGACCGGGTCTCTTTCAACCATTTCCCTCTCTCAAACGGTCACCTAGACCGAGTGAGCTTTTCTCCTCAATCAATTGGGACACTTAGTCCCCACAAGGACCACCACACAATTGGTGTCTCTTACTTTGATTACAAAGATCTTGGGAACAAGAAATGGGAAGAATAAACGATCCAAGCGCAAGAGCTCAAAAGAGCACGGCAAAACTCTCTCTTCTAGTCACTATTGCTTTGAGTGGAATTGAGACTTGGAGAGATTTTGATTCACTCTAATTGTATCTTGATTTGAATGCACTAGCTCTTGTATTGAATGTGTTGGCTGAAAAACTTGGATGCCTTGAAGTGTGGTGGTTGGGGGTATTTATAGCCCCAACCACCAAAGTGGCCGTTGGGGAGGCTGTCTGTCGACGGGCGCACCGGACAGTCCGGTGTGCCACCGGACACTGTCCGGTGCGCCAGCCACGTCACCCAACCGTTGGGGTTCGACCGTTGGAGCTCTGACAAGTGGGGCCACCGGACAGTCACTGTTCACTGTCAGGTGCGCCTTCTACGCCTGCTCTGACTCTACGCGCGCTGTCCGCGCACTGTTCACTTTTGCAGACGACCGTTGGCGCTGTTAGCCGTTGCTCCACTTGGCACACCGGACAGTCCGGTGCTACACCGGACAGTTCGATAAATTATAGCGGAGTGGCTCCCCAAATTCCCGAAGCTAGCGAGTTGGAGTTGATCCACCCTGGTGCACTGAACACTGTCCGGTGGTGCACCGAACACTGTCCGGTGGCACACCGGACAGTCCGGTGCGCCAGACCAGGGCAGCCTTCGGTTGGTTTTGCTCCTTTCTATTTGAACCCTTTCTTGGACTTTTTATTGGTTTGTGCTGAACCTTTGGCACCTGTAGAACTTATAATCTAGAGCAAACTGGTTAGTCCGATTATTTGTGTTGGGCAATTCAACCACCAAAATCATTTAGGAAAAGGTTTGACCCTATTTCCCTTTCAATCTCCCCCTTTTTGGTGATTGATGCCAACACAAACCAAAGCAAATATATAAGTGTAGAATTGAAATAGTTTGCATAAAGTAAGTGCAAAGGTTACTTGGAATTAAACCAATTTACATTTTCATAAGATAAGCATGGATTGCTTTCTTCATTTTAACATTTTGGACCACGCATGCACCACTTGTTTTGTTTTTGCAAATTTTTATAAAATTCTTTTCAAAAATATTTTGCAAATAGTCAAAGGTATATGAATAAGATTGAAAGAAGCATTTTCAAGATTTGAACTTTTCTCCCTCTGTTTCAAATGCTTTTCCTTTGACTAAACAAAACTCCCCCTTAATGAAATTCTCCTCTTAGTGTTCAAGAGGGTTTTAGATATAAATTTTGAAAGAGATCATACCAATTTGAAATTGTATCAAAAATAAGATACCAATTGAAAAACTTCTTTAATACAAATTTAAAGACTCATTTTTGAAATTGGTGGTGGTGCGGTTCTTTTGCTTTGGGCTAATACTTTCTCCCCCTTTGGCATGAATCGCCAAAAACGGATACTTGTTAGTGAAATATGAGCCCTTTTCAAACTCTCTCCCTCTTTGGCAAATAATATATGAGTGAAGGATTATACCAAAGTGAATAGCGATGCGGAGTGTCGGCGAAGGATAAATATTACAATGGAGTGGAGTGGAAGCCTTTTCTTCGCCGAAGACTCCATTTCCCTTTCAATCTATGACTTAGCATGAAATACACTTGAAAAACACATTAGTCATGGCACATGAAAGAGATATGATCAAAGGTATAAATGAGCTATGTGTGCAAGGAATCAATCAAAGTTCCTAGAATCAAGAATGTTTAGCTCAGGCCTAAGTTTGGTAAAAGTTTTCTCATCTAGTGGTTTGGTAAAGATATTGGCTAATTGTTCTTTGGTGCTAACATAAGCAATCTCGATATCCCCCTTTGTTGATGATCCCTCAAAAAGTGATACCAAATGGCTATGTGCTTAGTGCGGCTGTGTTCAACAGGATTATCCGCCATGCGGATTGCACTCTCATTATCACATAGGAGAGGGACTTTGGTTAATTTGTAGCCATAGTCCCTAAGGGTTTGCCTCATCCAAAGCAATTGCGCGCAACAATGGCCTGCGGCAATGTACTCGGTTTCGGCGGTGGAAAGAGCTACTGAATTTTGTTTCTTTGAAGCCCAAGATACCAGGGATCTTCCCAAGAACTGACAAGTCCCTGATGTGCTCTTTCTATCAATTTTACACCCTGCCCAATCAGCATCTGAATAACCTATTAGATCAAAAGTGGATCCCTTGGGGTACCAAAGTCCAAACTTAGGTGTATGAACTAAATATCGCAAGATTCGTTTTACGGACCTAAGGTGAACTTCCTTAGGATTGGCTTGGAATCTTGCATACATGCATACAGAAAGCATAATATCCGGTCGAGATGCACATAAATAGAGTAAAGATCCTATCATCGACCGGTATACCTTTTGATCTACGGATTTACCTCCCGTGTCGAGGTCGAGATGCACATTGGTTCCCATGGGTGTCTTGATGGACTTGGCATCCTTCATCCCAAACTTAGTGAGTATGTCTTGAATGTACTTCATTTGGCTGATGAAGGTGCCCTCTTGGAGTTGCTTCACTTGAAATCCTAAGAAATACTTCAACTCCCCCATCATAGACATCTCGAATTTTTGAATCATGATCCTACTAAACTCTTCACATGTAGATTTGTTAGTAGACCCAAATATGATATCATCAACATAAATTTGGCATACAAACAAATCATTTGCAATTGTTTTAGTAAAAAGAGTAGGATTGGCTTTTCCGACTTTGAAGCCATTAGCGATAAGAAAATCTCTTAGGCATTCATACCATGCTCTTGGGGCTTGCTTGAGCCCATAAAGCGTCTTAGAGAGTTTGTAAACATGATTAGGGTACTCACTATCTTCAAAGCCGGGAAGTTGCTCAACATAGACCTCCTCCTTGATTGGTCCATTGAGGAAGGCACTATTCACGTCCATTTGATAGAGCTTAAAGCCATGGTAAGTAGCATAGGCAAGTAATATACGAATTGACTCAAGCCTAGCTACGGGTGCATAGGTTTCACCAAAATCCAAACCTTCGACTTGTGAATATCCCTTAGCCACAAGTCGGGCTTTGTTCCTTGTCACCACACCATGCTCATCTTGCTTGTTGCAGAAAACCCACTTGGTTCCTACAACATTTTGATTAGGACGTGGAACAAGATGCCATACCTCATTCCTAGTGAAGTTGTTGAGTTCCTCTTGCATTGCCAACACCCAATCCGAATCCCATAATGCGTCTTCCACCCTGTATGGCTCAATAGAAGACACAAAGGAGTAATGCTCACAAAAATGTGCGACACGAGATCGAGTGGTTACCCCCTTATGAATGTCACCGAGGATGGAGTTCACGGGGTGATCTCGTTGTATCGCTTGGTGGACTCTTGGGTGTGGCAGCTTTGGACCCTCATCATCTTCCTTGTCTTGATCATTGGCATCTCCCCCTTGATCATTGTCCTCCTCTTGAGGTGGCTCTTCTTGATCTTCATTTTCATCATCTTGAGCTTGATCCTCATCTTGGGTTGGTGGAGATGCTTGGTTTGAAGATGATGGTTGATCTTGTGCATGTGGAGGCTCTTCGGATTCCTTAGGACACACATCCCCAATGGACATGTTCCTTAGCGCGACTCATGGAGCCTCTTCATCATCTAGATCATCAAGATCAACTTGCTCTACTTGAGAGCCGTTAGTCTCATCAAACACAATGTCACAAGAAACTTCAACTAGTCCAGTGGACTTGTTAAAGACTCTATATGCCCTTGTGTTTGAATCATATCCTAGTAAAAAGCCTTCTATAGCCTTAGGAGCAAATTTAGATTTTCTACCTCTTTTAACAAGAATAAAACATTTGCTACCAAAGACTCTAAATATATGATACATTGGGCTTTTTACTGGTTAGGAGTTCATATGATGTTTTCTTGAGGATTCGGTGTAGGTAGAGTCGGTTGATGGCATAGCAAGCGGTGTTGATTGCTTCCGCCCAAAACCGGTCCGAAGTCTTGTTGAAAGGGAAATGTGCCCTTGGGCCATTTCTAAGTATTTTGGTGATTTAGTGTCCAACACGAGTGCCTAAGTGTAAAAAGGTGGACAAAGTACAAATCAAGGATAAAGGTATGTTTCTCAGACTTAGTACATTGTTTTATGGACTAATGTATTGTGTCTAAGTGCTGGAAACGGGAAAAATCCAATTGAAAATGTCTTGGCTCGAGCAGCCAAGACTCTGCTCAGTCTGGGATCACCGGACTGTCCGGTGGTGCACCGGACAGTGTCCGGTGCGCCAGGCTGGCTCGAGCAAAGTGGCCGCTCTCGGGAATTCATCGGCGACGTACGGCTATAATTCACCGGACTGTCCGGTGTGCACCGGACTGTCCGGTGAGCCAACGGTCGGTAGGGCCAACGGTCGGCCGCGCGATCTGCGCGGGACACGTGGCCGAGCCAACGGCTAGAAGGGGGCACCGGACTGTCCGGTGTGCACCGGACATGTCCAGTGCGCCAACGGCTCTCAGGCTGCCAACGGTCGACTACGCCATTTTTGGAAGGAAATCGGGCACCGGACAGTGTCCGGTGTCCACCGGACTGTCCGGTGCGCCAGTCGACAGAAGGCAAGATCAGCCTTCCTAGAATGCTCTCAACGGCTCCTAGCTGCCTTGGGGCTATAAAAGGGACCCCTAGGCGCATGGAGGAGTACACCAAGCATTCCTACAACATTCCTAAGCACCGAGACATCGATTCCGCGCCTTTGATTCCTTGCGATAGCAATTAGAGCTCTAGTTGAGTGGTGAACTCATTGAGTTGTGTTGTGAGCTCTCGTTGCGATTTGTGTGCGTGGTGTTGCTGTGATTTCTTGTCTTGAGTGTGTTGCTTATCCCTCCCTTGCTCCGTGCTTCTTTGTGAATTTCAAGTGTAAGGGCGAGAGGCTTCAAGTTGTGGAGATTCCTCGCAAATGGGATTGAGAAAAGCAAGCAAAACACCGTGGTATTCAAGTGGGTCTTTGGACCGCTTGAGAGGGGTTGATTGCAACCCTCGTCCGTTGGGACGCCACAACGTGGAGTAGGCAAGTGTTGGTCTTGGCCGAACCACGGGATAACCACCGTGCCATCTCTGTGATTGATTTCATGTGGTTATTGTGTTTTGTTGAGACTCCTCTCTAGCCACTTGGCATATACTGTACTAACGCTTAACCAAGTTTTTGTGGCTTAAGTTTTCAAGTTTTACAGGATCACCTATTCACCCCCCCTCTAGGTGCTCTCAATTGGTATCGGAGTCGTTCTCTTCACAAAGGGACTAACCGCCCGAAGAGATGGATCCTAAGGGGAAGGGAATCGTGATCAACGACAAAGAGAAGGAATCCTTCGTCAACGAGCCGAAGGATGACAAGCCTACCGACTCTGGCTCGGGCCATAGACGGAAAGATGGGAAGAAGAAGAAGACAAGGCGCATCAAGGAAATTGTCTACTACGACGACAGCGATGAGTCTACTTCTTCCCAAAAGGACGACGACCACAACGACTACAAGAGAAGGAAACCGGTTAATTCGAACTTTTCCTTTGACTACTCTCGTATTCCGCAAAGTTCAAATTCACATTTGCTCTCCATTCCTCTCGGCAAGCCTCCACACTTTGATGGGGAGGACTATGGATTTTGGAGCCACAAAATGCGTAGTCACCTATTCTCTCTCCATCCTAGTATATGGGAGATTGTAGAAAGTGGAATGCACTTTGATAGTACGGATAGTCCCATGTTCATTAATGAGCAAATTCATAAGAATGCACAAGCTACTACTGTTCTTCTAGCTTCATTGTGCAGGGATGAATACCACAAAGTGAGCGGCTTGGATAACGCCAAGCAGATCTGGGACACCCTCAAGATTTCTCATGAGGGGAATGACGTCACCTTGCTCACTAAGATGGAGTTGGTGGAGGGCGAGCTTGGACGGTTCGCAATGATAAGGGGCGAGGAGCCAACCCAAACATACAACCGGCTCAAGACCCTTATCAACAAAATAAGGAGCTACAGAAGCACGCGATGGACAGACCACGACGTCGTCCGACTGATGCTAAGGTCCTTTACCGTTCTTGATCCTCATTTGGTGAATAATATTCGTGAGAATCCCAGGTACACCAAAATGTCGCCCGAAGAAGTCCTTGGAAAATTCGTAAGCGGGCGAATGATGATCAAGGAGGCAAGATACGTGGACGACGCATTGAATGATCCAATCAACGAGCCTCAACCCCTTGCTCTCAAGGCAACAAGAAGCAAGGAGGCGCTACCTAGCAAGGTGGCACAAATTGAGGCGGCCGGACTTAATGATGAAGAGATGGCCCTCATCATCAAGAGATTCAAGACGGCGCTTAAGGGTCGCAAGGGACAGCCAAGCAAGACCAAAGCCAAGGGGAAGCGCTCATGCTTCAAATGCGGTAAGATTGGTCATTTTATTGCTAACTGTCCCGACAATGATAGTGATCAGGATCAAGGGAACAAGAGGGAGAAGAAGAAGAACTATAAGAAGGCAAAGGGCGAGGCACATCTTGGCAAGGAGTGGGATTCGGATTGCTCCTCGTCCGACTCCGACAATGAAGGACTCGCCGCCACCGCCTTCAACAAGTCATCCCTCTTCCCCAACGAGCGTCACACATGCCTTATGGCAAGGGAGAAGAAGGTATGTACTCGAAACTCTACTTATGCTTCTTCAAGTGAGGACGAATCTAGTGATGAGGATGAAATAGATTATTCATGTTTATTTAAGGGCCTAGATAGAACCAAGGTAGATAAAATTAATGAATTGATTGATGCCTTGAATGATAAGAATAGGCTTTTAGAAAAACAAGAGGACTTGTTGTATGAAGAACATGACAAATTTGTAGAAGCACAAAAATCTCATGCCTTAGAAGTTAAGAGAAATGAAATGCTTTCTTGTGAATTATCTTCTTGCTATGAGACGATTTCTAGCTTAAGGAGCATTAATGATGATTTGAATGCTAAGTTAGAAATAGCTGGTAAATCAACAACTTGTGTAGAAAATGTTGTTATCTGCAATAGATGTAAAGATTTTGATATTGATGCTTGTAGTGAACACATAGCTTCTATTGCAAAGTTAAATGATGAAATGGCTAGTCTTAATGCCCAACTTAAGGCTAGCAAAAGTGATTTTGATAAACTAAAATTTGCTAGGGATGCCTACATGATTGGTAGACACCCCTCAATTAAGGATGGGCTTGGCTTCAAGAGGGAAGCCAAGAACTTAACAAGCCATAAGGCTCCCATCTCCGCCAAGGAGAAAGGGAAGGCCCCTATGGCAAGTAGTACTAAAAAGAACCATGCTTTTATGTACAATGATAGAAGACAGTCTCATAGGAGTTGCAATGCTTTTGATTCACATGCCTATGACTCTTATGCTATGTTTGCTCCCAGTTCTTCCTATATGCATGATAGAGATATGCCTAGGAAAAATATTCATCATGTGCCTAGAAAGAATATTGTTCATGTTCCTAGGAAAGTTATGAATGGACCCTCTACAATTTATCATGCTTTAAATGCTTCCTTTGCTATTTGTAGAAAGGATAGGAAGATAGTTGCTAGGAAATTAGGGGCAAAATGCAAGGGTGATAAAACTTGCATTTGGGTCCCTAAGACAATTGTGACTAACCTTGTAGGACCCAACAAGAGTTGGGTACCTAAGACCCAAGCCTAAATTTGCCTTGCAGGTTTATGCATCCGGGGGTTCAAGCTGGATTATCGACAGCGGATGCACGAACCATATGACGGGGGAAAAGAAGATGTTCACCTCCTACGTCAAGAATAAGGATTCCCAAGATTCAATCATATTCGGTGATGGGAACCAAGGCAAGGTGAAAGGTTTAGGCAAGATTGCAATATCAAATGAGCACTCTATCTCTAATGTGTTTTTAGTTGATCCTCTTGGATATAATTTACTATCTGTCAGCCAATTATGTAATATGGGATATAATTGTCTATTTACAAATGTAGATGTGTCTGTCTTTAGAAGATGTGATGGTTCATTAGCTTTTAAGGGTGTATTAGACGACAAACTTTATTTAGTTGATTTTGCAAAAGAGGAAGCCGGTCTAGATGCATGCTTAATTGCTAAGACTAGCATGGGCTGGCTGTGGCATCGCCGCTTAGCACATGTGGGGATGAAGAACCTTCACAAGCTTCTAAAGGGAGAACACGTGATAGGTTTGACTAACGTGCAATTCGAAAAAGATAGACCTTGTGCAGCTTGTCAAGCAGGTAAACAAGTGGGAGGAGCACATCATAGCAAGAATGTGATGACCACTTCAAGACCTCTGGAGCTGATGCATATGGACCTCTTCGGACCCGTCGCCTATCTGAGCATAGGAGGAAGTAAGTATGGTCTAGTTATTGTTGATGACTTTTCCCGCTTCACTTGGGTGTTCTTTTTGCAGGATAAGTCTAAAACCCAAGGGACCCTCAAGCGCTTCCTCAGGAGAGCTCAAAATGAGTTTGAGCTCAAGGTGAAGAAGATAAGGAGTGACAACGGGTCCGAATTCAAGAATCTTCAAGTGGAGGAGTTCCTTGAGGAGGAGGGGATCAAGCACGAGTTCTCCGCTCCCTACACACCTCAGCAAAATGGTGTGGTAGAGAGGAAGAACAGGACGCTCATTGATATGGCGAGGACTATGCTTGGAGAGTTCAAGACCCCCGAGCGTTTTTGGTCGGAAGCCGTGAACACGGCTTGCCACGCCATCAACAGGGTTTACCTTCACCGCATCCTCAACAAGACTTCATATGAGCTGCTGACTGGTAACAAACCCAATGTATCGTACTTTCGTGTATTTGGGAGTAAATGCTACATTCTAGTGAAGAAGGGTAGGAATTCCAAATTTGCTCCCAAAGTTGTAGAAGGGTTTTTATTAGGTTATGATTCAAATACAAAGGCGTATAGGGTCTTCAACAAATCATCGGGTTTGGTTGAAGTCTCTAGCGACGTTGTATTTGATGAGACTAATGGCTCTCCAAGAGAGCAAGTTGTTGATCTTGATGATGTAGATGAAGAAGACGTTCCAACGACCGCGATACGCACCATGGCGATTGGAGATGTACGGCCTCAGGAACAATTGGAGCAAGATCAACTGTCTTCCTCAACTATGGTGCATCCCCCAACCCAAGATGACGAACAGGTACCTCAAGTGGAGGCACATGATCAAGGGGGAGCACAGGATGTTCAAGTTGAAGAGGAAGAAGCACCTCAGGCACCTCCAACCCAAGTTCGAGCGACGATTCAAAGGGATCATCCCGTCGACCAAATATTGGGTGATATTAGCAAGGGAGTAACTACTCGCTCGAGATTAGTTAATTTTTGTGAGCATTACTCTTTTGTCTCTTCTATTGAGCCTTTCAGGGTAGAAGAGGCCTTGCTAGATCCGGACTGGGTGTTGGCCATGCAGGAGGAACTCAACAACTTCAAGCGCAATGAAGTTTGGACACTAGTGCCTCATCCCAAGCAAAATGTTGTGGGAACCAAGTGGGTGTTCCGCAACAAACAGGACGAGCACGGGGTGGTGACGAGGAACAAGGCTCGACTTGTGGCAAAAGGTTATGCCCAAGTCGCAGGTTTGGACTTTGAGGAGACTTTTGCTCCTGTGGCTAGGCTAGAATCAATTCGTATCTTGCTAGCATATGCCGCTCACCATTCTTTCAGGTTGTACCAAATGGATGTGAAGAGCGCTTTCCTCAACGGGCCGATCAAGGAGGAGGTGTACGTGGAGCAACCCCCTGGCTTCGAGGATGAACGGTACCCCGACCACGTGTGTAAGCTCTCTCAGGCGCTCTATGGACTTAAGCAAGCCCCAAGAGCATGGTATGAATGCCTTAGAGACTTTTTAATTGCTAATGCTTTCAAGGTTGGGAAAGTCGATCCAACTCTTTTTACTAAGACTTGCGATGGTGATCTTTTTGTGTGCCAAATTTATGTCGATGACATAATATTTGGTTCTACTAATCAAAAGTCTTGTGAAGAGTTTAGCAGGGTTATGACGCAGAAATTCGAGATGTCGATGATGGGCGAGTTGAACTACTTCCTTGGGTTCCAAGTGAAGCAACTCAAGGACGACACTTTCATCTCCCAAACAAAGTACACGCAATACTTGCTAAAGCGGTTTGGGATGAAGGACGCCAAGCCCGCAAAGACGCCGATGGGAACTGATGGACACACCAACCTCAACAAAGGAGGTAAGTCCGTTGATCAAAAAGCATCCCAGTCCATGATAGGGTCTTTACTTTATTTGTGTGCTAGTAGACCGGATATTATGCTTAGCGTATGCATGTGTGCTAGATTTCAATCTGATCCTAAGGAGTGTCACTTAGTGGCCGTGAAGCGAATTCTTCGATATTTAGTCGCTACGCCTTGCTTCGGGATCTGGTATCCAAAGGGGTCTAACTTTGACTTGATTGGGTACTCAGATTCCGACTATGCTGGATGTAAGGTCGATAGGAAGAGTACATCAGGGACGTGCCAATTCTTAGGAAGGTCCCTGGTGTCGTGGAACTCTAAGAAACAAACTTCCGTTGCCCTATCAACCGCTGAGGCCGAGTACGTTGCCGCAGGACAGTGTTGTGCGCAACTACTTTGGATGAGGCAAACCCTCCGGGACTTTGGCTACAATCTGAGCAAAGTCCCACTCCTATGTGACAATGAGAGTGCTATCCGAATAGCGGAAAATCCTGTTGAGCACAGCCGCACAAAGCACATTGACATCCGGCATCACTTTTTGAGAGACCACCAGCAAAAGGGAGATATCGAAGTGTTTCATGTTAGCACCGAGAACCAGCTAGCCGATATCTTCACTAAGCCTTTAGATGAAAAGACCTTTTGCAGGCTGCGTAGTGAGCTAAATGTCCTAGATTCGCGGAACTTGGATTGATTTATAGCATACATGTGTTTATGCCTTTGATCATGTTCCTTATGCATTTTGTTGCTTACTATGGTGCTCAAGTTGTACAATCTCTCCCCGGACCTCACAAGTCCTTGTGCAAGTGATGCACATATTTAGGGGGAGTTGTGTTACAACTTGACCCTTTGAGACTAACCATATGCTTGAGTTTGCTTGTCTTAGTCTCAAAGGAGGTTTGAAAGGGAAAAGGTGGACTTGGACCATGAAAGACTTCCACTGCACTTCGATGAGAGGGTAACTTATTCCAAGTTCATCTCATGTACTCTTATTGCCTTTGTGTTCTTATTTGAAGATTTTGGTGAGGCAATGGGGTTTAAGGGCCAAGATTGATCCCGTTTTGGTGCTTGATGCCAAAGGGGGAGAAAATAAAGGCCAAAGCGATAAATGGATCAGCTACCACTTGAGAAATTTTGAAAATAGTAGATTAGAGCTTTTGGTTTGTCAAAACTCTTTTATTGTCTCTTATGTCAAAAGTTGGTCTCTTGTGGGGAGAAGTGTTGATTATGGGAAAAAGGGGGAGCTTTTGAAATCCTTGATCAAATTTCTATGGAATACCTCTCTTTATGTCTCTACAAGTGGATTTGACTTAGAGATAGGAATTTGAGTTTGATTTGCAAAAACAAACCAAGTGGTGGCATAGAGTGATCCATATATGTCAAAATTGAATCAAAACAATTTTGAGTTCTTATTTGAATTGATTTTGCACTTGTTCTACTTGCTTTATGTTGTGTTGGCATAAATCACCAAAAAGGGGGAGATTGAAAGGGAAATGTGCCCTTGGGCCATTTCTAAGTATTTTGGTGATTTAGTGTCCAACACGAGTGCCTAAGTGTAAAAAGGTGGACAAAGTACAAATCAAGGATAAAGGTATGTTTCTTAGACTTAGTACATTGTTTTATGGACTAATGTATTGTGTCTAAGTGCTGGAAACAGGAAAAATCCAATTGAAAATGTCTTGGCTCGAGCAGCCAAGACTCTGCTCAGTCTGGGATCACCGGACTGTCCGGTGGTGCACCGGACAGTGTCCGGTGTGCCAGGCTGGCTCGAGCAAAGTGGCCGCTCTCGGGAATTCACCGGCGACGTACGGCTATAATTCACCGGACTGTCCGGTGTGCACCGGACTGTCCGGTGAGCCAACGGTCGGCAGGGCCAACGGTCGGCCGTGCGATCTGCGCGGGACACGTGGCCGAGCCAACGGCTAGAAGGGGGCACCGGACTGTCCGGTGTGCACCGGACATGTCCGGTGCGCCAACGGCTCTCAGGCTGCCAACGGTCGACTGCGCCATTTTTGGAAGGAAATCGGGCACCGGACAGTGTCCGGTGTGCACCGGACTGTCTGGTGCGCCAGTCGACAGAAGGCAAGATCAGCCTTCCTAGAATGCTCTCAACGGCTCCTAGCTGCCTTGGGGCTATAAAAGGGACCCCTAGGCGCATGGAGGAGTACACCAAGCATTCCTACAACATTCCTAAGCACCGAGACATCGATTCCACGCCTTTGATTCCTTGCGATAGCAATTAGAGCTCTAGTTGAGTGGTGAACTCATTGAGTTGTGTTGTGAGCTCTCGTTGCGATTTGTGTGCATGGTGTTGCTGTGATTTCTTGTCTTGAGTGTGTTGCTTATCCCTCCCTTGCTCCGTGCTTCTTTGTGAATTTCAAGTGTAAGGGCGAGAGGCTTCAAGTTGTGGAGATTCCTCGCAAACGGGATTGAGAAAAGCAAGCAAAACACCGTGGTATTCAAGTGGGTCTTTGGACCGCTTGAGAGGGGTTGATTGCAACCCTCGTCCGTTGGGACGCCACAACGTGGAGTAGGCAAGCATTGGTCTTGGCCGAACCACGAGATAACCACCGTGCCATCTCTGTGACTGATTTCTTGTGGTTATTGTGTTTTGTTGAGACTCCTCTCTAGCCACTTGGCATATACTGTGCTAACGCTTAACCAAGTTTTTGTGGCTTAAGTTTTCAAGTTTTACAGGATCACCTATTCACCCCCCCCCCTCTAGGTGCTCTCACTTGTACTCATCAAGCATGGTCCTCGCCATGTCAAGTAGAGTTCTATTCTTCCTCTCCACTACACCATTTTGTTGAGGTGTGTAGGGAGAAGAACTCATGCTTGATGCCGTCTTCCTCAAGAAAGCCTTCAATTTGAGAGTTTTTGAACTCCGTCCCATTGTCGCTTCTAATCTTTTTGATCCTTAAGCCAAACTCATTTTGAGCTCGTCTCAAGAATCCCTTTAAGGTCTCTTTGGTTTGAGATTTTTCCTGCAAAAAGAACACCCAAGTGAAGCGAGAATAATCATCCACAATAACTAGACAGTACTTACTCCCGCCGATGCTTATGTAAGCTATCGGGCCGAATAGGTCCATGTGGAGTAGCTCAAGTGGCCTGTCAGTTGTCATGATGTTCTTGTGTGGATGATGAACACCAACTTGCTTCCCTGCTTGACATGCGCTACAAACCCTGTCTTTCTCAAAATGAACATTTGTTAGTCCCAAAATGTGCTCTCCCTTTAGAAGCTTATGAAGATTCTTCATCCCAACGTGGGCTAGTCGGCGATGCCAGAGCCAACCCATGTTAGTCTTAGCAACTAAGCAAGTATCGAGTTCAGCTCTATTAAAATCAACTAAGTATAGCTGACTCTCTAATACTCCCTTAAATGCTACTGAATCATCACTTCTTCTAAAGACAGTAACACCTATATCCGTAAAAAGACAATTGTAGTCCATTTTGCATAATTGAGAAACTGAAAGCAAGTTGTAATCTAAAGAATCTACAAGAAAAACATTGGAAATAGAATGGTCAGGTGATATAGCAAATTTACCAAGTCCTTTGACCAAACCTTGATTTCCATCCCCGAATGTGATAGCTCTTTAGGGATCATGGTTTTTCTCATAGGAGGAGAACATCCTTTTCTCCCCAGTCATGTGGTTTGTGCACCCGCTATCAATTATCCAACTTGAGCCCCGGATGCATAAACCTAAAAAACAAATTTAGGCCTTGTTCTTAGGTACCCAAACGGTCTTGGGTCCTTTGACATTAGAAACAAGCACCTTGGGTACCCAAACACAAGTCTTTGAACCCTTGTGTTTGCCCCCAACATATTTGGCAACTATTTTGCCTGATTTGTTAGTGAGCACATATGAAGCATCAAAAGTCTTAAATGAAATGTTATGATCATTTGATGCAATAGGAGATTTCTTTTTAGGCATTTTAACATGTGTAGAACGCCTAGATCTAGAAGCCTCATTATTATAAACAAAAGCATGGTGAGAAACCGAATGAGTCTTCTTAGCATGAATTCTCCTAATCTTATCCTCAGGATAACCAGCAAAATATAAAATATAGCCCTCGTTATCCTGAGGCATGGGAGCCTTGCCTTTAACAAAATTAGACAATCTTTTAGGGGCATTGAGCTTGACATTGCCTCCCTGTTGGAAGCCAATGCCATCCTTAATGCCAGGACATCTCCCATTATAAAGCATACTATGAGCAAATTTAAATTTTTCTTCTCTAATTCATGCTCAGCAATTTTAGCATCTAATTTTGCTACATGATCATTTTGTTGTTTAATCATAGTAATGTGATCATGGATAGCATCAACATTAACATCTCTACATCTAGTGCAAATAGAGACATGACTAACAGTAGATGTAGAAGGTTTGCAAGCATTTAATTCATCAATCTTAGCATGTAAAATAGCATTCTCAACTATAAGATTGGAAATAGAAATATTGCAAACATTTAAGTCTTTAGCCTTAGCAATTAATTTTTCATTCTCAATTTTAAGGCTAGAGAGTGATTCATTCAACTTGTCAATTTTAGAAATCAAACTAGCATTATCATTTCTAAGACTAACAATTGAATCATCACAAACATCTAACTTCTCAACCTTAGCAATTAATTTTGCATTTTCATTTCTAAGGTTGGAGATAGTATCATGGAAAATACTAAGCACACTAGTCAATTTTTCACATTTTTCTATCTCCTGAGCATAAGCATTTTTAACTTTAACATGCTTCTTGTTTTCTTTAATAAGGAAATCCTCTTGACTATCCAAGAGTTCATCCTTCTCATGAATAGCACTAATCAATTCATTCAATTTTTCTTTTTGTTGCATGTTTAGGTTGGCAAAAAGTGTAAGAAAATCATCCTCATCATCACTAGAGCTAGCCTCATCACTAGATGTTGCATATTTAGTAGAAGCTCTAGATTTTACCTTCTTCTTTTTGCCGTCCTTTGCCATGAGGCACTTGTGGCCGACGTTGAGAAAGAGAAGGCCTTTGGTGACGGTGATGTTGGCGGCGTCCTCGTCGGAGGAGGAGTCGGTGGAGCTCTCATCGGAGTCCCACTCCCGACAAACATGGGCATCGCCACCCTTCTTCTTGTAGTACCTCTTCTTTTCCTTCTTCTTTCCCCTCTTGTCGTTGCCCCTGTCACTATCACTTGATAATGGACATTTAGCAATAAAGTGACCGGGCTTACCACACTTGTAGCAAACCTTCTTGGAACGGGATTTGTAGTCTCTCCCCTTCCTTTGCTTGAGGATTTGGCGAAAGCTTTTGATGATTAGCGACATTTCCTCGTTGTCGAGCTTGGAGGCGTCGATGGGGAGCCTACTTGATGTAGACTCTTCTTTCTTCTCCTCCGTTGCTTTGAAGGCAACGGGTTACACCTCGGGTGTGGAGGTGGTGCCTTGCTCGATGATTTGTTTGGAGCCTTTGATCATCAATTCAAAGCTCACAAACTTTCCTATTACTTCCTCGGGAGACATTAGTTTATATCTAGGATCACCACGAATTAATTGAACTTGTGTAGGGTTAAGAAAAACGAGTGATCTTAGAATAACCTTGACCATTTCATGGTCATCCCATTTGGTGCTCTCGAGGTTGCACACTTGGTTCACCAAGGTCTTGAGCCGGTTGTACATGGCTTGTGGCTCCTCCCCTTGGTGAAGCATGAATCGACCGAGCTCCCACTCGATCATTTCCCGCTTGGTGATCTTGGTCACCTCATCTCCTTCGTGCGCGGTCTTGAGTATGTCCCAAATTTCTTTGGCACTTTTCAACCCTTGCACCTTATTATACTCCTCTCGACTTAGAGAGGCGAGGAGTATAGTAGTGGCTTGGGAGTTGAAGTGCCGGATTTGAGCAACTTCGTCCGAGTCATAGCCTTCATCCCCCACGGATGGTTCCTGCGCTCCAAACTCAACAATGTCCTAAATACTAGCATGGAGTGAGGTTAGATGGTGCCTCATTTTATCAATCCACATACAATAATCTTCACCGTCAAAAACCGGTGGTTTGCCTAGTGGGATAGAAAGTAAAGGAGTGTGTTTGGAAATATGAGGATAGCGTAAGTGGATATTACTAAACTTCTTGCGCTCATGGCGCTTAGAAGTGATGGACGGCGCGTCGGAGTCGAATGTAGAAGGTGATGAAGAATCGGTTTCGTAGTAGACCACCTTCTTCATTTTCTTTTTCTTCTCGCCACTCCGATGCGACTTGTTGTGTGAAGGGGATCCCTTCAACTTGTTGTCGGACTCTCCCGACGGCGCCTTCCCGTGGCTTGTGGCGGGCTTCTCACTGGTCACCATCTCCTTCTTGGCGTGATCTCCCGACATCACTTCGAGCGGTTAGGCTCTAATGAAGAACCGGCTCTGATACCAAATGAAAGTCGCCTAGAGGGGGGTGAATAGGCAAATCTGAAATTTATAAAGTTTAAGCACAACTACAAGCCAGGGTTAGCGTTAGAAATAAAAGCGAGTCCGAAAGAGAGGGCGAAAAACAAATCACAAGCAAATGAAGAGTGTGACACGATGATTTGTTTTACCGAGTTTCGGTTCTTGCAAACCTACTCCCCGTTGAGGTGGTCACAAAGACCGGGTCTCTTTCAACCCTTTCCCTCTCTCAAATGGTCACCTAGACCGAGTGAGCTTTTCTCCTCAATCAATTGGGACACTTAGTCCCCACAAGGACCACCACACAATTGGTGTCTCTTGCTTTGATTACAAAGATCTTGGAAACAAGAAATGGGAAGAAGAAAAGCGATCCAAGCGCAAGAGCTCAAAAGAACACGACAAAACTCTCTCTTCTAGTCACTATTGCTTTGAGTGGAATTGGGACTTGGAGAGATTTTGATTCACTCTAATTGTGTCTTGTATTGAATGCACTAGCTCTTGTATTGAATGTGTTGGCTAAAAAACTTGGATGCCTTGAAGTGTGGTGGTTGGGGGTATTTATAGCCCCAACCACCAAAGTGGCTGTTGGGGAGGCTGTCTGTTGACGGGCGCACCGGACAGTCCGGTGTGCCACCGGACATTGTCCGGTGCGCCAGCCATGTCACCCAACCATTGGGGTTCGACTGTTGGAGCTCTGACAAGTGGGGCCACCAAACAGTTCGGTGGTGCACCGGACAGTCACTGTTCACTGTCCGGTGCGCCTTCTGCGCTTGCTCTGACTCTACGCGCGCTGTCCGCGCACTGTTCACTTTTGCAGACGACCGTTGGCGCTGTTAGCTGTTGCTCCACTTGGCACACCGGACAGTCCGGTGCTACACCGGACAGTCCGATGAATTATAGCGGAGTGGCTCCCCAAATTCCTGAAGCTAGCGAGTTGGAGTTGATCCACCCTGGTGCACCGAACACTGTCCGGTGGCACACCGGACAGTCCGGTGCGCCAGACCAGGGCAGCTTTCGGTTGGTTTTGCTCCTTTCTATTTGAACCCTTTCTTGGACTTTTTATTGGTTTATGTTGAACCTTTGGCACCTGTAGAACTTATAATCTAGAGCAAACTGGTTAGTCCGATTATTTGTGTTGGGCAATTCAACCACCAAAATCATTTAGAAAAAGGTTTGACCCTATTTCCCTTTCAATATGGCCGATTCTAAAGATCTCAACCGTGCTTCTCCAAACAGCGACACAAGGCTAACTAATATGTCGGTCGCTGAGCATAAAATATTGGAAGATGACATGAAGAAAATAGACAAGGAGGTCCAGCAACAACAAGGTCAGGTGCTCAAGGTGGCGGAGAAGTGGTTCCTCTTGCACTTCAGGGTAGATTGCCACCAGAAGGTCGTTCGGGAGAGAAATAAACGTCGATTACATGTCAGCCGTGCTACAACAGCTCCCCACGATAGGTGATGTCAGGTCAGCCGATGATATTCCATCTATTAAAATTTCTTTTGATAATCGTATTAAAAGTATCACGGAGGATATAGAAAAGATGGAGCATATATTAGGAAAAACTCACATGCCTAATTTTTTATCACATAAATTAGGCACCGAAACAATTGCGCCAAACACATCGTCAACAAATGAGTTTCCCCAGCCATATTCTGGTATGTCGATGGACTTATATCTAGGACGACCATCACCGCCATCTCCGTTAAATGATGGGTCAACTCTGAGCACAGCCGGACCGTCCGCACACGATCTCGGAGCGTCCAGTCCTCCGTTAGACCATCCGGCACCCTACACCAGACCGTCCGATGTTATACAGAGCCCACCACAAGGGTCACAGGTGTTCTCGACGCGACCGGACAGTCCGGGAACAGTACCGGACCGTCTGATCCACTCGCGGACCGTCCGACTACACAGGTCGGACCGTCCGGAGCACCAGAAGTCACCAGTGATCCGCCTAGTGTGGAAGGCCAGCATAAATATAGCCGTCCGCCCAAGCCCCAAGAGCCGAAAAAGTCACCTATCCTTGAGATTGTTTGGCCCACTAAGGCCAAACATTATGTTCGCTCTCACCCGCACTCGACACAAAAGGAGAAAGTTAAGTTCACATTTAATATTACTAAATGTGATAAAATATTTGATGAGTTACTTAAACATAGTAATATTAAATTGTCACATATAATTCCTTCGGTTGAGGAATTAAAAGGACGTGTATATTGTAAATGGCATGCCTCTTTTCTTCATAACACCAATAATTGTGTTGTATTTCGTTGGCAAATACAATCGGCTATAAACGAAGGTCGGTTGAGGTTTCAAAAGGAGGTGAGGTTTGACAGGCCACCTATCCCTGCCACCACATTAGAGCCGATGAGCAAAAAAGTTATAGTTCGGCCTTGTGCGGCCGATAAAAGCAAAGATAAAAATATCATCATTGGTGATCCCCGCACACCAAATATGCCACGCAGAGTGGTTACTCAGAAGGTTCTAGACAAAAGAAAGACCGGAGGCACCGGGGGACAAGCACGATCGGACACCTGATCACGGTCACCTGTCCTGCGTACATCGGATGGTCCGGGTACTAAGGTCGGATAGTCCAAGACAGGCACAGACAGTCTGGCTATGATGGCCGGACGGTCCACAGACAGTTAGAAGCAGCAACCTCAGACCATCAGACCACAACATCCCAAAACAAGTGTTAGGAAGCAAAACATTGCTAAGACGTTTGGACGACTTAGTAGAGTCGGCCCTACTTTTGATCAGTTACTTGCCAAATATATGAAGAAGGTTGTTCCACACAACCGGCCAATAAAACCAATGAAGTCAAAAGGGCGATCTATGTGAAAGCAAAAGCTGACTAAAACGTCCCAAAAGTTAGCACAATCAAGATCGCCTAGTCATCCTTCTCTAGGGATAGCATGGTGCTTCCCGGTCTATCAATCGTCGATGTGTTGTCCTACTCATGTGTGGGGTGGTACGATGATGAATCTGTATTACTGGCCCAATCCATTTGCTTATTTGGGCTGGGGGCACCACAAGTTTTTGCCTATTGATAGGTTGATCAGGCAGACATGGCCGAAGAGGAT